>CM062229.1:12328977-12699489 GCA_031216235.1 Syzygium jambos | reverse complement strand
TTCAATTTCCTTTCTATTACAAAGAAAAATTAATGGAAGCAACTATAATTTTGTGCATTCTAATTTAGGCTAACGTTCATTTGCAATCGGGCAATGAGGCAACTGTTACAGAGGATAAAAATAAAACACTAATGCCTTTTATTGGTCAAATTGTTGTAGATTGAAGGGATAATGACACAAATGATCCTTGAACTTTGGCTGAATATCTAATATGGACCGTGAAATTTTAATTTGTTCAATGTGGTCCTCGAACTTTAACCCAATATGTAATGTAGTTTTTGAACTTTTGGTACATATTCAAACTAGTCTCCGAACTATATGAAAATGTTCAATATTGTCCCTAAACTTAAATTAATAAAATGACAATATTGAACATTTTCATAAAATTGAACATGTATTAAAAGTTGATGGACTACATTGAACAAATTAAAAAATTTACCTCATTGCACATTGGGTTAAAGTTTAGGGATCACATTATATAAATTGAAAGTTCATAAACTATATTGCACATTGAGCCAAAGTTCAGGATCATTTAAGTCATTTTTTCTAGATTGAAAGGCCATTCAATCGCAATTTTAGTCCACAAAGTCTCTCTCAGCTATTACAGAGTGGAATAGAAAAGGTTTTGGGTGAAGCCAAATCTCAATCTTAACTAAGTCAGCTTCCTGACGTAGTAAGAAGAATTTGTTGTAAATCATGTCAGCACATTCGTATTAAATGCTAACCTCGACGCCGTTTCAATTGCACCACGGAGCCATTTGCATATCATAGACACCCGGGAGGGTCCATATATAAGTGTTATCCTGAGTCGCTTGTCCTATGTGGTAACTAGGGTGCTCGACTGCTAACGACCACTATGATGGGTCGTAGCCCCATATACTAGGTTTGACTTCTTCTAAGGGTGCATTTATTTCATGAAAAATAAAAAAATTATAAAATATTTTCCTAAAAATGATCATTTGTATCTCTTATAAAATAAATGAAAGAAAAATATTTTGCAAAATCATTTTTCAAATTATTTATTTTTCGCGAAACAAACGGAGTCTAAAGTTAAGACGTGAATCTGCTATCCTATTCGACATTACCATCTCTTAACTCGCTCCCAAGCTTTTAACAAAACTTTCCGAACAAATGACCTTTTACACCATATTATACACTTTCTTTCATCTATCGATGTCTATCAGACATTGAAGAGTCTGCTCTCTAAAAAAAATATCCAATGCCTCAACGATAAGGTCATTGCTCACATTATTGAAATAAGATATCAAAAAGCAAAAAATCTACTCATGGATACTCCACTTAATGCGTTATTTTTTATGCTGATTTTTCAATCATTTCCATAAGTCATAAACGAAACTATCATGACCTTGTCACTCAATCACTATCGCATTATTATCCTCTGTCGAATTTGTAGTCAGTCGGTCCATCTCATTGTTAGACAATCTATCACCCCATCAACCACCCGTTTTGCTCCGACTCTCCTAACGATTTGGTAATCACTCGAACTCGTGGGATTATTTCAGGGGCTCAACAGCTTCTGAGTAAAGACAAAATTTCCAATTCGTTTTAAACTTATTCTCACACTCTTCGAATTGCTTTTCTTTCTTTCAATTATGCAAGGGCTTTTGACATTATGAAGGCGTAATCCTGATTGGTTTGGTCGGCACCACTTTTCAGATTGCCATCTTTCCAATCCTGAACAGTTTGGTCGACTATACTTTTAGAGTGGCAATCATTTTACGCGTAATAATGAATGCTAGGGGGTGCATGACACTACGAATCCACTCGCACGATTGGCGAAACGGCAACGTGAAGCTAGGTCAAGATAATCCACGCGCCTGGAGTAGATTGTGGTGGTTTTGGGTTTGAAAAAAATGCTCCCAAGTTGGAGATTATATCAATGACATCCGATTGCTTTTCTTCTTTGAAGCTCCAACCCTGTTTTTTTTAATCGTTAATACAAAGTTATACCAATCCTTTGCTAGGCTACAATTTATTTATATTATAGTCAACTTTTATCTAATTTTTTTAGGGACTAATGCCTGGTGCGCATGTTAGACCAAACAAAAAAGTATCGATTAAAGTATTATTGTTGGCGCACATTCCTTCCAAATGACTAAACAAATAAATTACTCAAAAAGGAATCGATGAAACCATTTCATACTTAATGCCGGAACTCGAGAAGCCACAACCAAAAAATCTGGACCTGCGAAGAGAAGCCAAATCCAGGTGTTTCATCTCTAGTATCACCGGTTCTAAGAGGTATGTGGGTTTCGCATGAGTTTGAGTCGTGTGTGCGTCGCATTTGGCCAAGGAGAAAAAACCATTGCCATCACCAAAACTATGGAAAAATTACTATTTCAGTCATAACCCTATTGTATAGATTCCAATTCGATCCTAAATATTTTAATTGTTCTAATATAGTCCTAAACTTTTGAGGAGAATTTCCATGTAGTCCACCAAGCGAAGACTCGCTTGAAATTACTGATATGGCGGAAAGAAAAAGAGAAAAATGGAAAATTTAGTTAACTTGCGTCGTTTTGAGTGAAGATGTCCACATCAGATTGTCAGCGTATCACGTTTGATGGCCAGCGATGACTGCACAATCACATTAGCAATTTCAGGCAAGTTTTCGCTTGGAGGACTACATTGAACTTCTCCTAAAAAGTTTAAGACTAAAATTGAACAATTGAAAGGGTTTAGGACTTGATTGAAATACATAGAATAGGTTTAGGACTGAAATAGTAATTTTCAATCCCCAAAGCTCATGTATGATGACCTATCTTTGTGCTGTGTTAGTAGGATGTGACCGGCATGTATGGCCGATGTGTTGTAACATGAGTGTTTAACAACGCACATTGTGTAGGAGTAAGCCCTAAGTATTGTCAAGCGCAAGCTTATACTCCGCCCAACAATTTAAACTTTTCAATTAGTTGTTCTATCATGGAACCGGAGTGAAGTTTCAATCTCCATACAGTATTTTGAGCTTCATCTCGCTTGTGGATATATTCTTACACATATATTTCCTATTCCTCAACTCCTCGTGGTTTTTCTTTCGTGTGATTAGATATCATTCCAAGTTACAAGTGAAGATGAAGTTATTAATTTCCACTTTGAATTTTTTTGTGTATATGCAAAGACGTATAGCAGTTTTATTTACATTTGGCCTCTCTCCATGTATCAACTTTGTTTGTACTTCTCAGCACATTCTTGTTTTTTTTTTTTTTGGTTACAAAGAGAGCAGGATATTAATTTCCAGACTTCTCCAATGGAGGCACCCGCAAAGAACATCCTAAACGTAGAAAGATCTAGCCCCATTGCGGTCCTACCAGAATACGAAACACCCAAGGGCTCCATGTTCTTAAGTAGCCTCGATCAAATGGCTCCCGCCATTGTGCCAACTGTTTATTGTTTTGACAGGAGCGATGCAAATGTTGTAGACGTGATTAAGCAAGCTCTGGCCAGAGTTCTGGTTCATTACTATCCAGTTGCAGGGAGGTTAGCTAAAAACTCTCGAGGGAAGTTGGTTGTCGATTGCCAAAAGAAGTTAGGGGTCCCATTTGTGGAGGCAATGGCTGATTGTGACATCGAAAGTCTGGGTGATACGAGAATTTTCGATTCTGATGTTTTAGCTAAGCTTGTTTACAGAGATCCTACGGAACATATACTTGAAGTTGCCCCCCTTCTAACTGCACAGGTAAGGAACAATCTTTTTATTTTGTTTATGCTTGAGAGCGTTTTCTATTTGGTATTTCCGATTTAGTTTTCTTTTAATGCTTTTTACTTGGTTTTTTCAATGAAACATGAGAGCGAATTTGTTTTGGTAGACTTAATTCACATAGTTTTAGTAACTTTTCATATCAGAAAAACTCAATAGCAATGAGTAACTTTCTATTTATAATAAATAGGAACTTTCAAGTTGCTTTTGCGATAGGTAATTCCTTTGATACATTTAGTAACTTTTCATCTGGTATGATAATTATCCGCATAAAGGTAACTAATTTTTTCACCATTTAATCGATGGAGAATTTGATTTATTTTGGCAAAGGAACAACTATCAAAGTGTTATTAGTAATTTTGCATTAATAAGCAATTCTTTCGAACGTAATTAGTAAATTTAAATTTTGAAAAAGTAAATATCACCATTTCTAGTAAGTTAAGTTATTTCTCCAGTTAATTAGTATCTATCTCAATGACAAAAAAAAAAACTTCGAAGAGCCTCTCCATGTGTCTAAAAGTAATGAAGAATTAGCAACTTCTTCGGTAATAACTTTCTCAAAGCTTTAAATTAAAATGTAACTTTCTTAATATTATGATAAACTTTCAATAATTAATACCTACTTATAAAGTATCCATGCAGATAGTAGCTTACCCATAAAAAAAGATAGAGAGGGTAACTTTTCCTAATTGGTAGAAACTTATCTTGCTCAATCTTTGTTGCGACTAGTGCTATCACTTAGAGGAGATGAATAGGTGATTTTACCAAAATTGTATGATTTAAATGTGTGGAATAAATATAGTCTAGGTCAATAACTCATATGATCAATATCAGATGGATTCGTATAACAAACTTGTATATAAATTGTTGTCAGATGATTACATCTGATTATTAAGACAATGTTTTGATGAACTTATTTGATAGATATGTGTACAGTATAATGTCAGCAATAATAAATAAAAGTTTAGGGATAGAGAATACTGCACATAGATCTTTATAGTAGTTTGGCTTTATTGAGCCTACGTCCACTCTCCATGCTGACAGCCCGTTGGCTGTATTTCACTATTGAATCACAAGAAGATTACAAGAGTTGTGCTTCTCAGATGATAGGTAACACTATCGCATACACTCTTCACTCAAGTAATTTTCTTTCTAATGAACACAACGTAAAAAACAGTAATTACAAGTATATAAGATCAAAGCACTATTCAAACTTTGGAATTCTCGATTGTGGTTATTGTTTCTTGTACGATGTTTGCACTTCTTTTATACTCTTCTACTTCCAATCTATCCATTGGACAGTCTTCAGAGGATTGATCTCCAAATCAACTCGTTGGAGATTCTTCCCAAAATAGGATACATAGCCGTTAGAAGAAGAACCATTATCTCTGAGTGATTTGATCTCCCATACAATCAAATCAAGGTTTCCATAAGTGTAATTCTTCGTATTTGAGAAACAATCTTGTGATTACCAATTTGAATATCTTAAAATATCAATTTGATAATTCTGTGTAATCATGCCAAAAATAATACTCATTGAATTTGACAAGTAATTTGAATCTGATGACAAAGTTCTTTCATCAACTAAGTCTCATGACTCAGCATTCACCTGCATCAAATAACTTAAGTGTAATTCTAGTCAGTAATAGTCATTAGGGATTTTGCTCAACAATCTCAATTGAGATTCATCAAATCCGTCCATGGTGTATCAAGTCTAGGCAAATCTATCCACAAATAGTCCTTGAACTTTAATCCCATATGCAATGTGATCGTTGAACTTTCAATTTATTCAATGTGGTCCCTAAACTTTAGCCCAATGTGCAATGTGGTCCTTGAATTTTTGGTACATGTTCAAACTAGTCTCTGTATTATATGAAAATATTTAATGTTATCCCTGAACTTCAATTATTGAAGGACAATATTAAGTATTTTCATACAGTCTAGTGACTAGTTTAAATATATACCAAAAGTTTAGGGATCACATTGAACAAATTAAAAGTTCAGGAATCATATTGCACACAGAGCTAAAGTTTATGAATCACATTGAACAAATTGAAAGTCAAAGGACCACATTGCACATTGGACTAAAGTTCAAGAACCATTTATGTTATTTCCTCGAGATATTATGGCATAGGTCAAGAACATTCACCCTAAATCCATTTCCACCATTGAATCCGCTGGTTATAACCGAGTGTAAGACTTCAGACGGACATAAAGTGCATAAACTCAATCCGTGCAAGAACTTTTTCACATATTTACTTTTTCTGCATTTCATGTTGAGATATTATTAACTTTAGACACAAATCACAGGTGACGAAATATAGATGTGGAGGTTTCACTTTAGGGATCGCACTTAGCCATTGCATGGCAGACGGTTTGTCGGCCATGAATTTTATGAACGCATGGGCTGAAATAGCAAGAGGCAAGCCTTTATCCCTCATCCCTTGTCATGATAGGACCATCCTAAAATCAAGGTTGCCTCCTCAAATCACCGGTCCTTACAACGAGTTTGTTCACATAAGTGATGTGTCAAACATGACGGCATTATATGAGGAAGAACAATTCGTACAAAAGTCTTTCCACTTTGATGCTGAGAAGCTGGCCATCATAAAAATAATGGCAACAGAAGACGAACAGGTAAATATCTATATTTACGATAATGGATAGGTGGCAATTCATACACGTCTTTGTATAATATAGGCAAAAGTACACCGCAAGTGCCATAACTTGTGTACGGCGATCACTTTGGTGCCATAACTTTTTTTTGGATCACTTTGGTGCCAAAATCGGAAAAAAAAGATCACTTTAGTGCCAATTTGGCCGGAAATCCGACGTGGCATTTTTTATTAATTTTTTACGCCGACGTGGCTCGCCGGAGGCTGAGTCAACGTGTACAGTCAGCATTTTTTATTTTAAATAATTTTTTTCAACGTGTACAGTCAGCATTTTTAATTTTAAATATTTTTTTCTTTATTTTTTCCTTTTTCTTTTCTTTTCTTTTCTTTTCTTTTTTTTTCTCCGGTGGCCGGCCGGTCGCCGGCGAAGCCCGACAAGGGCTGGGCGAGGGCGGCCTTGCCCATGGCCGGCGAGGGGCGGCTGACCCTCGCCGGCGACGGGCGAGGCCGACCCTCGCCGGCCCAGGCGAGGGTCGCCCTCGCCAGATCCGGCGAGGGCGACCCTCGCCGGCGTTGGGCGAGGCCGGCCCTCGCCGGCCCAGGCGAGGGTCGCCCTCGCCAGATCCGGCGAGGGCGACCCTCGCCGGCGTCGGGCGAGGGTCGCCCGCGCCCGACTCAGGCTCGGGCGACCCTCGCCGGCGTCGAGCGAGGGCAGCCCTCGCCTGGGCCGGCGAGGGTCGCCCGAGCCTGGGCCGGCGAGGGTCGCCCTCGCCTGAGTCGGGCGCGGGCGACCCTCGCCCGACGCCGGCGAGGGCCGGCCTCGCCCGACGCCGGCGAGGGCGACCCTCGCCGGCGTCGAGCGAGGGCAGCCCTCGCCTGGGCCGGCGAGGGTCGCCCTCGCCTGAGTCGGGCGCGGGCGACCCTCGCCCGACGCCGGCGAGGGTCGCCCTCGCCGGATCTGGCGAGGGCGACCCTCGCCTGGGCCGGCGAGGGCCGGCCTCGCCCAACGCTGGCGAGGGTCGCCCTCGCCTGGGCCGGCGAGGGTCGCCCTCGCCTGAGTCGGGCGCGGGCGACCCTCGCCCGACGCCGGCGAGGGCCGGCCTCGCCCGTCGCCGGCGAGGGCCGGCCTCGCCCGTCGCCGGCGAGGGCCGGCCTCGCCCCTCGCCGGCCATGGGCAAGGCCGCCCTCGCCCAGCCCTTGTCGGGCTTCGCCGGCGACCGGCCGGCCACCAGAGAAAAAAAAAGAAAAGAAAAGATAAAGAAAAAAATATTTAAAATTAAAAATGCTGACTGTACACGTTGAAAAAAATTATTTAAAATAAAAAATGCTGACTGTACACGCTGACTCAGCCTCCGGCGAGCCACGTCGGCGTAAAAAATTAATAAAAAATGCCACGTCGGATTTCCGGCCAAATTGGCACTAAAATGATCTTTTTTTTCCGATTTTGGCACCAAAGTGATCCAAAAAAAGTTATGGCACCAAAGTGATCGCCGTACACAAGTTATGGCACTTGCGGTGTACTTTTGCCGTATAATATACAAGTCCATTCACAATTAGTTCCAAAAGAATTCTGAATACACCCAACACTATATCAAAATAAATTTCCAACTTACATGTAAGCATTGAATGAATATTTGCTCACAAAAAGTGGAATTTACTCATCTTGAACCACAGGTAGCGAGCAGCTACACCAGCTTCATAGCACTTGCAGCCTTCGTGTGGCGGGCTCGAAGTGTGGCCCTCAAAATGAAATTTCACCAACAATCAAAGCTTCTTTTAGCAGTCAATTTCAGGTCTAGGCTAACAACACCATTGCCCGATGGATACTTTGGTAATGCCGTGGCCTTGCCCTGCTGTCTCTGCACCATCGGAGATTTGATTCAGGAGCCAATCTCTGCTTCTGCAGGGAGAATAAAGAAGGCGATCGAGTGCGTGACCAACGACTACATCCGGTCGAGGATCGACTATTTGGACATGTATCGATATGAGGGATTCCCTCTGGGCTCGCTAGTAATAAGTTCATGGACGAGGCTAGAGTATTGCTACACGGACTTTGGATGGGGAGAGCCAAGGTTCGGAATGGGTGACCTACTAAGAGAAACCTGCTTGTTTATGACGGAAGGGAAAGAGAAAGGCATTACGGTGGTGTTGGGTTTGCCCCTTTCAGCCATGAATACCTTCGAGAAGCTTGTTTGTTGTCCTAACGACACTTAACGCTAATATTGATATTTAAAATTAGGTTACAAAATGTGACCAACTACAAGTGGACCATCATATTCAACACCTGAATGGAATCCGCCATGTGATTTAATAAATCAATTTTAGGAGTTTAGTCTTGAATATCGATGATAATCAGTTGCCATTCCGTGTATATCTCATGACTTCTCATTTTTTTCTTGTTACCATTGTCCAAGACGAATTTAATAAAGCATGATCTTTTCTGCTTATCGCGAAGCTTCAATTTCCTTTTCGTTGCAACTTTTTGAAGGCGCTATTCAGCCCCTTCATGGTACCGACCATAGTTGGACGTAGGCTTAGATACTTCTCCTCTCTTTTGGAAGTGACAAAAAAAATTAATTTGATTCAATGTTGAGCAAGAGAGAGCATTTGAGTAAGCATTATAGAAAATTTTCTGACTACTTAATTGTCAAATGGAAGTTTATCAAAGTGGATAAACCCGCAAGACCATCTTAATGCTTATGACATATTTGGGCTACTCGGTGTGGCATAGCCCGCGGGACGGAGGCAGCAAGGATGTAGGTTCATGCTCTATCTATATTTTGCCTTGGTATCGGCCCAAACAATTGTACGGGTATGATACATATGACTGAGCTTGGCACCATATATATGTATTGCTTTATGGTAAAGGCGGGTTTTAATATGTACCCTGGCCAGCCTAGGCGAGGGGAACCATCGCTCGAGGCCAGCGGAGGGAAAAAGGGAAAAAGAAAAAAAAATGTAAAAAAAAAAAAAGTAAAGAAGGAAAAGAGAAAAAAATTAATAAAAAATTTGAAAAGTATTAAAATGTTATTAAAAATTATTCACATCAGCGCCGATAGTATCACGTAGGACGGTCGCCATTCACGTCAACGAATTCCAACCAAAATTAGTTGGATGGACTCAATTGGAAAAATGTGAAAATATTTAGAACTTAATTGGCATAATTAAAAGGTTTAAGACTGAATTCTTTTTTTTTGTCAGTTAAGACTAAATTGTTAAAAGCGCAATAGATTTAAGACTTTTTGGACAACTTTTCCAAAGATTTTGTGAAGGATATAATGGACATTCTAACATTATTTGGTGGTTCAGATTTGAGTTCGAATAAGATATTAAATTTATCCTATCCATTATTTGGTGACATTCTCTGGATTAGATAAATCCAAATACATTCGGATTAAATACCGGATAAGAAATCTAGCCTAGGGTGGGATAAATTCAAATTGAATATAAAATTATAAAAATTAAATTAACAATTACCATGCACCAGGAAAACCCTACCTCAAGCGAAACTCACCATCCTTGACATTTCCCATAGCGACACCCACCACCGTCCACCGTGACAATCCTTCACTCCGGTGTCCTTGAGTATCCTCATTGGTGCCCTTGCTCGCAGCTCACTTGGAAGGCTGGGGCTCACCACCCCATCCATGGCTCTCTCTCTTTCTCAGTCGATTTTCCAGCTTTTCCACCATCACTGAATCATCTCTCGGTTCCTCTCTCTACTTCACTTTTGATTATTCATTCTTGGCCTCCATTATTCCACAATCTCACTCTTGGTCGACTCTGAACTAAGCATTCATCAAGTATTTGATGAAACACAAGAGAGATTCTCCTCGCCTTCAGTTCGAAATTTTGTTGAACAGAAGAGGTCATGCCTATCGAAAGTCGTCAAGCTCTTGAGGCCAATTCACAGAGAGTGCTTGTTAATGACAGAGGTTGAGAGGGTTTAAGTTGTCACTACACGAGGAGCCCGTCAGAGATGGGATATTAAAATATTTTCAAATATTTTCAACAATAATGATTCAAAACGATTTTCAATTCTATCTTTGGTTGCAGATTTTCAAAGATTTCAAATCCTATTATTGGTTGCACCAAACATTTGATGGGATATTTTTGCAATCCGGAGGATATTTAGAGGATTTCAAATCCGCTTTAGACTATCATATTCCAATTCGAATTAGAATGACCAAACACAACCAAGCACTATTTCTTCTCCACTTTCTTTTTTTTATTTTTATTTTTTTAGCCTTTTATTGTTTCATAGAGAACAAATGTGATAATTCTTTTTATTAGAGATTCCTTAAAAGAGTTTAATTTATCAATTAATTAATTTCCTTGCTTGATCTTATTGCGCAATTGAAATTGACAGAAAAACCATTGTTACCACTAATTTCTACTTTGAAACAAAGAAATGTACAGATAAGATATTTTAAGTAAATTGATAAAAAGTTGACTAGAGTTTTGGTATGATACTGAAATTACGAACTCTATTTTGGATGAGATCTGCAGACACTTTTGCCAATTTGGCAAAGAAAAATCACCTTCAATCAAAAGTGGGAAAGAAGAATTATTTAATGCCCTTCATTTTGTTAGAGAATGAGAGTCTCTTCACAAATAGACATTGTCTTCCCTCAGGCACAACCTTTACGCTCTTGCGCGATTTAAACAACACTACAAAAAAAACGGATTTTTGCCACGAAAATTTTCCAACGAAAAATTTTCGTCGCAAATTTGCAACAAATTTTCCAACGAATGGCAAAATTCGTTGGAAATTTCCAACGAAAAAATTTTCTTTGGAAAATTTATTGGAAATTTCCAACGAAAATCTTTTCGTTGGAAATTTCGTTGGAAATGTCCAACGAAAAATTTTCGTCGCAAAATTCGTTGGTAATTTCCAACGAAAAATTTTTCGTTGGAAATTTCCAACGAAATTTCCAACGATTTAAAAAAATTTGATTTTATTCGGCATTTTTTATATTCGTTGGAAAATTCGTTGGAAATTTCCAACGAAATTACCAACGAATTTCGATTTTCCGGCAATTTTTTCGTAGTGTACAATTTTCGTTGGAAAATTCGTTGGTAATTTCCAACGAAAAATTTTTCGTTGGAAATTTCCAACGAATTTTCCAACGATTTAAAAAAATTTGATTTTATTTGGCATTTTTTATATTCGTTGGAAATTTCCAACGAAATTTCCAACGAATTTCCATTTTTCGGTAATTTTTTCATAGTGTACAATTTTCGTTGGAAAATTCGTTGGTAATTTCCAACGAAAAATTTTTCATTGGAAATTTCCAACGAAATTTCCAACGATTTAAAAAAATTTGATTTTATTCGGAATTTTTTATATTCGTTGGAAAATTCGTTGGAAATTTCCAACGAAATTTCCAACGAATTTCCATTTTTCGGTAATTTTTTCATAGTGTACAATTTTCGTTGGAAAATTCGTTGGTAATTTCCAACGAAAATTTTTCGTTGGAAATTTCCAACGAATTTTCCAACGATTTAAAAAAATTGATTTTATTCGGCATTTTTTATATTTGTTGGAAAATTCGTTGGAAATTTCCAACGAAATTTCCAACGAATTTCCATTTTCCGGCAATTTTTTCGTAGTGTACAATTTTCGTTGGAAATTACCAACGAAATTTCCAACGATTTAAAAAAAATTTGATTTTATTCGGCATTTTTATATTCGTTGGAAAATTCGTTGGAAATTTCCAACGAAATTTCCAACGAATTTCCATTTTCCGGCAATTTTTTCATAGTGTACAATTTTCGTTGGAAAATTCGTTGGTAATTTCCAACGAAAAATTTTTCGTTGGAAATTTCCAACGAATTTTCCAACGATTTAAAAAAATTTGATTTTATTCGGCATTTTTTATATTCGTTGGAAAATTCGTTGGAAATTTCCAACGAAATTTCCAACGAATTTCCATTTTCCGGCAATTTTTTTATAGTGTACAATTTTCGTTGGAAAATTCGTTGGTAATTTCCAACGAAAAATTTTTCGTTGGAAATTTCCAACGAAATTTCCAACGATTTAAAAAAAATTTGATTTTATTTGGCATTTTTTATATTCGTTGGAAATTTCCAACGAAATTTCCAACGAATTTCCATTTTCCGGCAATTTTTTCATAGTGTACAATTTTCGTTGGAAAATTCGTTGGTAATTTCCAACGAAAAATTTTTCGTTGGAAATTTCCAACGAATTTTCCAACGATTTAAAAAAATTGATGTTATTCGGCATTTTTTTATATTCGTTGGAAAATTCGTTGGAAATTTCCAACGAAATTTCCAACGAATTTCCATTTTCCGGCAATTTTTTCATAGTGTACAATTTTCGTTGGAAAATTCGTTGGTAATTTCCAACGAAAAATTTTTC
Source organism: Syzygium jambos (assembly GCA_031216235.1). Classification (NCBI taxonomy): domain Eukaryota; kingdom Viridiplantae; phylum Streptophyta; class Magnoliopsida; order Myrtales; family Myrtaceae; genus Syzygium; species Syzygium jambos. The sequence continues at coordinate 12,686,774 of CM062229.1, read as the reverse complement.
GTTGGAAATTTCCAACGAAATTTCCAACGATTTAAAAAAAATTGATTTTATTCGGCATTTTTTATATTCGTTGGAAAATTCGTTGGAAATTTCCAACGAAATTTCCAACGAATTTCCATTTTCCGGCAATTTTTTAATAGTGTACAATTTTCGTTGGAAAATTCGTTGGTAATTTCCAACGAAAAATTTTTCGTTGGAAATTACCAACGAATTTTCCAACGAAAAGCCTTATTACATTTTCCCGCTAGTTCAATTTCAAAATTCATTCTCTCTCTCTCCCCCCTCCCCTTTTCCCGCCGGTCACCCCCTCCCTTTCCATGTCTGACTTCACCACCCACTCCCACCAACTCCTTCTCTCTCCTCTCCCTCTTTCTTTTTCTTTTCTTTTTCTTTCTTCCTTTCTTCTTCTCCCTTGCTGCTTCTGGACGTGCATCTTCTGCTTCTGGCTTCTGGCTTCCGTTCTTGCTGCGCCGTCGACCGCCTGCTCGCCGGCGACCAGCCCAGCCCCTCGCCGGACTGACCACCGCCGAAACATATGTCCAATTCACTACTCGCCACCACCACCACCACCAGCAACCAACCGCCATTACTGCGCCCCCCCTCAGGTACTCCTCCGGGAAAAACCTCGCCGCTTCGCCCCTCGCGGCGACGCGCATCTCATTTTCCCCGCTCCGACGAGCGCGCTCTCGCCGCCGTCGCCTTTTCACCCCCGCACACCTCTCTCTCTCTCTTCCCGCCGACGACGAAATGCCGCATCGCGGCAAGCCGTGCGATGCGCTCGAACCCCCGGTCCGTGGCCGAGGCCTTCCCCGATGCCGAAGCGTTCCGATCGATCTCTCGGCTGGATTGTCTCTTTGCTCGAGATCCGATCTATCTTCCTCCTTTTGCTGTATGCAGGCAACGGAAGTGTCGCGTTGTTTCCGTTCTAGCTTCTGGTTCCTGCTTCGCTGCTCCCCGCCGGCCAGCCCCTCGCCGGACTGACCACCGCCGGCTTGTCCTCGTTGGTCGAGCTCGTCGCCGGCCATGGCGAGGGCCGAGCTCGCCATGCCCGGCGAGCTCGAGCTCGCCCAGATCTGGGCGAGCTCGGCGCTCGCCGGCGACGATGCTGGCCCTCGCCGGCCATGGCGAGGGCCGAGCTCGCCATGGCCGGCGAGCTCGAGCTCGCCCAGATCTGGGCGAGCTCGGCCCTCGCCGGCGACGAGGCTGACCCTCGCCGGCGGCGAGGGCGATTTTTTGAAATAAAATTTCCGAAAAAAAAATTTCAAAAAAAAATTCAAAAAAAGAAATTCGAAAAAAAAAATCGAAAAAAATTGCGAAAAAAAAATTCGTTGGAAAAAAATTTCCACGATTTTTCGAACAAAAAAAAATTTTGTAATTTTTCCAACGAAAAATTTTTCGTTGGAAAAAAAATTTCCACGATTTTTCGACCAAAAAGAATTTTTTTGTAATTTTTCCAACGAAAAATTTTTCGTTGGAAAAAAAATTTCCACGATTTTTTGACAAAAAATTTTTTTTTGTAATTGAAAAAAAATTTCCACGATTTTTCGATCAAAAATTTTTTTTTGTAATTTTTCCAACGAATTTAGCCACGAGTTTTCCAACGAATTTTCCAACGAAAATTGAAATTTTTCGTTGGAAAAATTTCCAACGACCTATTACCAACGAATTTTTTTTCGTTGGAAAATTCGTTGGAAATTTATTTTCCAACGAATTTTTTCAAATTTTTCGTTGGAAATTTTGTCGGAAAAAAACAGTTTTTTTGTAGTGCAAGATATAATAAATTTCTCATCATCAACGTTAATATGAAAATAAATACAACAAATGAGGAGAAACATTGGTGTAAAAATATTATGGGTTGATACCATAAAAAACTCCAAATTGGTACACCTATAACAAATTTATCAAAAATTAATTTTTTGACTACAAAAAACCCCAAATTAGTACACTTGTGATAACTTTACCTTCCGATAATTTCCATTAAATTTTACTATCAATTTGCTGAGTTTGATGATACATGACAGTTGACAGATGTGCCAGTTTAGGATTTTACCTCTCTGTTTGTCACAGATTTACCAATTTATAATTTTTCATGGCGTTAATCCAATTTAACGGAGGGTATATTTGTCATAGGTTTATCAGTTTAGGATTTTTAGTGGTCAAAAAATTAGTTTGGGTAAATTTATCACGGGTGTACTAGTTTGGAGTTTTTGGTGATCAAAAAATTAATTTTGTGTAAATTTGTTACGGGCATACCAGTTTGGGATTGTTCGTGATAGTAACCCAAAGATTATTAAGCATCTATGAAAGATAAAATTTAAGGAACAAAGATACCTTTAAGCATCTACGAACCCCCGCAAAGCGTGGAAATTTCACTAGTACAATATAATGACATGCGGGACATCCAAGCCTGGTAATGTCGAATTAAGACATCATTCCACAATTGTAACTAGAGATACTTCTTATCAATGTGGAATAAATTGGAGAAAATCATTCTGAATAGTTGAATTAAATAGAATAATAAATTCAAATTTCATCACAATAACATATGCTTTTTTGCCGAGCATAATAGCATATTTTCTACCATAGATTGTGTAGCGTGTCCTTGGTAGATGATTATAATAATTAAAGCTCAAGAGTTATAACTTTTAGACATTACATTCTCTAGTTTAGTTTAGGTTTCCTATAGATTAGCCTCTTTAGAAAATCTGGATTTGATTTAAATTAGCTCATGGGGTTGCTGCTTTGGGACTTAATAATGAGGCCATGTTATATGTTTTACCTGACTTGTATCGGGTTACTTTACTATACTTTACTCTTTACTCATTTTTCATCACCACCCTTGATGAATTGATTGTGATTATTTTATATTGCTTTCATGTGATGTGATTCGCTTGTTTTAGATAAATGGTTAGGTTACATTTTAGAACCATAATAAACACAAAACTATTGAATTGACATTTAGCGGATGAAAATCTTAAGATCATACTTTATTAAAAAGACTGTGTGGACACCTTAACAGCTCTCTAACAGTGGTTGTTTCGGAATAGTGTCAGTGTCAGAGTTTGTCCCTACTCTTTAATGCCATAACTGCTCCTGTCCAACTCCGGTGATCTTTTCTGGATTCCAAACCCTTGTAACGGATATTTTCTTCTTTTCAATGTTCTAAATAGTTGGTCAAGTATCCAGCACCTTCCAGGACTAAACATCGGCATAATTTCGTACCCATAATAAGGATGTGCAAATCTTTACTAATGCTGCTCACTGACAAACCATATGGAATGACTTGCAATCAATCTTCCAATGGTCCTCTTGGCTTCTTTAGCATACAAAGACTTCCAAGGACATTAGCATCCCCACTGATTCCTCATCTTCACTGATTAACCATATCAGTTTCCAAAGATCTCCAAGGACATCAGCATCCTCACTAATTCCTCATCTTCACTGATTTGACTAAGTTAGCTTCCAAAGATTTTCAAGGACACCATGGTGGTTCCTCATATTCACTAAACTCATAAGGATCATCGATATTGTCATAGTCTTCCACCTCATTTGAAATCAGCAACTAGTCTCACCCGATATTAATGCTAATCTTTCTAGTTCTTCCAAGCATATTAGCAATTTTGACCCTACCAAGCTGTTCATCTTCATGATCCTTCCAAGGTTTACCAAACATCTTCGTTCTAGGCTTGTTCACCATCATCAGGTCCATCCAACTGCTCACCCGATCTTTGGACTTCTAAGCAATCATGAACATCCCCGTTCTTCTCAGCTTGTTCACCCTCGATTAAAATCCTTCCAGATGTTCACCACATATGAAGATCCTTCCAGCTTGTAGACATTTTCAATTATCCAATATCTTGTTCATCTTGGATATCAGCATAATATCTTTGACAGTGGCAAAGCACTCCCCATATCAGAATGTTTTGGTGTTGTTTATGATAAATATCTATATCTTGGCTTGTGCATATATTACTTAGTACTACACAACCAATACACACATTAGTAGCTTTAGATTATCTCTGCCATCTTCAAAACAAAATAAGGGATTTTTCCAAATCACCACATTGGTGATTTTCCCAACAGCCACTAGTCTATTGGGGTCAGCTAGAAACCAATCAAGCCGCGGGAGTGTCGTCTCAATTCCTACGCAACTAGAGATTCTAGGGTCGGGGACTTATTTACGCTAACATTTCTATTAGTGCCCTTTCGATACCTAACATAACAGTGCATTATCTAAGTGACCACATGATCTTGATTACCAATTATGATGTTAAGATATCAAAGCCGCTAAATGTCAATGCAAATGTTTTTGTAGGGTTGTTTTCTCCAATACCTAGACTAGTCCTAACCTAATCTATGAACGAAATTAAATGCAGAAAAGAAAAACCCGATATGAGTCGGGCAAAGAATATTACATGGCCTTGTTATTACACCCCGGAGCAGGACCCCCATGAGTGAAATGGGAATTTATATATGCATGATATTACTCCAAATGCATGTAAATACAATAGAAAGTTCTACTCTACAAAAAAAATAGATTATTTACAAAAATGGTTATAAAATACTAAAATAGCACTAAATTAGGAAAGTGACTTTAGAAAATTAGGGAAAATCTTAAAAAGCCATTTTTCCCCCACTTTTAGCATTAATCTACATTTTTAAATTTTTTCGGAAAATGTCATGATTTTTCCATTTTTTAATAAAAAAATTCACTAAACCGATATATGCTTGATTTACATGAATATGGACCAACTCAGAACATAAATATCAAAATAACCAAGCTCGAATCGACCGTATCAAGATCGGAGTATAGTCTGGACATTTCGACTAACAGTGGCGTGCATTTAAGCCACTCAATCAGCTTCCTCAAATCATATTCGTGGTCTTCAATCTCGATCACGAGCATTTATAAGAGGAATTAAAGCATTGAGGTTATACTATTACATGCATAGAACAGAATTAGCTAGAAATTATATCCTAAAACACACAATAATACAACTGAAATTAGCCCCAAATGTGTGGGTCTGACCTGTTTTGCAAAATCTGGGTTTGAACCCGGGCCAAGCAAACAGGTTGCATGCCCAGATTCAATCCTTGACACTTATCACCTGCGAGACATACTAGAAAATCCACTCAATCCTAATGAAATTAGCTAACACGAGATTTCAATTTTGATGAACAAGTCAGAGAATGATCAACTACACACATCAAACTAATCTCTCAAAGAAACCTTCGTGCATGATCCGCGCTAGCCAGCTATGAACCAATGTAGATCGGCTCAACTTTTTGTTCGAGTTCTAAGCGATCTCAAGGTTCACAAACCGGTTTAAGGACCAAACCAAGCTTACATGTACATTATTTGGACTCATGTATAACATTCATGAAGCTCACGAAGACAAATAATTCATACAAAGAGGGTAGCCAGTCAAACATGTGGGGACTCTCGAAGAGATTTCATCACCTGTACTTTTTAGCATCAGAAATCAGTTTTCTAAGCTGGTTTTCCTCTCGATTTTCATTGGTCAAACCATAGTCCAAATTGAACAAAAATACATCTAGGGTCCTTACCTTGCTTCTTAGTTTCTTTTTGAGGTGGCTCTCAGCCGGGGAAGCCAATTATCTTCAGGAGGCGCATGGAAATTGGCTCCTTCAAACTGGAAAATGAAATCTGCAACAAAACAACTGACAAAGAAGGTTTTTGTTGGTCTCAAAGACCAAACTCAAGAACCTCTTTTTCCGACTAATTTGACACCAACACCAACACCAACTAGGTGTATTCTAGTTAAATTTTGAGTCACCGTTTGTCGTAGCTGATCTTTAAATTTTTTATAAATACTCACTTTCCCTCACCAGTGACCATCTGACTTCAACACTCGGATCAAATTTCTGGGCTTCTATCCAGACCTACGAACGGGATGATTTTCGAGGGGCTTTTGGGTGCTTTCCTAACATTCATTTGGGACGTGCGACCTATGGTTGGAAATATCTTTGAATGGAGTTTCATTCTCTTGTTGAAGGTTTTGGCCAATTTTGGCTTGAAGTTCGCGAAAAAAAATTTTCTCTAAGAGGGTCGGTCCGGAATTTTTGGGCTGACCTCGTTCTTAAGTTGCTTATGGGGGTGTACTTTGGGAACGACCGTGAACTCCCCTCTCCGTCTTATCTCGCCCCCCTTTTTATCCCTCAATAGAGCCTGCCTCAGAGATCTTATCTATTGAATTAGGAAATCTTTCCGTCAGTCTTTTCCCACCTACCAAGCCTGCAAACTCAGCTGCTTCACCCACTGACTTGGCCAAATTTGTCAACGTTTACAGCTATTGAGTGAGCAGATCCGGCCACGACTTTCATGCTTCTACAAATGCTTTTTCCCTGATAAATTCTTGACCATTTGTACTCCTGATGATGGTCTTACACCTCGGCCAGATTTCAAGCGATTGGGCGGCTGAGTAAGATATGGCAGGGCCACGAAATTGCCTACTCAGCAGCCTCGAATTGAGATCAAATCGTGGACTAGGTTTTGGCAGCCGGTTTAAGTCCTTTAATCTGACAATTTGGCTGATATTTTTGCTCAATTTGCAAGTGGATGTATATTAATTTTAGACTCTGATCATACTTTGCAATTATATCCGCCCGATACTGCAAGAAAGTCCCTCAAAGTTGGCCATTTCCCTGCTCTAGATTGCCCAATTTGATTCAATTTGATCCTTTTGGCTTGATTTGATCCATTAAACCTCGCTCAAGTTCATTTTCAAGATTGATTAAAGTACAAATGATGATTTAAGGGCTTGAGACAAAGTTTACAAATTTTGCAATTTGGTCCCTCTAACTTTTGGAAATTGCATTTTGGCCCCAACTTGCTGGTTCATTTGCAATTTGACCCCTTAGGTCTCGGCTAGTCACACTCAAATCGTTGGCCTTTGCTCTTTTTTTTTTTTTTAAGTAGACTTCAAGAAGAATAATTCCATTTAAAAACTATGAAATCTTTTTGTGGAAAACAAGTTCCAATTTTTCGAAAATGATTTTTGGGTAGAAATTTAGGTGTCAACATTGACATAAAGAAAAATGATGATTGATCATGAAAAGTGGCAATGGTAGGGATCAGGTACCTATTACCAAGAGATGTATTGATTGATTGTTTGTAAATAGGACCAAATTATAAATTGTTCATCACGACTATTCATAACAACTCTCTCATCTTCACAATATTCTTTCTTCTTGTCTCTTACACAAGTTTGACAATGCATTCAAGGTGAAACTCTAAAAAAGAGATTGAGTAATTGATGAACGTTACTCTATGGCTTTGGTGAATATTCTAGAGGTATATTTCTTATAAACCCACCAACAACATAGCGAGGGCAAATAAAATCTCAAGGTCTGTGGTCGTTGTCATGCATGAAAACATCAAAGAACTATAAAATACTACTCTATCTTCATCAACAATCAAATTTTCCCAACAAAAATAAGGATAGCATTGTTGGTTCCAGGAGAACAGCTGAGAAGATGGACGCTATCAACAGTGAATGCCAGTGTGCATGAATTCTCAGAGACTCTCCTCCCTGGTCCCATCTCTCTGTTTCTGACTTCAGAGTCCATGTGTGAAAGGAGGGCAAAAGTACACTACAAGTGCCATAACTTGTGTACGGCGCTCACTTTAGTGCCATAACTTTTTTTGGATCACTTTAGTGCTAAAATTTTTGAAAAACGATCACTTAAGTACTAAAATTTTTGAAAAACGATCACTTAAGTGCCAACTCCGGTGCCGTACACAATTTTTCGCCGGAAATCTGACGTGGCATTTTTTTTATTAATTTCTGAAGCTGACGTGGCTCACCGGAGTCTCGCCGGAGATTGGCACTTAAGTGATCGTTTTTCAAAAATTTTAGCACTTAAATGATCGTTTTTCAAAAATTTTAGCACTAAAGTGATCCAAAAAAAAGTTATGACACTTAAGTGATCGTTTTTCCTCCGACTTGGCACCAAAGTGATTCGAAAAAAAGTTTTGGCACCAAAGTGAGCGCCGTACACAAGTTATGGCACTTATAGTGTACTTTTGCCGTGAAAGGAGTGATGGACAGACCAAGATTACGAAGTGGAAAACGATGGTCTCTGTGTGTTCCTTTCTCTCCCTCGCTAAGTGTTATGCCCTTGTGTGTACGGTGGCCAGTCAGTTGAGTGTGTAATATTCAGAAGAAAAGCTTGGTAGGGATGATGGTGAAGTCAGGAGCGAAATCCAAAAGGAAGAAATAGGCCAAAAAGAAAGAAAAATCCCTAGAACAGAGAACGATGAAATTAAAAAACAAAAAAAAAGATTACTATAACGAAAAATCCCAAATACACCTATAATAAATTTATCCTCTATTAGTTTCCGTTAAATTTTACTATCAAATTACTGAGGTGGATAACACGTAGCAGTTGATAAGTGTACCAATTTGAGATTTTACCTCTCTGTTTATCGTAGGTTTATCAATTTGTAATTTTTCATGGTATTCATCCATTTTAATGGAGAGTAATTTTATCACAAGTATACTAGTTTGTGTTTTTTGTGATTAAAAAATTAGTTTGGAGCAAATTTATCACAAATATACCAGTTTGGGTTTTTTACGGTAAAAAAAATTAGTTTGAGGTAAATTTTTCACACGTGTACTAGTTTAGGGTTTTTCGTAATATTAACCTAAGAAAAAACGAATTTTTGGCCATCCCTTAGCTCTCCAGCACATCCCCACTCACGTTTTTGTTTTCTCCTTTTTGTTAGAAGGTTCTCTTGACTCTGTTTTTATTCACTCTTTTCTCTCTTTCCCCTTTTTCATCTACATGTTTCCAGCCTGCCTATACACTCCACTAGGCGCCCCATTCCCTGCTTTCTTTTTCTTCCATTCATTATCTCTGCTTTATTGGTTTTCCTTTATCTGTTTTATTTTCTTCTTTGTTCTATGCCCATGTCCTGAACACGATCATATTGATGATGATGATTGCCATGCCCATATTGATGCATGAGGGTTAATTTAGTGGGTTTACAAAGTTGCAACATTTTTTCCTCTAGATAATTAAACTCAAAGCTACAACCAATCACCTTGAAGATAAGTGTAATATTTGGTTAAAAAAAACACAAAACAAAAGGGATGAAAAGTTAATAAAGGGAAAAGTGGACTTCGGTTATAAAAAGGAGCACGCTCGGCTTATTTGAGGCCGAGAGCTCACGCGACCAGAAGAAGAAGGAGGAGGAGGAGGAGGAGGAGGAAGGAGGAGGAGGAGGAGGAGGAGGTTTTGTGCCACGCAAACCTCGCCTAGCTGATTCGACTTCGTATTGCAATGCTCGGTAAGCACTCGTGCCTCTTGTTCATCCGATCGGAGGAGGAGGAGGAGGAGGAGGAGGAGGAGGAGGAGGAGGAGGTTTTGTGCCACGTAAACCTCGCCTAGCTGATTCGACTTCGTATTGCAATGCTCGGTAAGCACTCGTGCCTCTTGTTCATCCGATCAGAGAAGTTTTCAGATTTAGGGTTTAAATTCGGAATTTTAGGAAATTCAAGTCACGAAGTCTGATTTTTGAGTCGTTGAGCTGCGTATATGTATAGAATTGATAGTTTAGGGTGTCATGGAGCTGTGGGATTTTACGGATCTTGATTTGAACCTTCGGTTTGCTGAATATGAATTTTCGAAGTTGGCCGCACAAGGTAAACAGTGTGCGACCAGCAGCTTTTAGGTCGATTTTCGGCTTGATTTTAGGGCGATCAAGCTGGGGCTTTTGTAGTACTCGGAATGGGCTTTCTTTTGATTATAAGTTTGCTAGGATTGGAGCTCAATGGAGAAAGTTATGGCACAATCAAGTTACGCGTTCAAGCTCCGCGTTGCGGACGGTTTGGATAATCACTTTAAATAAGTAATTTGTGGGCACCTTTGTGTTGTCTTGTTAGCGTTTAAGCATCATTTAGCCATTTCATAGTTATTGTAGTATTTTACTTGGTTTTGACGTCGATTCTCGTTTAATTTATAGGATTACGAGATCGTCGGTCTGAGTGAGCGTCGTTATCTAATTTTTGGGGATTCCAGGTGAATGATATTATCTCTTCTTTGGTTTTATAAAAACCATATCTCGAAGAAATTATGATTCGATATAGATATATATATAACTTAAAAGAGCATTCTGTTGCATAAATTGGGATCGAGCATTTACTACTTTTGAGTATTTGAGAATGATTTGAGAATCATTTTTGGAAATGTATTGTGAAAGGATATATATGTATATTGCATTACGAAATAGTTTATGAAATGATTTCGGAAATGATTCAAGAAATGCCGAAATGTATTTCTGGAGATTGAGCCGTGTTGTAAGAAAGTTACTTGTTTGGTTTGTAAAATGTATATTGGATTTTATTTCTGATATTTGATGATGGTTATTTGATGCTCAATATGATTGTGAACCCATTGAGGGGTTTGGGGATATGCATACCGGGTTTAGGGATATCCTTCTGGGTCGAGCCACTGGCTTTGTAGGTGAAGACTTTGCCAAGGGAGAAATCTTGGTAGCCTTGTCACAAGGCTTTGTGTCGTGACTATAGTTAAATATTAAGCAATAGATTGGTCGATGGAATGGACCATCGATATTTGATGTAATATGAGATTCATCAATGGAATGGACTATTGATATGTGATTTGAGATTAGTCAATGGAATGGACCATTGACGTGGTTTTTAATAGAGATTGATCAATGGACTTGACCATTGATGTTTATGATGATTTAAATGAGTATTTCTGATTGTATAAAACTTGTTGAAATGAAAAAACTCTTATGTGACTCGATATGTATTTTATATCTTGAGTTTGAATTCTGAAATTCTAGTATGGCTTTATATATACATGCATAGTAGTTGCTCGATCTGCTTAGAAGAGATATTTACTACTTACTGAGTTGTGGTTGCTCGCCCCTTTCTTTCCCTAATCTTTTCAAGTTCTTTGGTTAGTAACCACTAGAGCGAGAGCAATGTCATGGGGACTTTTGGATGGTTTGAGGCTACGTCCTTCGGGTGGAAGAACGGCCATGTCATCCCCCATCTTGGTAGATTTCAAGGTGTGACAATAAGAGCATGTAGCTAAAGTAAACATTGACGGACAATATAATCCTCAAGAAAGGGCATGTAAGGAATGCCGGTTGGATGGAGGTTGGAGTAAAAGACAGAAGAAAAATTAGGGATGGGTTGTACAACAGGTAGTTAACAAAAATTCGCGATCTCATCCAAGTTGATATTTGAACCAAAAAATTTCCCTTACTTCTAAATGTGGGAAAATGTAATAAAGAATGCACATGCAAGATCATGCAATGTAAGACATTTTTGTTTAGGGGTCCAATTATATCATTATCGACAAATTTGATCCCTAATTTTTCATGAGAAGTCTCCAGGTGAAAAATTTATGTGTCAACAAATAGCAAATTCCACAGCCATTCGGCCTCTTTACTAGTTGTCGATAGTGATATAAATTCATATTCATCATAAATATTTGATTCTTTGATGGCCATAAGATTGTACCATTTGCAAGATTGAAAACCCATTAGATGTCGACTTGTTATCAAATTGTGGATAACTAGCATTTGAATATGCTTCTAGTACTACTAGTTGTCTTACATAAGGTTAAGTAATCAAGAATCCTACTTATGGCCTTCCAATGCATAATATTAACATCACTAGTAAATCTAGACATTTTCAATTGCATTAGCATATTCCAATTGTGCTAAAGGTTGCCTAGTATTTTCCTTCAATTTAAGTGACGTGTCATATGTTACATTTAACTCTTTAATTCCCAAATGTTGATATCTTTAAATGATTTTCTCCACATAGTGGCTGTTGACACCTAAATTTTGCTCAATCATTTAGGGTTTAATTGCATGAAAAATTAGGGATTGATTTTTAACCCCTAAACAAAAATATTCTCATTAAATTCCATGGCACATATATATTAGGTGCCTTTGCATTAATATAATTTAGTGAAACATGTTTTCCTTTTATTCTATTTTATTTTTATTTTATTAAAAAAATCATTAGAAAATTTTTTTAAAAAAATAAAAAAAAGGGAGAAGATAAAAAGGGGACGCTATCTTCCCCATAGATAGGTGCCCTCCCTCGGCACACTTACACCCAAAAAGAAAAAGGTGTTCAGCCACAATTCGGAGAAAAACAGAGAAAGTAGAGAGGAGTGAAGGAAAAAAAAAACAAAGAAGGAAGGAAAAAGACAAAAATGATGAATGAAGCCTTTTCCTTTCTTCTTCCCGGACTTGTGGGATTTGTTTCTCTCTGCTTCAACACTTTCACAAATAAAGAAACAAGTGAGAAAGGACAAGAAAAGGGGGATGCATGTTTTCGTGAGAAAAAAGAGAGAAGAAAGCAGAACACCAAAAAAAACAAGAAAGAAAATGGAGAAAAGCTTTACGTTCCTGAGGCTTAAAAGAAAAAGGAGAAATTGCACAGAGGAGAGAACCAGATCGAAAAAGGAAAAGCCAAAGAAAAGACGAGAAAGAAACACTTCTCTCCAGAGGATTGAGACGAAAGCCTTTCTTTCTCTCTCTCTAGTCTCCATCCACGGACACACGAAAAAGGAAACACGATAATCGGCACATGAAAAGGGGGAGTCAAGATAGAGTTTGACAGGAGAGATTGGGGAGGATAAAGCTTGATGAGCAAGAGAAGAGGAAAAGGACGGAGGGGGGAGTTTTTGGGAAAAGGAGAACAGAGGGACAGACTGAGAGTTCTGGTCGAGAGAAAGAGTGAGAGGAGAGTGAGAAAGAGGAGAACCTCATCTGCTTGTCAAAGGCCTGCCAGAGCACCTGTCGAACCTTCAGCCGTCATTCCTTACCCCGGTCCGCTGTGAACCAGGGGAGGTCTTTTTGGGGAAGCCATTGGAACCGAGAAGGAGAGATTGGGGAGAGAGTGAGCTCGAGAGAGTTTCGGAGAGCGACAGAGTTTCAAGAGAAAAAGGGGAGACCGAGAGAAAGTTGAGGCGAATCGGAGAGGCCCGAGCCTCGTTCACTCGCCAGAGGACCGCCTGAACCGTCGTCGAGCCTCCCTCCCAGCCGTCGCGCCTCACTCCAGCCGGGCGCGAACAGGTGGGCTTCTCTTCATCTTCCTCTGTTTCGTGTCCACCTCCCCTGCCTCTCGGGTGCCGGGCACACCGAGCCTATTCGGTGGTCGCCCGGCACCAAAAGATGAGGAAATTATTTCTTTTCACCTCCAGGATGTGTTCTTGAACGATTTCCATCAAGAAAATTTGAATCCGAAAAACCGAAGAACCGTTGAAAACCATCAACGGAACAGGATCATACATGTATAATTCATTGAGAAAACATAAACACGGAAGCGTACCTGAATCCATAACGTATACTGTTCTTTGGCGTCGTGCGGGTAGCCTTCCAGAACAATACGTTTTCTCTGAGAGTTCCCTTTGAATTCTCTCTGTGTTTCTCTCTTCTGATGGGATGAAGAGGAATCAGAAACTTGCGTATGTTCTGGGGACCATAACCGCTCTTATAAGGTAACCGCAATGTTACCCTTTAGAAATTACAATTTCGCCCATCATAAAATTGTAACTTCCTCTTTTAGCCTCTACACATTAAAGGGCCACACCCTATTTGATACATTAAAGCCCTAAATTACCTTAACTTAATTTATCACTTTTAAAGGGCTTAACTTTATATGACAGTATGCATTGCATTATTATTTCACATATAACCCAACGTTGGATTAAGGATCCAACAGAAAAACCTTCGAATCCCACTGAAATCTACCTGGAAACCTTAGTTTTGGGCGCATCCCACTTGTTCGATGAAATGCCCGAATGAAAATCGAAACCAAAGTCACCGCATTGACTCGTAAAAATCTTAGATTCACGTTTGTTTGTTCCGAAGTTGATGTTTGGTGACTGATGCGACGTTATTTTGTTCTTTTCTGTGGCATATTTGTCGTATATCCGAGTGAGCCGTCGATGAAGCCTTCGCCAGAGATACCATTCCCGTCGTCGGAACGACGCCCGCTGTATGAGGCCGCTCCCGTTAATCCACTATCTCTGTTGCTTGGTATGTGTGCTTGTTTGCTTAGATTTAGTGCGTTTCTTCGGGGCCGGAAGTGTGGTGGCTGGAAATCGAGTTTTTGCTCGTCGATGTCGTTTTCGTGGTTGGAGTAAGTCGCCGGTGTGGTTTTCGGAACGTCGGCCGGTGGCAACGGCGTATGGCCAGCATCCTCCGTCGGCGCTGGCGGCTCAAGTCGACGGTTGGCGATGGGACGTCTCCAGCGTAGTCACGGTGGGGTGAGTTTCGTTGAAGAACACCACGAAGAAGAAGAAGCCCAGGAGCAGTAGGACGTGCATGGGCAGAAAGCACGTACGGGATGAAGACCAGAATAATAAAAAAAAATAAAAAAATAAATAGAAACAAAAGAAAAAAGAAAAATCAAAAGAAAAGAATAAAAAATAGAAGAGTAGTGGCAATGGGAGTCCCAGGTCATGTGTCAGGCGGATCGGGTCATGGACCCGGTCCGGAATTATCATATTATTAAAAATATTAAAACATTAAAAAATATTTAAAAAATTCAAATTTTTTTAAAAAATATTAAAATATTAAAAAATATTAAAAATTCCAAAAAAATTCGAAAAATTTTAAAAACCCAAAAAAATATTAAAAGTCTGACATTAAAAAATTTCAGAAAATTTCAAAAAATTAAAAACATTTAAAAAATCCAAAAATTCAGAAAAATTCCAAAAAATTAGGAAATGTTCAAAAATCACTTTTTGGGCTTGATTTCACTAGATATTAGTTTTAATTTCATTATGGGCTTAGTTTAAAATTCGTAAAAATTGAGAAAATCCTTTAAAAAATTCTCAAAAATCGAATAAGCCATTAGGGCTTTACCTTGGGGCTTTCAATTGCCTTTTCCTTTCTAAAGACAATGATAGGTTGCTGGTTGTTTATTTTGATTGTGCACTTTAAATACATTAGTTGTTATATTTCATTTTTAGCATGGTTAGGACGAGCTTTAGGCTTTTCGATAGGCTGTCCGGTATGTTAGTTTGCGAACGTTCAAGTTTAGGTACCAAAATGGCACTAGTTAGATCGCTAGTGTAATCAAGTCCCCGAATTTTGGAATCTCTGGTTTTCGCACGTATCGAGACGACACTCCCGTATCTCGATTAGGGTTTCTAGCTGACCCTTGATCATGGCTAGTGGCGACTCTATTCAAATGTATAAATTAGAAAATTCTCGTCGCACGAGATATGAGGCTTGGGAGTGCCTTAGTCTTTGGATTAATGAACCATTTAGTTTGTCTTTCGAATGAATCAATCGTTGTTCACATCCATCAACAAATACCTATTGGCCTAACCTTTCAGGACGGGGAGGTCGCGACAATGGCCTTCACTTAAAGCATAAACCTCACAATGTTAATCACTTTGATACCTAAAATTATATTAACTTCTCCAAAATCTTTCATTTCAAACTGAGAAGATGCATACCTTTTAGTTTCATTTATGCCAAGCATATTTATACCAACAATATGCATATCATCTTCATATAAGCAGGTTATAATTCCACACTCTTTTGTAACTTTACAGTAAATGCATGGGAAAATAACACAAATGATCCCTAAACTTTGGCCTAATATATAATGTGATCTTTGAACTTTTAATTTATTCAATATGGTCCCTGAACTTCAGCCTAATGTGCAATATGGTCCTTGAACTTTTAATTTGTTTAATGTAGTCTCTAAAATATTGATACATGTTCAATTTAATCCTTGAACTATATGAAAATATTCAATATCGTCCCTGATCTTACATTAATCAAATGATTATATTGAATATTTTCATATAGTTCAAGGGCTACAATGGACATGTACCAAAATACAAGGATTTTATTGAACAAATTAAAAATTCAAGGATCACATTGAATATTAAGCTAAAATTCAAGAACTGTATAAAACAAATTAAAAGTTCATGAAGTACATTGCACATTATGCCAAATTTTAGAAATTATTTGTGTCATTATCCCTAAGTGCACTTATCAACATTGTAATGCTTAAATACACATGATAATATCACCGAGTCAAATTTTTCATACCATTGTTTCTATGCTTGCTTCAACCATATAATGATTTGTTTACTTATTATTTTATTTGTCTTTGCTCACGTTATCATTATGAACAAATTGCACATTGTTTGCAACTTCTTTTACATAAGTAGCCTCATGATCTCTAGAATCTATCTATACCTTGTTTGTCAATCTTGTATTTGGTTCCAAGGCATTCCAAACATCTCTAGGATTTGTGTATGATCAAAAAATTTCACATAGACTATTTAACAAAGCATTAAGAATTCTTCCTCGGCACCTTCTTTCATCATAAATTGCTTAACGTTCTTGAATCTTTTATAATAATTTCTTAGTCATTTTTGCTTGTAAACATAGTTCACAATCCTTCATATCCAAATTATCACACGATGTCATACCACTTTTATTCATAAATTTCAGTTTAGTACAACATGAGATAATCTATTATGCCACAAGGAAGGAAGATGACTCAAGCATATAAATAGAAACAAAAGTTTCATAAATACTTATTTGTCAAGATTGTGAGCCCTTGATGCAGCCACTGTCTCCATCTCCATGGTCATAATACCTTAGGATGGGGAAATTTCATAGAGTATTAGTTTATATTTTTTAAATGCTTTGATGTGTAATGACGATCACTGTCCTTAATATATTATTTGCCCACACTATTATTGTTACCGGTTTTAAAACAAATATACCATCTAAATACACACCAAAGCCACTAAGAAACGAGAAAAGCAAATTACTCAATTTCTCTCTAGGAATTTTACCTTGAATGTATTGTCAAAGTCGTGTGAGAAAAGAGAAGAGAGAATGTTGTGAAGAAGAGAGAGTTGTTGTTATGAATAGTTATAATGAACAATGTATAATTGGTCACACATCTCTTGGGAATGAGTACATTATCCTCGCTTTTCGTGTTCAACCATCACTTCTCTTCATGTCCATATTTAATAATCACATCTTTCATGATAACAGACTAGTTCACAACTACTACCCACTTGTAGGGAGATTAGCCAAAGACTCGAGGGAGGCTGGTTGTTGATTGCCAAAGAAGTTAGGAGTTCTCTTTGTGGAGACAATGGAAAATTGTGACATTGAAAATTCTGGTCGATGTACGAGCATTCAATTTTGAGTATTTAGAAAAGGTTGTTTTAAGAGATCCTACCAAAAATATACCAGAAGTTACACCCTTTCTAACTAGGGGGTAAAAGAAATGCCTAAACCGAAATCCAAACTAAACCGAACCGAACAAAAGATTTAGATCTTTTAGATTGAATTTCCTTGCAATTCAGGTAGTAAGTAAAACAATGGGCTTTTGATGGTTCGGTTCAATTTCAACTTCTAATGATAAAGTCGATTTTGTGGATGAGGTTGCATAATGACTTGACGCACATTGGATGGGCACAGCTGAGGCAATTTGGCATTAGTCATCTGTTGAGAGTTGATTATGCGTTTTTGGCTAGGAAAATTATCCAAAAAGTCTTAAACCTATTGTTCGGTGACCAATTAAGTCCTAAATCTTTTAATTTAGTCAATTTAGTCCTAAACCTTTTGACAATTTGCCAATTTAATCATAAATCTTTCAATTGTGCCAATTTAATCCTAAACTTTATGATGATTTCCTAATTTAGTCTTAAATGTTTTAACGATTTGCCAATGTAGTCTTTCTTGCCAATTATCCAAATAAAATGTTTAGCACTAAATTGGAAAATCTTCAAAAGGTTCAGGAGTAAATTGACACAATTTAAAGGTTTAGGACTAAACTAGCAAATCGTTGAAAAGTTTTGGATTAAATTGGTACATTGGAAAGGTTTATAACAAAATTAGCTACTGTAAAATAGGTTTATTACCTTTTGGACAATTATCCTGTTTTTTGGGTGACGGGAAAGACAAGAAGGGCATTGTGATGGTGTTGGGTTTGCCAGTTTCAGCCATGAACACTTTCCAAGAGTTGGTCCAAATGTATATTGACAAGCCATGAACAACTTCGAGAGAGAGGTTGCTTATCATTTCAATAATTCTACACTGTACATGCATATTAATTATTGGAGATCAAATTATGAAATACGCTTTCGTTTCTTACTTAAACCTCCGACCCTTTTTTTTTAATGAAAACACAGAGAGTTAGTCCCACCCTTTGTTAACTGCAATTGCTTTGCTCTCTTTTGGGAAACTATATAAGTTTTTTCATCCCATGATCAACTTTTAGATATCAAGCTACTTTGTTTTGGGGAACTAAAATGCCAGGCCCTTATGAATGTATAACCTCGGAGAATAGCCCGTGAAGGTCAACGTTCATCCAAGCAAATAGTCCTAATTAAATTTTAAATAATCCTAAACCAAGAACTGTGGCGCGATAAACGGATGAACGACGTGCGTGTAGACCCCTCCAAATATTTGAACCAACAAAGTATTCGCACCATGTTCAGTGCCAGATCTTTAAATTTGAGTGGAGGGGCCAGCCTACCCAATATTTTGTTGTAAAGCTAAGGTCAATGTTCACCCAAACAACAAATTGCCAATTCTTAAATTTGTTTGGTTCGATCAACACGTTTCCAAGCCCTATTTTTTAAGAAAGCTTGTTTACCAAGATCCTACCCAAAATATACTAGAGGTTAGAGCGGCCGGCCTGCCTAATATTTTGTCTCGAACTTAAGGTCAATGTTCACCCAAACAACAAATTGCCAATTCTTAAATTTGTTTGGTTCGACACATTTGCAAGCCCTATTTTTTAGAAAGCTTGTTGACGGAGATCCTACCCAGAATATAGTAGAGGCTGCACCAAGTCGCAACTATCTTATATTCAATGCCAAAACTCCAGAAGCCACGACTATAAATTCTGGATCCGCAAAGAGAAGCCAAATCAAAGTGTTTCGTCTCTAATATCTCCAGTTCTTACAGGTATGCTGGTTTTCGTCTGAGTTTTAGTCGTGTGTCCGTTGTATTTGGCCAAGCCAAAAAAAAAAAATTACTATCACCAAAGCTCATGTATGGCCGATCTTTGTGCTGTGCATGGAGGATTCGTTTGGCATGTATGGTTGATGTGTTGCTACATGTGTGATTGACAATGCATATTGTGAAACCTGCAACATATTTTAAGCTTTTGAAGTGACTTTTCTATCATGGAACCAGATTAAAGTTTCAATCTCCATGCTCCATTTTGAGATTCATATCGCTGGTGGATATACTCTTGCTCATATTTTTCCTATTCCTCAACTCCTCATGGTTTTTCGTGCATATCATTCCAAGCTACGAGTGAAGATGAATTTACTAAATTCCACTTTGATTTTGTGGGTATATATACAAGATGTATAGCGGTTTTGTTTGCATGTGGCCTCTCTCTATGAAACGACTTTGTTTATACTTCTCAGTGCAATTTTTTTTTCTCAAGAAAGAGAGCAGGATATAAATTTCCAGTCTTCTACTATGGAGGCATCCGCAAAGAACAGCAGCTTAATAATAGAAAGATCCAGCCCCACTGTGGTCCTACCAGAACACGAAACACCGGAGGGCTCCATTTCCTTAACTAGCCTCGATCAAATGGCTCCTATGATGATGCTGTACGTTTATTCTTTCGATAGGAGTGACTCAAATGTGGTAGACGGGATTAAGAAAGCCTTGGCCAGAGTTCTGGTTCATTACTATCCAGTTGCAGGGCGATTGGCTAGAAACTCTCGAGGGAAGTTGGTTGTTGACTGCCAAAAGAAGTTAGGAGTCCCATTTGTAGAGGCAACGGCTGATTGTGACATCGAAAATCTGGGTGATAAGAGACTTCTAGATCCTGATGCTTTAGATAAGCTTGTCTACAGAGATCCTATGGAACATATACTTGAAGTTGCCCCCCTTCTAACTGCACAGGTAAGGAACAATCTTTTTATTTTGTTTATGCTTGAGAGTGCTTTCCATTTGGTTCTTTCAATTAAGCATGATAGTGAATTTGTTTTGGAAGACTTAATTATCGATTGAACTAGCTGATGTTAGGTTTGAGATTCGTCAACTTTGCTTACGATTCAAGAGATGATAATTTTCTACTTATTAGTAGCTATTTTTTTTATATGACGAGTAACTTTTCATATCAGAAAAACTCGATAGGAAGTAGCAAATTTTATATTGTTAATTAATAACTTTCTATTTATGGTAAATAGGAACTTTCAACTTACTTACCTCCGGTGCATTTAGTAACTTTCCATCTAGTATTGCAATAATCTACATAAGGTAACTAGTATTTTCTCCAAACAATTGGTGGATAACTTAATTAATTTTGGCAAAGGAACGATTATTAATATATTTGGACCCATTAATAAGCTATTTTTCTAATGTGATTAGTAACTTTTCATGTTGAAAAAATACATATAAATTTTAATAGCAAGTTCAGTTATTGCTTCGATTAATTAGTTCTCTCTCGATGACAAAATTATTTCGACTTAACTTCTCTGTGTGTCCAAAAATAATGAAAATTTGGCATCTTCATCTTTAGTAACTTTCTCAATGCCTTAACTAAAAAGTAACTGTCTCAATGCTATGACAAACTATCAAATCCAATACCAACTCATAAATATACACACGGATATTAACTTACCATAAATATTAGAGACAGTAACTTTTCCTAATTGGTAGAAACTTGGCTTGCTAAAGTCTCCATTGAGATTCATCAAATCCAAAGTTTCGGGTCTAGGCAAATCTTTCCCTTTTTTAAGGAATGAAGTCGAGAGATTTTGGCATGGTCAAGAGCATCCACCCTGAACCCGTTAAATCCGGTGATTCTCAATTGCACCATTAAA
This sequence comes from Syzygium jambos, assembly GCA_031216235.1. Taxonomy (NCBI): domain Eukaryota; kingdom Viridiplantae; phylum Streptophyta; class Magnoliopsida; order Myrtales; family Myrtaceae; genus Syzygium; species Syzygium jambos. The sequence continues at coordinate 12,665,915 of CM062229.1, read as the reverse complement.
TCCGGTGATTCCCAGTGAATGCAAGACTTCATATGGACATAAAGTGCATAAACTCGATCCGTCCAAGAACTTTTGCAAATTGAAAAAATTGCTCAAAAATTTTTAAATCTATTACACTTTTGCCAATTCAGTCTTAAACCTTTCAATTTTGTCAAATGAGTCCTAAATATTTTCATGTTTTACCAATTGCGTCTATCCGATTAATTTTGGTAGGAAATCACTTACGTGGACGTTGGCCGTCCTATGTGGCATAGCCGGCGTTAACATAGTCAATTTCTATAATATTTTAATAAATTTTTCATTTATTTCTTTTCTTTTTTCTTTTTTTTTCTAACCCTAGGCCAGCGATATTATTTACTTGTTCTGCATTTTAGGAGTGAATTGACAAAAGTGCAATAGCTTTACGATGTTTTGGACAAATTTCCCCATATTTACTTATTCTGCATTTTATGTTGAGATATTATTTACTTTAGAGGCAAATCACAGGTGACAAAATTCAGGTGCGGAGGTTTCATTTTAGGGATCGCACTCAGCCATTACATAGCTGATGGCGTGTCGACAATGAATTTTATGAACGCATGGGCTGAAATAGCAAGAGGCAACCCATTATCCGTCATCCCTTGTCATGATAGAACCATCCTTAAATCAAGGGTGCCTCCTCAAATCACCGGTCCTTACGACGAATTTGTTCACATAAGAGATGTATCAAACATGACGGCATTATATGAGGAACAACAATTTGTCTATAAAGCTCTCCACTTCAATGCTGAGAAGCTGGCGACCCTAAAACGAATGGCGACAAAAGATGAACAGGTAAATTTATGTGCTCTGACAATTGATAGGTGGCTATTCATGGACATCTTTGTATATTATACACGTCAACTCACAGTTAGTTTAAAAAAAACTTCAAATACACCCAACAATACATCAAACTAAATTTTCAATTGAATACATTGCTCTGCAACTTTTAAATAACGGCAACTAAAAGTATACGTTCATGAGATCATTTCTTCCCTAAATATTGTTTTGATTGACTAATGTATATAGAATACCACTGCCAAGTTAAATCCCAGAAAATCTGATGTGGACCACTAGCATGCACATTCATTACAGTTTGATTGATTACACAGCCATGCTAGTTGTAAATATATGAATCTATTAAGACATTTATATGACTTACATTTATGGCTATCAAGTAAGCCTTACATGAATATTTGGTCACCAAAAACGGAATCTATTCATCTTGAGCAACAGGTAACGAGCAAATGCACCACCTTCGTAGCACTGGCAGCCTTTGTGTGGCGGGCTCGCAGTATAGCCCTCAATATGAAACTTCACCAGCAATCAAAGCTTCTTCTTGCGGTTAACTTCAGGTCTAGACTAAGAACACCATTGCCCGACGGATACTTTGGAAACACCGTGGTCTGGCCCTGCTGTCTCTGCACCAAGGGAGAGTTGATCGAGGAGCCAATCTTTGCTTCTGCAACAAGAATAAAGAAGGCAATCGAGAGTGCCACTGACAGCTACGTACAGTCGAGGATCGACTATTATGACAATAATCGTTTAGGGGGACTCCCTGTGGACACACTACTAATGAGTTCATGGACGAGGTTCGAGTATGGCTCCACAGACTTTGGGTGGGGAGAGCCGAGGCTTGCGACCGGCGACATACAAAGGCAAAACTGCTTGTTTATGACGGACGGGAGAGAGAAGGGCATTGCGGTGGTGTTGGGATTGCCACTTTCTGCCATGAATACCTTTGAGAAGCTTGTTTGTGATCTTAATGATGCGTAGTACACTAATATTGGCATTCCAAACTATTTTACAGAGTGTGATCAACTGTAAGTGGATCATCGTATCCAACATATGAGTAAAATCCGTCATGTCACTTAATAAATCATTTCTAAGAGTTTAGTCTTAATACCGATAATTAGTTGGACTTCTGAGTATATGTTGTGCCTTCTCATGTTTTTAAGTTGTCATTGTCCAAGACCAATTCAATAAAACATTACCTTTCTGCTTGTCGTGAAGCTTCAAAATTTCCCCGTCATTTCATCCTTCAGAAGTGGATATTCACCCCCTTCATGGTGCCAATAGTTGTACGTGGGCTTAGACAATTTCTATCTTTTTTTTCGGAAATGGAAAATTTTATTCGATGTTGAGCAAGAGAGAGCTTTTGCATAAGCATCATAGAAATTTATCTAACTACTAAATCGACACTATTAATCAAATGCAAGTTCATCGACATGGATGAAACGATCTTAATTCTTATGCCATTTCGGGCTACTTGATGTGGTATAGCCCGTATCACAGAGGCCGCAAGGATGTCCATCCATGCTCTATATATATCTCACCGTGGTCAGTGCAATCTATTGCAAAAATTCTCCAAAAAGCTTTAAACCTATTACACTTTTGTCAATTTAGTCCTAAACCTTTCAATTTTGCCAATTGAGTTTTAAACCTTTTCAAATTTTGTCAATTGAGTCAATTCGGCCAATGTTGGCTAAAATTTGCTGATGTTGATAATTTTAAATAATATTTTATTATTTTTTCTTGATTCTTTTATTTTTTTTCTTGTTTTTTCCTCTCTCTTTTTTTTTTCCTTTTTCCTTCTTTATTTCTTTTTTATTGTGGCCGGTGAGGCACCAGCTGTAGACGAGGGTCACAGTCCTCACCTGGTCTCACCCAAATTTGGGCAATCCTGCGGATATGGGCAAGGCTACCTCACCTACGAGTGTCGCTTCACTCTAGTCCCTAGAATTTCACCCAAATGGAGTCAGGGCACTAAAAGAGGCAAAACCCTAGAAGAATGAACCATCTCAGGAGACCAGCACCAGCACCCGTAATCCTATGCATCTATAATTCATATGCACATTTTATCTCAAATTCTCCATCTAATTCTTATATATTTTTGGTAATATTTTTGTAAACAATATGTGTTCATATATTCTTATGCTTAATTCTCTAATATTATTCTGCATCTCTAACTCTTGTCCATATTCTATGTAATAAGTTTCCAATCGATATGTTTTCATGCATGCTTATGCATAGTTCTCATAAAATTAATAATTGCGTTACATGGATCAACCGCATTGCACATAGTTTAATGATAATTGATAGTTCTACTGACACCAAAAAATAACCTTCATGGGCCACAACAAACCGATAAAGTCCAAAGGTGTTACCAGATGTTCATCCCCCGAGTTTAAAAGAAGTCTGTGGTCAAGGACAACCGCAGTTACTGACGGTTCGGCGCACATCAGGATTCAAAAGTCAGCATAGCAAATGATAGACGAACTACCGAAGAATCCATGGAGACTAAAGTTCAACCACCTTGCGGATAACATAGCGTGGTTACTTGGAAACATCCTGAATGTTCCGGGAATAGTTTGAATTTGAATTAGTAAGTGCTGCGACTGTTATCTGTCTAGTCTGGCTATAAATAGCCAACAAAGTGTTGTTATAAGGATCCGAAAATCAATCAATGAAACAATGCATCCTTAATTTCGCAAGTTATCTTTTGCATTCACATTGCTTTTATCCTTTATTCGCTTTATCTTTACCCTTTACTGGCCCTCGTTATTTCTTTTATTCTTAATTTTTGTTAAGTTAGAACCGAATCATTCCGTTCCGAACCGCTACAGAACCCAATACGTGCAAAAAAGCCGAAGGGCCAACTTCGGTTAAAGGTATTTCGTCGGATACTGTTTTTGGCGAAACAAGTTCGTAAGGCCATATTAGAGTCTTAGAATCAAAAGTTGCTATTTTTATAAAAATAAAAAAAAAGTAGCTTTATTCATTCTTTTCTCTCTTTCCCTGTTTTCATCTACGCATTTTCAGCCTGCCCATACATTCCACCAAGAACCCCATTCCCTGCTTTCTTTTTCTACCATTCCTTATCTCTGCTTTTTGGTTTTTCTTTTTCTGTTTTATTTTCTTCTTTGTTCCATGCCCATGTCCTGAACACGATCAGGATGACGATGACGATTGCGATGCCCATGTTGATGCACGACAGTTTCCTTCAGATAATTAAACTCAAAGCTATAACCAATCACTTTGAAGGTAAGAGCATGTTGCCAAGGTAAACATTGTCGGACAAGAAAATCCTCAAGAAATGGTATGTAAGGAATGCCATTTGGATGGAGGTAGAAATAAAATATAGAAAGAAAATTAGGGACGGGTCGTACAAGGGGGCGGTTAACAAAAATTCACGATTTCGTCCAAGTTGATGTTCGAACCAAAATATTTCCCGTCTTTCTAAATGTGGGAAAACGCAATAAAGAATGCAAATGCAAGATTATGCAATGTTAGACATTTATGTTTAGGGGTCAAATTATATCATTATCATCAAATTTGATCCCTAATTTTTCATAAGAAGTCTTTTAGATAAAAATTTAGGCGTCAACAAATAGCAAATTCCACTTTTATTCAGCCTCTTTAATGCGCATGAGAATGCATCATTAGCAAGAATGAATCAAATTGTGATATAACTAGCATATGAATATCCTTCAAGTATTACCGATTGTCTTCCATAAGAGTAATTAACCAAGAATTCTACTTATGACCTTGTCACGCCCCAAACCCCATCGAGCTCATGGCATCCCTTCTCTGGTCGAATATTGCGATGTCCTAGAAAATCGCCGACCTCATTTCATTTTATCAGAGAGTTAAATCAACCATCAAAAGCCACAAATACCCGGACAATAAATGACTAGGTTACAAGGGAGAATAAACATCCAATACTTATCCAACTTTATACAATATCCACCGTATACAACCCATACCACAATTTACATGCACACTGAGTATCCTGCACCACCGATGTTCAAAAAGATCAGGAACCTGGGTATACCCTATCTTGAAAAATGGAACAATCCAAAGTAGTTACTATGACCCTAAAACTATCCCTGACGCCCGCTAGACGGCGTCCACTCCAATTCCGTCTCCCCGAAATCTAAGTCCGAATCCCTCTGAACCTTTTTGCTCGTCTGTTGGGTACTCTACCACGTTATGGTCGGTATGCATCGGTATCCCAAAGGCTGCGGCGGGGGAGGAAGATTCATTGCTCAGGGCGGGATTCTAAAATTATTGGTTGAAACAACCATGAGATCACATCTCAATAAGCACGCACCCTAAACCTCACCTAGGCTATCATGTACCTCCAGACAATCACAACAAACAATCACACTCAGCTATTACATTGCAGACACACAACCAATACTTACCTGGGCCTTTCCAGCATGCCACCTGCATGTTAGTCATAATAGCACCATTCCACTCACATGCATGCTCTAATTACGTTTCGTTCCGATCTCATCACATCTTTTCCACACCACTCGCTAGTGACCCGCGTAATGGTACCGCCTCAGGTTCACTGCGACCATCTCATAACAATACTTCAAGGCCCGCGTAATTGTACCGTCTCAGGCCATGTATCTTGCCCGCGTAGTGGTACCGCGTCAGGCTCAACATCCGTCACCTAGTATACAACCCGCGTAATGGTACTGCCTCAGGTTGGCTATATTCACAACACTTCTTGCCCCGCGTAATGGTACCGCATCAGGCCGTGTATCTTGCCCGCGTAATAGTACTGCCTCAGGCTCAACACCCACCACCTACGACACAACCCGCGTAATGGTACCGCCTCAAGTTGGCCGTCCTCCGGTAATACCGGGCATCGTCTCGCGTAGTCGTACCGCCTCAGGACGGATCAATTCCCACATAATGATACCACCTCAGGAATTTCCATCATCACACGTACCGCACCACACACGCTTTCTCACTCATTCACATGCTCAACACTGGCATGCCAACATGTTGGCCATTCACACTTGGCCCGTGCACGCATCAAACCACGCGTTTCTTATGCTCAATAAGCATCTAACATGGCCAATTGATAATCAATTCAATTCGGCCCGAGCGTGCACATAACAAAGCACATTTCAATCCATCAAATCACAGTACAATAAACACACAAGGCCACTCACGAGCCCACAAACATAGCCACGTTCATAGGCATAAATTCGACATTTCAAGCTCATTTCCAATCATATTAAACACTACAATCCAGCCACACTATCACACATCAAACTGACACCATTTATCCTTAAATTAAGCCCTAAGCTTGTCAATTCCATCCCACAACGTCTGATACTCTATTCAGTCTCACTCCAGCCTCGAAACATCTTTATTTCATCCTCAAATCAATTCATATAACACACATTCAAGCATAAATTCCAGTTATGAGGGCAGCAACTATTCAACCTCGACACCCCCACCATTCCGCTCATAAAAATGAACATCCATAGAATCAGGGTAAATCTGGGCAGTTTACACAGTGACCGAAATCCCATCAAAATAAATAGTAAACGAACTCCAAAAATACTAAATTTTGAATATATCATAAAAAACATCTTGATAAACATTTCTTATGAAGAATACGAAATACGATTCAATCTGCAACCATGTCTTTTTGTCGCTCGAAATCAGATCAAAATCAGTTCGCTCTAACAGACTGTTTTGTCCTCAAAATACATTTCTTTCAATACCCAATTCATCTTAAAAAGCTTTTAAATTTTTATATGTCATAGAAAAGAAAGTCTCCAACAAATTTTGTGAAGGAAGTTTATTGAAAATCGATCTGGAAAATTTTATAAAAATTCGACAAGACAAGAAGGTTGGGATGAACAATGTTCCGGGCGGTTTTAAGACAGTCTGAAAATAGGTTTTGGTACGACCCAAATGACCTCCAAAAATTCCAAATTTAAAATATGTTATACTTCAAGATGTTGGGAGCAACTTTCATGAAGAAAACTTCCTCAAATTCGATCCACAAAATTCTCCACAAAAATAGCAAATCAGATGAGTACAGTAGTCACAAATCCGAGTTTTGAACTAAACAACTAGGATTTAAGTTCTAGCTCGCACCCATAGATCTCCAACCTACAAAACTCATTCCCAGATGTCTAATCCAGCATGCAACAGCCACTAACAGCCATGATCAACCACCAACAACCACAATCAGCACCCTAATCAACCCCTAAACTACCCTAAACCTCGTCTAAACGAGTCCGTTAATATCCGATATCCTAAATAGGGTTTAGGGGGCGACTTACCTGAACTCTAGGCTAACTCGGCTAAAGCGGAAAGGGGGAACGGCTGATCGGCGGCTCACGACGGCACATGACGGCGGCGAGCGGTGTACAGCGACGGCGACGAGCGGCGTCCTTGGCGGGTGGCGACGACTACGGTGAGGGGAGGGGCTGGCTAGTTCAGCCGGGAGGGGGGGAGAGGGAGTGAGCCGAGAGAGGTGAGAGAGAGAATGAAGAGAGAGAGAGAGAGAGAGCGAATTGAACTAAATAGTCCAAGGCAATAATTGAAGGGCCAAATGATCATCATGCCCCTCTCTCACAATCCAAATCAACGGCTGAGATTCTTTCTTATCCTAAGATTAACGGCCCGGATCGAATCTTTTCCAAAAATATCCAAGGGCAATTTGGGAATTTCATAAAATTCCAAGAGCAAAATTGTCCAACTCAACCGCTGCCCGCAGCGGCTGCGTTGGCTTTCGCTTTGGTCCCCCCACGAAGGGATCAGAGTTCAAACCCCCAGCGTAGTCGTTAGGGATTCTTAAGTGCGACGCCGTGGTGGTGGGTTCTGCGCTAGCGTCACTCGAGGACTAGTCGTGCATCACCGCCGGTTTATAGCTGAGTCATCGTTTGCCGGTCGCGCGGACACCTCGATCATAAAAAAAAAAAATTGTCCAACTCAAAAATTAGGGCAAAATGACCAAAATGCCCTTCCCCTTTAACACTTGACCTTTATAATCCTTCAAGGGTAAAATGGTCACTTTTTCATTTTCTTGCCTAATTTAAATTTTTCTGAGGGATTCAGGAAAAATCCAAAGTTGTACTTCCAACCACAACGTCGTCTTAACGTCCCGTCGTGACTTCCTAATTTTTCGATGCCCAATTTGGACTCTAATTAATAATTGAATTTTACTTAACGTAACTTGAGCGTTTCTCAAACTAACGGGCGGCTTTTGAGGAAATTCACATATTCGATCCGTGACTGATAATAAATTGAGTCACGTGCAAGTTCATTCGGTTCGTGACGACTTCGGTTGTCATGTAATCGCGAGGTTTAATCACTAGTTCCGTCGGGCACGATCGTTCGGTATAGATTCTAGATCATTCGTCAATTCATTTCGTGGTCCAGCGGAATCACCCGCGATCCACTACTATGACAGTGGCGAACTGACCCATGGCTATCCTTGAATCGGCCTACAGTGGCTCAAAATGTCATCTCGACGATTTTATGGTCGAAAGTCAATTCACGATCGAATTTTTTTTAATCGCACGAATTTAAATCCCTAATTAGCCTTTCCCTAATGGTTAGTATCCCAGGAATGATCAGTTTCAGACGAGAACTAATTACGAGTACGTTCATAAAACCAAGCATTTCATAAATTCCAAATGGGCAAATTTAAGGATGTTACAGACCTTCCGATGCACAATATTATCATTACCAAAATCTGGACAATTTAAGGATGTTCGAACCAAAATATTTCTCGTCTTTCTAAATGTGGGAAAATGCAATAAAGAATGCAAATGCAAGATTCTGCAATGTTAGACATTTATGTTTAGGGGTCAAATTATATCATTATCAACAAATTTGATCCCTAATTTTTCATAAGAAGTCTCTTAGGTAAAAATTTAGGTGTCAACAAATAGCAAATTCCACTTTTATTCAGCCTCTTTAATGCGCATGAGACTGCATCATTAGCAAGAATGAAAACATATTCAGATGTTGACTTGTTATCAAATTGTGATAGTTGGATAACTAGCATATGAATATCCTTCTAGTATTACCGACTGTCTTCCATAAGACTAAGTAACCAAGAATTCTACTTATAACCTTCCAATGCACAGTGTTAGCATTACTAAAATCTGGACAATTGACAAACAATAAAAGCTAGCATGCAACAGATTTCCAATTGTACTAGCATATTCTAATTGTGCTTAAGGTTCTCTAGTATTTTCCATCAATTTAATTGACACGTCATATGGTACATTTGACTCTTTAATTCCCAAGTGCCGATATCTTTGAATGATTTTCGCCACATAGTGGCCTCGACTTAAAGCAAAACCCCCCACTATGTTAATCACTTTGATACCTAAAATTGTATCGACTTCTCCCAAATCTTTCATTTAAACTGAGAAGATGGATACCAAATTAGTATCATTTATGCCAAGCATTTGTGTACCAACCATCAACATGTCATCTACATCTAAGTAGATTATAATTCCATTCTCTCTAGTAAATTTTGAGTAAAAGCACTTAACAGCATTGTTATGCTTAAATACATATCATAATATCATCAAATAAATTTTTCATGGCATTGTTTCGGTGCTTGCTTCAACCATATAATAATTTGTTTACTTATTTTTTTGGTCTCTACTCATGTTGTCATTCTAAACAAATTGCACATTGTTTACATCTTATTTCTTATAATTAGCCTCACGATCTCCAGAATCTTCCTCAATTAGAATTTGATTAATCAAATTACCCACAATGAGGTTCTCGGTCGTGTGGGGAAGTTTCTTCGATAATTATTCCAAGTTGAAGGCAATTTTAAAATAATTGTTGCAACTTGAAGAGATTCAAAAACTTCAATTATAAGGTCTTTGAGTTTGGCGATATATATTTGAAGTTCCTTTACTTGCTTATACATAGAATCTATTAATCATGCTAAATTCAAAATATTTCAAAGCAGTAAATATATATGTACCTTGTTTGTCAATATTGTATTTGGTCTCCAGGGCATTCTAAATATCTCTAGGATTGTGTATGATCGAAAATTTTCGTGTAGAGGGTCTGACAGAGCATTAAGAATTCTTCCTCGGCACCTTCTTTCATCACATATTGCTTCTTTCCAAAATGATGCATCTCTAGATGCAATTGCCTCAGTGGATGGTCTTGGATATTTAAGAACAATTTCTTTTTCTTGTAAACATATTTCGCAATCCTTCTTATCCAGATTATCTCATAATATCATACCACTTTTATTCATAAATTTCAATGCAATATTGCAACATGAAATAATCTGTTATGCCAAAAGGAAGATGACTCAACATATAAATTGAAACAAAAGTTTCATTAATCCTCTGTCAAGATTGCGAGCACTTGATGCAACTACTGTCTCCATCTCTATGGTCATAATACCTTAATATTGTTGGGAATTCCTTATTAATATAGAGTATTAGTTTATATTATAATTCTTTGGTGTTTTGATGCGTGATGACGATTACTATCCTTAAGGTATTATTTGCCCCCTCTATTATTGCGACCAGGTTTAAAACAAAAATATCATACACCAAAGCTACTAAGAAATCAGTTCAACAATTACTCAATTTGTCTCTTGGAATTTTACCTTGAATGTGTGGTCAAACTTGTGTGAGAAAACAAAAGAAGGGAGAATGTAGTGAAGAAGAAAGAGTTGTTGTTGTTATGAACAGTTGTGATTAACAATGTATGACTTGGTCCTATTTTCAAACAACCAATCAACACATCTCTCGGGAATAGGTACATACATTATCCCCACTTTTCAGGATCAACCACTACTTCTTTTCGTGTCAACAATCATTTCTTCTCATATCTAACAATCACCTCTTTTCGTGGTAACAAACTATTTCCACAACTATTACCCCCTTGCAAGGAGGTTAGCTAAAGACTCTTGAGGGAGGCTAGTCGTTGATTGCCAAAGAAGTTAGGAGAATTCCCTTTGTGGAGGCAACGGAAAATCGTGACATTGAAAATCTGGTTGATGTATGAGCATTCAATTTTGAGGATTTAGGAAAGGTTTTTCACAAACTTCCTACCAAAAATATACTAGAAGTCATGCCCCTTCGAACTAGGGGTGTAAAAAAGAAATGCCTAAACTGAAATAGGAACCGTACCAAACCCAACCCAACCCAACCCAACCAATCCAAACAAGAGATTTAGATCGTTCAGATCATATTTCCTTTCGATTCGGTTAGTAAGTAAAACAACAGGCTTATGACGGCTTAGTTCAATTTCTTCTTCTCACGATAAAGCCAAGTTTGTGGACGAGGCTAGATAATGACTTGACATACATTGGATGGGCGCAGCTGAGGCAATTCGGCACTAGCACCTACGGAGAGTTGATTGTGTGTTTTGGGCTAGGAAAATTGTCCAAAAAGTTCTAAAATTGTTGTAAGGTGGTTAATTTAGTTATTATTGGCCGAAAGGACTAAATTGACAAATTTTCAAAAGGTGTGCGACTAGATTGAAATAATTGAAAGGTTTATAACTAAACTGGCCAAATTGGCACAATGAAAAGTTTAAGACGAAATTGGCCGCTATACAATAGATTTATGATTTTTTGGACAATTATGTCGATTTTGGCTTATGGGAAAGACAAGAAGGGCATCGCGATGGTGCTGGGGTTGCCAGTTTCAGCTATGAACACTTTCCAAGAGTTGGTCCAAATGTAAATTTACAAGCCATGAATAGTTTCGATAGAGAGGTTGCTTATCATTTCAATCCTACACAGTACTTGCACGTTCATTATTGGAGATCAAATTAGCGAAATACCCTTTCTTTTCTTACTTAAAGCTCCAACCCTTTTCTGATGATAAACAGAAAGTTAGTCCCACCCTCTTTAGACTGCAATTGCTTTGCTCTCTTTTGGTAAACTATAGATGTTTTCTTATCTCATGATCAACATTTATATATTAAGGGGGAGTGAACTAAAATGCCAGGCGCACAGGCTATGAATGTATAACCTCGGAGAATAATAGCACGTGAAGGTCAACGTTCATCCAAGCAAAAAGTCCTAATTAAAGTCTAATGTAATTGTTCGCTCGTTCTAAGACGAGGAAAATCCTTCACCGAAACTTCGATTTTCGGTTTTTATTAAAGTAGGTTCTGTGATTTGATTACTAGGAGAGTTGTGGCGAAAAATAAAGTGTGACACAGGATTGTATGGAATGGATAAAAATCGGATGGATTGAAAATGGATCTGGGATCAACAGAGTTCCAAACTACGTTACAATACTCCTATGAAAGCTGTAAAGGACTCGAAAGTTAACTAAAGTTACAGGAAATTGTAAATACAGGAAGTAAAGATGCATATGAAACTAAAGTGAAGATAAGCTTGAGTGTTTTTGCATTTTTGTTCATCTCTTTCTCTTTGTTTCCTTTGAGTATTCGTATCTCCTCCTATCCTGCAACTGTTCGTCAGTTACTTCCATGTTTTCAAACTTTGAACATTTTAGCCCTTCCAATAACTGCCTTTTCTAATCTCGTTTTTCCAGTTTTATTGTCCGCCAAAACTTGATCTCAACCGCTAAGATGATTTCAAATCTGGACAAGTAACTTTCCATAATATGCTCGTACTCATTATCCCCACTCTTGCTCATAACTTCTTGCTGTCGTGATTTACATGGTTGGGCTATGATTTTTCAATGTATTCCCGAAGTGTGAACCTTCCCAATTTCGGGAAAGGGTCACTGTCCTGAGGTATAAATATTCCATCGTTCCAAACTATAACTCTTCATATTTCGATAAATACACCTATTTTCATCAATTACCGAATTCGGGACACGATGACATTCACACTTGCTTCTCAGCATGTTTTCAAATTTGATCCTGACGTGTTTCGGAAGACGGCTAATTTCCATGATACGCCGGATTCGACATTAAAGTCGATTCGATATTTATGCCGATTTTTATTTTGGTGTCAACAATAAACGTAAACCAAAAAACCGGGGCCCGTTAAACGGATGATCAATGCGGATGCAGACCCCTCCAAACAATTAAACCAATAAAGTACACAATGATGCAACTCTCTCATATTCAGTGTCAGATCTCAAATTTGAGTGGACGGGCGGCCTACAGAATATTTTGTCGCGAAGCTAAAGTCAATGTCCACCTAAGCAACAAATTGCCTATTCTTAAATTTGTTTGGTTTGGTCAACACTTTTCCAAGCCCTATTTTTTAAGAAAGCTTGTTTACCGAGATCCTACCCAGAATATACTAGAGGCTGCACCAAGTCGCAACTATCTTATATTCAATGCCAAAACTCCAGAAGCCACGACTATAAATTCTGGATCCGCAAAGAGAAGCCAAATCAAAGTGTTTCGTCTCTAATATCTCCAGTTCTTACAGGTATGCTGGTTTTCGTCTGAGTTTTAGTCGTGTGTCCGTTGTATTTGGCCAAGCCAAAAAAAAAATTACTATCACCAAAGCTCATGTATGGCCTATCTTTGTGCTGTGCATGTAGGATTCGTTTGGCATGTATGGTTGATGTGTTGCTACATGTGTGATTGACAATGCATATTGTGAAACCTGCAACATATTTTAAGCTTTTGAAGTGACTTTTCTATCATGGAACAAGATTAAAGTTTCAATCTCCATGCTCCATTTTGAGATTCATATCGCTGGTGGATATACTCTTGCTCATATTTTTCCTATTCCTCAACTCCTCATGGTTTTTTTTGCATATCATTCCAAGCTACGAGTGAAGATGAATTTACTAAATTCCACTTTGATTTTGTGGGTATATATACAAGATGTATAGCGGTTTTGTTTGCATGTGGCCTCTCTCTATGAAACGACTTTGTTTATACTTCTCAGTGCAATTTTTTTTCTCAAGAAAGAAAGCAGGATATAAATTTCCAGTCTTCTACTATGGAGGCATCCGCAAAGAACAGCAGCTTAATAATAGAAAGATCCAGCCCCACTGTGGTCCTACCAGAACACGAAACACCGGAGGGCTCCATTTCCTTAACTAGCCTCGATCTAATGGCTCCTATGATGATGCTGTACGTTTATTCTTTCGATAGGAGTGACTCAAATGTGGTAGACGGGATTAAGAAAGCCTTGGCCAGAGTTCTGGTTCATTACTATCCAGTTGCAGGGCGATTGGCTAGAAACTCTCGAGGGAAGTTGGTTGTTGACTGCCAAAAGAAGTTAGGAGTCCCATTTGTAGAGGCAACGGCTGATTGTGACATCGAAAATCTGGGTGATAAGAGACTTCTAGATCCTGATGCTTTAGATAAGCTTGTCTACAGAGATCCTATGGAACATATACTTGAAGTTGCCCCCCTTCTAACTGCACAGGTAAGGAACAATCTTTTTATTTTGTTTATGCTTGAGAGTGCTTTCCATTTGGTTCTTTCAATTAAGCATGATAGTGAATTTGTTTTGGAAGACTTAATTATCGATTGAACTAGCTGATGTTAGGTTTGAGATTCGTCAACTTTGCTTACGATTCAAGAGATGATAATTTTCTGCTTATTAGTAGCCATTTTTTTTATATGACGAGTAACTTTTCATATCAGAAAAACTCGATAGGAAGTAGCAAATTTTATATTGTTAATTAATAACTTCTATTTATGGTAAATAGGAACTTTCAACTTACTTACCTCCGGTGCATTTAGTAACTTTCCATCTAGTATTGCAATAATCTACATAAGGTAACTAGTATTTTCTCCAAACAATTGGTGGATAACTTAATTAATTTTGGCAAAGGAACGATTATTAATATATTTGGACCCATTAATAAGCTATTTTTCTAGTGTGATTAGTAACTTTTCATGTTGAAAAAAGACATAAATTTTAATAGCAAGTTCAGTTATTGCTTCAATTAATTAGTTCTCTCTCGATGACAAAATTATTTCGACGTAACTTCTCTGTGTGTCCAAAAATAATGAAAATTTGGCATCTTCATCTTTAGTAACTTTCTCAATGCCTTAACTAAAACGTAAAGTCTCAATGCTATGGCAAACTATCAAATCCAATACCAACTCATAAATATACTCACGGATATTAACTTACCATAAAGATTAGAGACAGTAACTTTTCCTAATTGGTAGAAACTTGGCTTGCTAAAGTCTCCATTGAGATTCATCAAATCCAAAGTTTCGGGTCTAGGCAAATCTTTCCCTTTTTTAAGGAATGAAGTCGAGAGATTTTGGCATGGTCAAGAGCATTCACCCTGAACCCGTTAAATCCGGTGATTCTCAATTGCACCATTAAATCCGATTATTCCCAGTGAATGCAAGACTTCATATGGACATAAATTGCATAAACTCGATCCGTCCAAGAACTTTTGCACATTGAAAAAATTGCTCAAAAATTTCTAAATCTATTACAATTTTGCCAATTCAGTCTTAAACCTTTCAATTTTGTCAAATGAGTCCTAAATATTTTCATGTTTTACCAATTACGTCTATCCGGTTAATTTTGGCAGGAAATCACTTACGTGGACGTTGGCCCTCCTATGTGGCATAGCCGGCGTTGACATAGACAATTTCTATAATATTTTAATAAATTTTCCATTTATTTCTTTTCTTTTTTCTTTTTTTTTCTAACCCTAGGCCAGCGATATTATTTACTTGTTCTGCATTTTAGGAGTAAATTGACAAAAGTGCAATAGCTTCACGATGTTTTGGACAATTTTCCTCATATTTACTTATTCTGCATTTTATGTTGAGATATTATTTACTTTAGAGGCAAATCACAGGTGACAAAATTCAGGTGCGGAGGTTTCATTTTAGGGATCGCACTTAGCCATTACATAGCTGATGGCGTGTCGACAATGAAATTTATGAACGCATGGGCTGAAATAGCAAGAGGCAACCCATTATCCGTCATCCCTTGTCATGATAGAGCCATCCTTAAATCAAGGGTGCCTCCTCAAATCACCGGTCCTTACGACGAATTTGTTCACATAAGAGATGTATCAAACATGACGGCATTATATGAGGAACAACAATTTGTCTATAAAGCTCTCCACTTCAATGCTGAGAAGCTGGCGACCCTAAAAAGAATGGCGACAAAAGATGAACAGGTAAATTTATGTGCTCTGATAATGGATAGGTGGCTATTCATGGACATCTTTGTATATTATACACGTCAACTCACAGTTAGTTTGAAAAAATTCAAATACACCCAACAATACATCAAACTAAATTTTCAATTGAATACATTGCCCTGCAACTTTTAAATAATGACGGCAACTAAAAGTATACGTTCCTGATATCATTTCTTCCCTAAATATTGTTTTGATTGACTAATGTATATAGAATACCACTGCCAAGTTAAATCCCAGAAAATCTGATGTGGACCACTAGCATGCACATTCATTACAGTTTGATTGATTACACAGCCATGTTAGTTGTAAATATATGAATCTATTAAGACATTTACATGACTTACATTTATGGCTATCAAGTAAGCCTTACATGAATATTTGGTCACCAAAAACGGAATCTATTCATCTTGAGCAACAGGTAACGAGCAAATGCACCACCTTCGTAGCACTGGCAGCCTTTGTGTGGCGGGCTCGCAGTATAGCCCTCAATATGAAACTTCACCAGCAATCAAAGCTTCTTCTTGCGGTTAACTTCAGGTCTAGACTAAGAACACCATTGCCCGACGGATACTTTGGGAACACCGTGGTCTGGCCCTGCTGTCTCTGCACCAAGGGAGAGTTGACCGAGGAGCCAATCTTTGCTTCTGCAACAAGAATAAAGAAGGCAATCGAGAGTGCCACTGACAGCTACGTACAGTCGAGGATCGACTATTATGACAATAATCGTTTAGGGGGACTCCCTGTGGACACACTACTACTGAGTTCATGGACGAGGTTCGAGTATGGCTCCACAGACTTTGGGTGGGGAGAGCCGAGGCTTGCGACCGGTGACATACAAAGGCAAGGCTGCTTGTTTATGACGGACGGGAGAGAGAAGGGCATTGCGGTGGTGTTGGGATTGCCACTTTCAGCCATGAATACCTTTGAGAAGCTTGTTTGTGATCTTAATGATGCGTAGTACACTAATATTGGCATTCCAAACTATTTTACAGAGTGTGATCAACTGTAAGTGGATCATCGTATCTAACATATGAGTAAAATCCGTCATGTCACTTAATAAATCATTTCTAAGAGTTTAGTCTTAATACCGATAATTAGTTGGACTTCTGAGTATATGTTGTGCCTTCTCATGTTTTTAAGTTGTCATTGTCCAAGACCAATTCAATAAAACATTACCTTTCTGCTTGTCGTGAAGCTTCAAAATTTCCCCGTCATTTCATCCTTCATAAGTGGATATTCACCCCCTTCATGCTGCCAATAGTTGTACGTGGGCTTAGACAATTTCTATCTTTTTTTTCGGAAATGGAAAATTTTATTCGATGTTGAGCAAGAGAGAGCTTTTGCATAAGCATCATAGAAATTTATCTAACTACTAAATCGACACTATTAATCAAATGCAAGTTCATCGACATGGATGAAACGATCTTAATTCTTATGCCATTTCGGGCTACTTGATGTGGTATAGCCCGTATCACAGAGGCCGCAAGGATGTCCATCCATGCTCTATATATATCTCACCGTGGTCAGTGCAATCTATTGCAAAAATTCTCCAAAAAGTTTTAAACCTATTACACTTTTGTCAATTTAGTCCGAAACCTTTCAATTTTGCCAATTGAGTTTTAAACCTTTTCAAATTTTGTCAATTGAGTCAATTCGGCCAATGTTGGCTAAAATTTGCTGACGTTGATAATTTTAAATAATATTTTATTATTTTTTCTTGATTCTTTTATTTTTTTTCTTGTTTTTTCCTCTCTCTTTTTTTTTTTCCTTTTTCCTTCTTTATTTCTTTTTTATTGTGGCCGGTGAGGCACCAGCTGTAGACGAGGGTCACAGTCCTCACCTGGTCTCACCCAAATTTGGGCAATCCTGCGGATATGGGCAAGGCTACCTCACCTACGAGTGTCGCTTCACTCTAGTCCCTAGAATTTCACCCAAATGGAGTCAGGGCACTAAAAGAGGCAAAACCCTAGAAGAATGAACCATCTCAGGAGACCAGCATCAGCACCAGTAATCCTATGCATCTATAATTCATATGCACATTTTATCTCAAATTCTCCATCTAATTCTTATATATTTTTGGTAATATTTTTGTAAACAATATGTGTTCATATATTCTTATGCTTAATTCTCTAATATTATTCTGCATCTCTAACTCTTGTCCATATTCTATGTAATAAGTTTCCAATCGATATGTTTTCATGCATGCTTATGCATAGTTCTCATAAAATTAATAATTGCGTTACATGGATCATCCGCATTGCACATAGTTTAATGATAATTGATAGTTCTACTGACACCAAAAAATAACCTTCATGGGCCACAACAAACCGATAAAGTCCAAAGGTGTTACCAGATGTTCATCCCCCGAGTTTAAAAGAAGTCTGTGGTCGAGGACAACCGCAGTTACTGACGGTTCGGCGCACATCAGGATTCAAAAGTCAGCATAGCAAATGATAGACGAACTACCGAAGAATCCATGGAGACTAAAGTTCAACCACCTTGCGGATAACATAGCGTGGTTACTTGGAAACATCCTGAATGTTCCGGGAATAGTTTGAATTTGAATTAGTAAGTGCTGCGACTGTTATCTGTCTAGTCTGGCTATAAATAGCCAACAAAGTGTTGTTATAAAGATACTAAAAATCAATGAATGAAACAATGCATCCTTAATTTCGCAAGTTATCTTTTGCATTCACATTGCTTTTATCCTTTATTCGCTTTATCTTTACCCTTTACTGGCCCTCGTTATTTCTTTTATTCTTAATTTTTGTTAAGTTAGAACCGAATCATTCCGTTCCGAACCGCTACAGAACCCAATACGTGCAAAAAAGCCGAAGGGCCAACTTCGGTTAAAGGTATTTCGTCGGATACTGTTTTTGGCGAAACAAGTTCGTAAGGCCATATTAGAGTCTTAGAATCAAAAGTTGCTATTTTTATAAAAATAAAAAAAAAGTAGCTTTATTTATTCTTTTCTCTCTTTCCCTGTTTTCATCTACGCATTTTCAGCCTGCCCATACATTCCACCAAGAACCCCATTCCCTGCTTTCTTTTTCTACCATTCCTTATCTCTGCTTTTTGGTTTTTCTTTTTCTGTTTTATTTTCTTCTTTGTTCCATGCCCATGTCCTGAACACGATCAGGATGACGATGACGATTGCGATGCCCATGTTGATGCACGACAGTTTCCTTCAGATAATTAAACTGAAAGCTATAACCAATCACTTTGAAGGTAAGAGCATGTTGCCAAGGTAAACATTGTCGGACAAGAAAATCCTCAAGAAATGGTATGTAAGGAATGCCATTTGGATGGAGGTAGAAATAAAATATAGAAAGAAAATTAGGGACGGGTCGTACAAGGGGGCGGTTAACAAAAATTCACGATTTCGTCCAAGTTGATGTTCGAACCAAAATATTTCCCGTCTTTCTAAATGTGGGAAAACGCAATAAAGAATGCAAATGCAAGATTATGCAATGTTAGACATTTATGTTTAGGGGTCAAATTATATCATTATCATCAAATTTGATCCCTAATTTTTCATAAGAAGTCTTTTAGATAAAAATTTAGGCGTCAACAAATAGCAAATTCCACTTTTATTCAGCCTCTTTAATGCGCATGAGAATGCATCATTAGCAAGAATGAATCAAATTGTGATATAACTAGCATATGAATATCCTTCAAGTATTACCGATTGTCTTCCATAAGAGTAATTAACCAAGAATTCTACTTATGACCTTGTCACGCCCCAAACCCCATCGAGCTCATGGCATCCCTTCTCTGGTCGAATATTGCGATGTCCTAGAAAATCGCCGACCTCATTTCATTTTATCAGAGAGTTAAATCAACCATCAAAAGCCACAAATACCCGGACAATAAATGACTAGGGTACAAGGGAGAATAAACATCCAATACTTATCCAACTTTATACAATATCAACCGTATACAACCCATACCACAATTTACATGCACACCGAGTAGCCTGCACCGCCGATGTTCAAAAAGATCAGCAACCTGGGTATACCCTATTTTGAAAAATGGAACAATCCAAAATAGTTACTATGACCCTAAAACTATCCCTGATGCCCGCTAGACGGCGTCCACTCCGATTCCGTCTCCCCGAAATCTAAGTTCGAATCCCTCTGAACCTTTTTGCTCGTCTGTTGGGTACTCTACCACGTTATGGTCGATATGCATCGGTATCCCAAAGGCTGCGGCGGCGGAGGAAGATTTATTGCTCAGGCCGGGATTCTAAAATTGTTGGTTGAAACAACCATGAAATCACATCTAAATAAGCACGCACCCTAAACCTCACCTAGGCTATCATGTACCTCCAGACAATCACAACAAACAATCATACTCAGCTATTACACCGCAGGCACACAACCAATACTTACCTGGGCCTTTTCAGCGTGCCACCTGCACGTTAGTCATAATAGCACCATTCCACTCACATGCATGTTCTAATTACGTTTCGTTCCGATCTCATCACATCTTTTCCACACCACTGGCTAGTGACCCGCGTAATGATACCGCCTTAGGTTCACTGCGACCATCTCATAACAATACTTCAAGACCCGCGTAATGGTACCATATCAGGCCATGTATCTTGCCCGCGTAGTGGTACCGCGTCAGGCTCAATATCCGTCACCTATTGCACAACCCGCATAATGGTACTGCCTCAGGTTGGCTATATTCACAACACTTCTTGCCCCGCGTAATGGTACCGCATCAGGCCGTGTATCTTGCCCGCGTAATGGTACCGCCTCAGGCTCAACACCCACCATCTACGACACAACCCGCGTAATAGTACCGCCTCAGGTTGGCCGTCCTCCGGTAATACCGGGCATCGTCTCGCGTAGTCGTACCGCCTCAGGACGGATCAATTCCCACATAATGATACCACCTCAGGGATTTTCATTATCACACGTACCGCACCACACACGCTTTCTCACTCATTCACATGCTCAACACTGGCATGCCAACATGTTGGCCATTCACACTTGACCCGTGCACGCATCAAACTACGCGTTTCTTATGCTCAATAAGCATCCAACATGGCCAATTGATAATCAATTCAATTCGGCCCGAGCGTGCACATAACAAAGCACATTTCAATCCATCAAATCACAGTACAATAAACACACAAGGCCACTCACGGGCACACAAACATAGCCACGTTCATAGGCATAAATTCGACATTTCAAGCTCATTTCCAACCATATTAAACACCACAATCCAGCCACACTATCACACACCAAACTGACACCATTTATCCTTAAATTGAGCCCTAAGCTTGTCAATTCTATCCCACAAATCGGACTCACTCCAACCTCGAAACATCTTCATTTCATCCTCAAATCAATTCATATAACACACATTCAAGCATAAATTCCAGTCATGAGGGCAGCAACTATTCAACCTCGACACCCCCACCATTCCGCTCATAAAAATGAACATCCATAGAATCAGGGTAAATCTAGGCAGTTTACACAATGACCGAAATCCCATCAAAATAAATAGTAAACGAACTCCAAAAATACTAAATTTTGAATATATCATAAAAAACATCTTGATAAACATTTCTTATGAAGAATACGAAATCGATTCAATATGCAACCATGTCTTTTTGTCCCTCGAAATCAGATCAAAATCAGTTCGCTCTAACAGACTATTTTGTCCTCAAAATACATTTCTTTCAACACCCAATTCACCTTAAAAAGCTTTTAAATTTTTATATGTCATAGAAAAGAAAGTCTCCAACAAATTTTGTGAAGGAAGTTTATTGAAAATCGATCTGGAAAATTTTATTAAAATTCAACAAGACAAGAAGGTTGGGATGAACAGTGTTCTGGGTGATTTTAAGACAGTCTGAAAATGGATTTTCGTACGACCCAAATGACCTCTAAAAATTCCAAATTTAAAATATGTTATACTTCAAGATGTTGGGAGCAACTTTCATGAAGAAAACTTCCTCAAATTCGGTCTACAAAATTCTCTACAAAAATAGCAAATCAGATGAGTATAGTAGTCACAAATCTGAGTTTTGAACTAAACAACTAGGATTCAAGTTCTAGCTCGCACCCATGGATCTCCAACCTACAAAATTCATTCCCAGATGTCTAATCCAGCATGCAACAGCCACTAACAGCTATGATCAGCCACCAACTGTAACAGCCCGAATTTCGATGTAATTCCGGGATCAATGAAACTGATATTAATTCGCATTTCATTTTAGAAAGTCTCGCCCAGAGCTAATCACTCTCGGGATACTAACCAATGGGGCATGGCTAACTAGAAAACGGTACGTGGACCGGGGACCCTATTGTGAGACGGACATCGATCACGAGAGACGTTGAGGGAATATTTTGGGCCAACGTGTGTCACGCCCCGTACCCCACGAAGGCTGAACATCCGTGCGTAGGTCGACTTGAGGTGCGACGCTCCCAGGATTTTGCGTCACCGACCCAAAAACCCAATTCAGAGAAATAACACGCCACATGCGGAAATAACGTATATAAATATATACACCCAGACATCACATCAAACTTAACCATGAGCAGCAATAGACATCAACATGCTATAAATATACTGATATAAATCCACCCATATTAAAAACTTATACACACTATTTATTTACAACCAAAATAATACACCAAAGGGCCACTAAACAAAAAGGATCGGTGGCCTTGGGGTAACGGCTAGCTAACTAGAGGAGGGTTACAACAAAAAGAGGGTTAATCTAACTCCTAACACTGAGATCTGCTCTACGGCTCCTAGCCTGGGTTGGATGGCGCTGCTGACTCCTCAGACGAGTCTTCCTCAGATCTCACCTCTTCGTCCGATCCAACTTCCTCCACTTCTCCAGCTGGCTCGGCATTCTCACCTATCACCTCCAAATTCAATTCTTCGTCTTCCTCCTCGATCACATCGTCAGCTATAACTTGCTGCTCTCCTTGCCCCTCGTCCATGGCTATCGGTCCGTCCACGGTATCACCTACACTACTCACGCTAAGGGAGGCTGGAGGATCACAGACTTCTCCACTCACCATCTGGGGAATCATAATGCCATTTATATCTATCGGAACATCAAAAGTCCTGATCGGAGGTCCAGTTACGCCATCAGCTCCCCTATAACACCAGGCTACGTACTCCTGGGTTTCGCTGTAGGCCTCTCTCACATTTACATGCACCACAGAGAGATATCTAACGTAAGCTGATCCGTCACCACAGGGATGCACACTAACATCTCGCTGAATCCGCTGCGGGAATCCAAAAAGAGGAGCTTTCCTCGGCATTTTATGGACGGGGGTCTGAAAATCGGTTTTACCACAACCGTGAGATAAACTCAGCAAGTAAAATTCCTATTCCTAAACTAGGCTAACGTGCACCTCCAGAGATAATAAAAAGGGCATAAATCATTGAACCAGTAAATAATTCATATTAACATAATTCGGGCCCTCGGCCCTAATTTCACTTCTCCAGCCCTGCAGGTTAGGCTTTCAATATCAATATAATCCACAAACAAGATATCGATCCGAAGGCCATGACGCAGAGGTCATCAACAGTTTAAATCGACCCGAAGGCCATGACGCAGAGGTCATCAACAGTTTAAATCGACCCGAAGGCCATGACGCAGAGGTCATCACAATTAACTCGACCCGAAGGCCATGACCCAATGGTCATCACAATTAAATCGACCCGAAGGCCCGACCCGAAGGCCCACAATTGTATAAATCGACCCGAAGGCCATGACCCAATGGTCATCAACAGTTTAAATCGACTCGAAGGCCACGACCCAATGGTCATATTTTAATCCCGAATCATATAAAAACCAACGTGGAAATTCATGCCAATGGGATTCACATTAATTGCCATATCACAATGTATCAAGCACGTTGGATTATAATTTTTCACTCAATCAACGTACTATCGGCAATTAATCCATAATTCCACATTACTGTATTCCAGTCCATTTGAGACTCAACATGCCTAATTAGTCTCAATCATTAAACCCATAGACATGGCCTTATTCCACAATGCCTCAACAAGTCCCAATTGGCCTCTAACAAGTATAATTTCAAGCCAATCCTCATTAATTCAATTAATGGCTACATTAGGCAATTTAGCACAAATTCGGTTCTATGAGGGACCATGCCAAAACAGCCACTAATTTGGCTCCAAATCACCATTAAGCCACCACAAATAATCCCAATTAGGTCCCCTAATCATCCAATGCACAAAATGCACAATATTATGCCTTAATTTAGCCTAATCCTCCTAATTAACCCCTAATTGCACAATTAAGACTAATTTAAGGATTAGGTGTTTTACTCGCCTAATGACGACGCGAGGCGACGGGAGCGAGCGGCCGATTACCGGCGAGCGGTACAATCGACGGCGGCGCTCCAACGGCAAGCCGGCGGTTCACGGCGGCACCCCGGCGTGGCTTACGGCCACTCGGCCAAAAACAGGGGAGGCGGTGGCGACGGGGCTGAGGGCGAGAAGAGGAAGATGGTGAGGCGAGGCTGGCCGGCTGGGACGGCGCGCGACGGCAGACGGCGGCGCGACACCGTCGGAGCAAGACCGGCGGCGTTCTTTCTCCTTCCGGCTGAAACAGCGACGACGGGCGGCGGGACAAGGGAAAAGTGGGTCGACGAGGCTGGGGGTGGCGCTAGGGGACGGCAAACGGTGGCTGGTGGCCAGCAGCTCCGACGAGGCCAACTGTTCCGGCGTGAACAGTGGCCGGCGGTGCTGCTCGGCGAAGGGAGAAGCGAAGCAGCCGAGAGAGAGAGAGAGTCGGGAGGAGAGAGAGACGTGAGCAGAGAGAGAGTGAGCTGAGGAGAGAGAGAGGGTCAAAGGTGGTCAATATACTCCATGGTGGAATCCACATGTCAAAATCCTAGCCTAAATGACCAAAATGCCCCTCATCTAAGGGCTAGAAATGCTTCCAAACCAATAATTCAAGGGCAAAATGGTCAATTGCCCCTAACCATGGTTAACCCATCCTAGTTAACCTTAACCAACCTTGATTAAATCCCAAAATTGCCCCCAAAATTCGGAATAATTCAAAAATGGCCTAGGGGCATTTCCGTCATTTTTCCGTCCCGAACCGAAATTCTAATTTTCGCTCATACCGGTCCTAAATATTCATGTGAGACCTAATCCAGAGTCGGAATCGCGAAATTCACTTTCTAAGCCTTCGGAAATCGTCTGCGAAGTTTTCGGGAATAAAATAATATTATTTTTCAATTTTCGCCGAAATTCCACTTTTTGTCCAAAATCACTCCAAACACACTTGGCGACCCCAAAATGACCTTGGCCGCGAAAAATACCCTGAAACGGCCTCCGAATTCGGCCTCGATGTCCCCAGGGGCAAAACCGTCCTTTTTCTCAACTTCTGTCAAATTTTCAGTTTTCAACCGTTTTAATCCCAAACATGAATGGCCATTCCAAATTTGACGTCTGTCTTGCAAAATAGTCGTAACTTTCCTTGAAACTTTGATATCAAAGTCCGGGTCCAATATCGCGATCTAATTTACTCGATTTGTCGTTTTAGGGTCTCTCACTAACAGGCGGCAGTTTAGGTGTTACGCGTATCGACCTAAGATTGTCCGAGTCGTGAGGGTCTCAACATCGAGAGAACGAGAGGAATTATCACTAGCACCTGAGGTCACGATCATTTGGATTAAAAACCGGGTTTCCTTTGTCAGGCGCACTTTCGGTTGTGCGAAATCACTCGCGATCCGATCGTGCATCACTGACAACATTAACCTGTCATTTTCCTAAGATCGGCCTATATTGGTTCAAAATATTTCCTCAACGTTCATTGAAATTGGCACTTCATCACGATCGGGTTCTCGGTCCACGTACCTGATCCTATTTAGCCTTTCCCATTTGGTTAGTATCCCGTGATTGATCAATTCCGGGCGAGACTTACTAAAATTACACGAGAATCAATATACACTTTATTGGTCCCGATAACGGGTCAAAATTCAGGATGTTACAACGTGGGCCGATCGTAGGAAAAGGTAATGGATTGAGTTTGGCCAAGGCCAACGATGTATGATAGGGACGCAGGTGATTCTGCAAGACCGAAAGTACACGTGGCCAACCAGTCCTGAACCGAGACCGAACGATCGTTGTCACGCCCCGTACCCCACGAAGGCTGAACATCCGCGCAAAGGTCGAAGTGAAGTGCGACACTCCCAGGATTGCGTCACCGACCCGAAAACCCAAATCAGAGAAAATACATCACATGCGAAAGCAACGTATATATATATATATATAAAATATATATATACACCCTGACAATTTCAAAAACGTAACCACGAGCAGCAATAGAAAATATTTTACAATAGATTGATCTAAATAAACATTCTTTACAACTTATATATATTTACACTATCCATTTACAACTCAAAATACATCAAGGGCCACGACACAAAAAGGGGATCGGTGGCCTAGGGTAGAAACTATCTATTCGGGAGAGGCTATGATCAAAAAAAGGGGGTTAGCCTCGACTGCTCACATAAGGACCTAGTCTAGGGCTCCCCGCCTGGATCGGATGGCACTACTGACTCCTCAGAAGAGTCCTCCTCAGATCTTATTTCCTCGTCCGATCCAACTTCCGCCACTTCTCCTGCTGCCTCAGCATTCTCACCTATTACTTCCAGATTTAATTCTTCGTCTTCTTCCTGATTTACATCGACAGCTATAACTTGCTGCTCTCCTTGCTCCTCGTCCATAGCCACTGGTCCATCCACGGTCTCGCCTACACTACTCACGCTAAGGGAGGCTGGAGGATCCGAGATTTCACCACTCACCATCTGTGAGATCATGACGCCATTAACGTCCACTGGAACATCAAAAGTACGGATCGGGGGTCCAGTCACACCATCCGCTCCCCTATAACACCAGGCTACGTACTCCTGAGTGTCGCTATAATCCTCTCCCACATTTACAATCACCACAGAATGATATCTAATGTACGCTGATCCATCTCCACAGGGATGCACACTAAACGATCGCTGAATCCGCTGCGGAAATCCAAAAAGAGGTGCTTTCCTCGGCATTTTATGGACGGGGGTCTGAAAATCGGTTTTACCACAACCGTGAGATAAACTCAGCAAGTAAAATTCCTATTCCTAAACTAGGCTAACGTGCACCTCCAGAAGATAATTAAAATGCATGAATCACTGAACCAGTAAATAGATCATTAAATAATCATTCGGGCCTTCAGCCCTAATTTTGCTACTCCAGCCCTGCAGGTTAGGCTTTCAATATTATTATAACTCATAAACAGTTAAATCGACCCGAAGGCCATGACCCAATGGTCATCAACAATTAAATCGACCAGAAGGCCATGACCCAATGGTCATCACAATTAAATCGACCCGAAGGCCATGACCCAATGGTCATCACAAATAACTCGACCCGAAGGCCATGACCCAATGGTCATCACAAATAACTCGACCCGAAGGCCATGACCCAATGGTCATCACAATTAAATCGACCCGAAGGCCATGACCCAATGGTCATTACAATTAAATCGACCCGAAGGCCATGACCCAATGGTCATCACAATTAAATCGACCCGAAGGCCATGACCCAATGGTCATAAATCATTCGACCCGAAGGCCCGACCCGAAGGCCAACAATTATATAATCCGACCCGAAGGCCATGACCCAATGGTCATATTTTAATCCCAATCATATAAAAACCAACATGGAAATTCACATATCATGGGATTCACACCAATTGCCATGTCCCGATGTATCAAGCACATTGAACCACAATTTCTCACTAAATCAACGTACTGTCGGCACATTTAGTTCGTTTCATTTAACCCATTTATACCCGGCACTTAATACACAATTTAGCATTTCAAATTCCGGGTCCGCTTAGGTCTTGCCACTACTAATTACTCTCAACCATTAAACCTTGAACATGGCATCATTCCACAATGCCCCAACAAGTCCCAATTGGCCTCCAAAATGTCAATTTTCCAAGTCCTTACTTAATAGCCCATTTAATACTCAATTAGAACAAACTAAGCAAATTCGGATCTAATGAAGACCATACTAAAACAACCATCATTTACTCTCCAAATCACCATTAAACCACCACAATAAGTCCCAATTAGGTCCCTTAATCATTCCATGCATAAATACACTCAATTAGGCCCTAATCTAGCCTAATCACCCTCATTAATCCCCTAAATTACACAATTAGGCTAATTCAAGGATTAGGGACTTTACTCGCCTAAAATCGACGCGAGGCGACGGGAGCGAGCGGTCGATTACCGACGAGCGGTACAATCGACGGCGGCGCACCAACGGCAAGCCGGCGGACACGGCGGCGCCGGTGGGACTCACGGCCACCTCTCGGCCAGAACAGGGGAAGCGCCGGTGAGGGAGGGCTGAGGACGAAGGAGAGAGAGACGGTGAGGGTGAGGTTGGACGGTGGGGTGGCGCACGGCTGCGCGGCACCGGCGGGGCAAGTCCGGTGACGGTGGCGGCGTCCCTGCACGACCCGGCTGGAACAGCGGCTGAGGGTGACGGGAGAGGGGGAAAGCTGGTCGACGGGGCTGGGGGTGACGCCTGGGGACGGCACACGGTGGCTGGCGGCCAGCAGCTCCGGCGAGGACAGCTGCTCCGGCGTGACCAGCAGCCGGCGTGGCTGAACGACGGGGGAGAAGCAGCAGCCGAAGGGAGGATCGGGAGGAGAGAGACGTGAGCAGAGAGAGAGAGTGATCTGAGGAGAGAGAGAGGGTCAAAGGTGGTCAATAAAATGGTGAGTGGGGTCCACATGGCAAAATCCTAAGGCTTAGGACCAAAATGCCCCTCATCCAAGGGCTAAAAACACTTCTAATCCAATAATTCAAGGGCAAAATGGTCAATTGTCCTTAACCATGGTTAACCAAGCCTAGTTAACCTTAACCAACCTTGATTAAATCCCAAAATTGCCCCAAAATTCGGAATAAATCAAATATAGGCTAGGGGCATTTCCGTCATTTTTCGGTCCCGAACCGAAATTCCAATTTTTGCCCATACCGGTCCTAAATATTCATGGGAGACATAATCCGGTGTCGGAATCGCGAAATTCACTTTCTAAGCCCTCGAAAATCGTCCGCAAAGTTTCTGGGAATAAAATAATATTATTTTCCAATTTTTGTCGAAATTCCACTTTTTGTCCAAAACCACTCCAAATGTGCGTGGCTACTCCCAAAATGACCTTGGCCGCGAAAAATAACCTCAAACGGCCCCCGAATTCGGCCTCGGTGTCCACAGGGGCAAAACCGTCCTTTTCTCAATTTCTGTCAAATTTTCAGTTTCCAACCGTTTTAATCCCAAACATGAATGGCCACTCCAATTTGACGTCCATCTTGCAAAATAGTTGTAATTACCCTTGAAATTTTGATATCGAAGTTCGGGTCCAATATCGCGATCTAATTTACTCGTTTTGCAGTTTTAGGGTCTCTCACTAACAGGCGGTTGTTTAGGCGTTACGCGTATCGACCTAAGATTGTCCGAGTCGTGAGAGTCTCAATTTTGAGAGAACGAGAGGAATTATCACTAGCACCTGAGGTCACGATCGTTTGGATTAAAATCGGGTTTCCTTTGTCAGGTGCACTTTCGGTCATGCGAAATCACTCGCGATCCGATCGTGCGTTACTGACAATATCAACCTGTCATTTTCCTAGGATCGGCCTATATTGGTTCAAAATACTTCCTCGACATTCGTCGAATTTGGTGCTCCATCACGATTGGGTTCTCGGTCCACGTACCTTATCCTACTTAGCCTTTCCCATATGGTTAGTGTCCCGTGATTGATCAATTCCGGGCGAGACTTACTAAAATTACACGAGAATCAATATACACTTTATTGGTCCCGGTAACGGGTCAAAATTCAGGATGTTACAATCGTGACCTCTGGAACTAGTGATAATTTCTCATTCTCTCAATGATCGAGACCATCATGACATGGATAGCCCTAGGTCGATACGCGTAACTTCTAAACAGCCGCCCGTTAGTGAGAGAGACCCTGAAATTGAAAGTTTAGCGAGTTTATTCACGAAATTGGGCCCGGATTTCGATGTTGATTTTCGAAGGCTTAAGAGACTATTTTTGGAAATCTGACGTCATATTACGCTGGCCACACACACCAGGAGTGGTTACAGACAAAAATTGGAATTTCGACAAAAATTGAAAAAATAATATTATTTTATTCCCGAAACTTTGCAGTCGATTTTTGAGGGCTTAAAGGATGAATTTCTCGATTCCGACACCGGATTATGTCTACTATGAATATATAGGACCGGTATGGACAAAAATTGGAATTTCGGTTCGGGATTGGAAAATTACGAAAATGCCCCTAGGCCATTTTTGATTAATTCCGAAAATTGGATTAAATTTTGGGGTTAACCAAGGGTAGTTAGGCTTAACTTAGGTTTGGTCAACCATGGTTAAGGACAAGTGACCATTCTACCCTTACTTATTTGGATTATATCAAATTTGGGCCTTTGGATTAGGGGCAAAAGTGTCCAAGGCTTGGGATTTTTGACACTTGGATTCCACTAAGATAAATTTTAACCAATTTGACCAGATATACCTCCCTCTCTCTCACGTGTAGAAGCATTCGGTCAAGATTTTCCCAAAATTTTCCCTTCTTCTTCTTCCGTTTCCGTTTTGCTTTGTGCGTTTCTGCGTTTCTGGTACTGTTCACGCCGGAACAGTACCAGCCGGAGCTTCCCCCGTCGAGCCAACATCACCAGCAACCAATTCCACCTCTGTGCAGCCACCACAGCCCAGGTTTTAGTCCAGAAACAGCCATCTTTCTCTCTGTTTTCCTCTTTTTTCTCATTTTTCAGTTTTACAAACAGTGTCGCCGGAGCTTCGTCGGAGCTCCGATCGCCGTTCCGTCGATACCCGGCTGCTCAGCACATCCATACGACTCTGTCCAGCCCAGTCCGTACAGTGTCCGTACGAAAGTTACTGTTCACGTCCGTACGGTTTCATTGTTCATCGACCGTACGGCCGTCACCGCCGTGACCGGCGCCTCACCGGGCGCCGTCCCAGCCCTGTCCGTACAGTTCCGTACAGAAGTTACTTTTCACCGGCTTCCGTACGGCACTGTTAATCTCGGTTCGTACGCCATCGCCGGGATTTCGCCGCCGGTTTCACTGTTCACCAATTATCGGCCGCCTTTCCCCGTCGTCGTGACCCTTGATTAGGTGAGTAAAATTCCTAAACCCGGATTAGGACTAATTGTGCGTTTTTCTGGACTGGTTTAGGTATTATCGGCACATTTTGGACCGGCTTAGATAGTATCAGTGTGTATTTTACACTGGGTTGAGAATTGAGTGGTAGAAATTACTATCGAGAAAATTGTGGTAAACCATTGAGGATTTATTGGGAAGAGAAATTGGATTAATTGTTCAATTTAGATGTCCATTGGAAAATTACCGAGTGTGTTTGGGATGACTGGTTGTCCGTAATTGTGCTTGATTGTGATTGAATTTCCTTGGTGCTCATGGTGCATTGCATTGCATAATATGGACACGCATTATGTATGCCTAGAGTGTGGCATGTAGTGAAATTGTGCGAGAATGCGTGTCTGCCATGAGTGCGTGATCACCTAAATTACCCTGAAGCGTCATACGCTGGATTCAGATAATAATGAGTTGTGTGATCACCTAAGGACCTTCGGGTCGTGACCTTCGGGTCGTGACCTTCGGGTCGTGACCTTCGGGTCGATTCCGTCCTCATGCACTTTGAAGCAGGACGATGCCCGGTACATCCGGAAGGCGACCATCCTCATGCACTTTGAAGCAGGCTCTGGTTCGCAAGGAGAACAATGTTGCGCCTCATGCACTTTGAAGCAGGCTAGAGACACTGGGCCAGATCGGTTGCTGCGCCTCATGCACTTTGAAGCAGGCTAGACGCACCAGGCAATGAAAAATTAATGACTCGAGTCGTAGTAATAATGAATTGGGCAAGTGTGTCAGTGTGGGCTATTGGGCCAAAGAAATGCGTATGGCATGTCAATAACATTTGCATGCATAAACATGCATTGATTAGCATGCAAGTGGGTGAGAATCGGTACATGAATAGGTGTTTGGCGTACGTATGGATGTGTGTGCCATGTATGTGCCGTGATTTTTATATATCGAATTGTTTAACCTGCAGGGTCAAAGAATTGTATGATTATTGTTGTGTGATGATTTTAAATATTCGTTTCCGGTCAGGAGATTGCATGTTAGCCTAGCCTAGGTTTAGGGGTTAAACTCACTGAGATTCGTCTCACGGTTGTGTAAATCGAAACATTTCAGACCCCCGGCCGTGAGGATGGAGAGACCACCGCCTCTTTTTGGGATCCCTTTGCAGATCCAGCAGTTTATCAGTACCTACCCCTCAGGAAATGGGGAGGCTTTTGTGAGGTACCGATCGGAAGTGATTATAGATATAGGCGAGTATTATTATCAGAAGCAGGAGTACGTGGCATGGTGCCACCGGGATGCCGCTGGAAATGAGGGAGAGCCCCTCAGGACCTTCGATATTCCAGTCGATAGTGTTGGGTTGATGCAGCCAATTATAGCGGGTGGTGAGGTGATTAATCCAGAGGCCACGCCTGAATGGATGAGGCAGGAGGAGGAGATGGACGAGGAGCCCGAGGTAATAGCAGAGGACGCTGAACCGATGGAGGAGGACCAGAATGGCGAACCCGAGGCTATGGAGCAGGACGTGGAGGAGGACGGAGAGATGGCAGAGTTGGGATCAGATGAGGAGGGGTTCGAGCTTTACCTTGACCCGGAGTTGGAGCCAGACTCCGAGGACGAGCGAGCCCAGGCGATGGATTCCAAGGAGTCAGGGTCTAGCGAGGACGTCTCTGAGGAGTTGTCAGACGATCCCAATGAGTCATCCGACCCCGACTGGGAGCCATAGGATTGTCTCGTGTCCTTAGCTAGAGTCGAGGGCCGAAACTTTTTGGACTGTAACCCTCTTCCTTAGTTTAGCCTGACCTCCCTAGCCACTTATTCCTTTTTGACCAGGTGGCTGCTAACCGTTGTATCTTTTGTTGTACTTGTAAATATTGTACAAATGGTTTTAATAGAAATATCAACGTGTAATTATTTTTCTATAAATGTGTTTTGATGTATGGCTATCCTTGGTTCTATTTGAAGTTATCTGGGTTTGTTTATTTTATACTTCCGCTTATGCTTGATCTCTGTGTGGGTGTGGGTCGGCAACGCTTCCTGGGACGTCGCAGTCAAAATCAACCGTTGGCGGGATGTTGCGCTTCGTGGGGTACGGGGCGTGACACCAACAACCACGATCAGCACCCTAATCAACCCCTAAACTACCCTAAACCGCGTCTAAACGAGTCCGTTAATATCCGATATCCTAAATAGGGTTTAGGGGGCGACTTACCTGAACTCTAGGCTAACTCGGCTAAAGCGAAAAGGGGGAACGGCTGATCGGCGGCTCACGACGGCACATGACGGCGGCGAGCGGTGTACGGCGACGGTGGCGAGCGGCGTCCTTGGCGGGTGGCGACGACCACGGTGAGGGGAGGGGCTGGCTAGTTCAGCCGGGAGGAGGGGGAGAGGGAGTGAGCCGAGAGAGGTGAGAGAGAGAATGAAGAGAGAGAGAGAGAGAGCGAATTGAACTAAATAGTCCAAGGCAATAATTGAAGGGCCAAAAGATCATCATGCCCCTCTCTCACAATCCAAATCAACGGCTGAGATTCATTCTTATCCTAAGATCAACGGCCCAGATAGAATCTTTTCCAAAAATATCCAATGGCAATTTGAGAATTTCATAAAATTCCAAGAGCAAAATTGTCCAACTCAAAAATTAGGACAAAAAGTTGTTTGTGGACGAGGCTAGATAATGACTTGACATACATTGGATGGGCGCAGCTGAGGCAATTCGGCACTAGCACCTACGGAGAGTTGATTGTGTGTTTTGGGCTAGGAAAATTGTCCAAAAAGTTCTAAAATTGTTGTAAGGTGGTTAATTTAGTTATTATTGGCCGAAAGGACTAAATTGACAAATTTTCAAAAGGTATGGGACTAGATTGAAATAATTGAAAGGTTTATAACTAAACTGGCCAAATTGGCACAATGAAAAGTTGAAGACGAAATTGGCCGCTGTACAATAGATTTATGATTTTTTGAACAATTATCTCGATTTTGGCTTATGGGAAAGACAAGAAGGGCATCGCGATGGTGCTGGGGTTGCCAGTTTCAGCTATGAACACTTTACAAGAGTTGGTCCAAATGTAAATTTACAAGCCACGAATAGTTTCGATAGAGAGGTTGCTTATCATTTCAATCCTACACAGTACTTGCACGTTCATTATTGGAGATCAAATTAGCGAAATACCCTTTCTTTTCTTACTTAAAGCTCCAACCCTTTTCTGATGATAAACAGAAAGTTAGTCCCACCCTCTTTAGACTGCAATTGCTTTGCTCTCTTTTGGTAAACTATAGATGTTTTCTTATCCCATGATCAACATTTATATATCAAGGGGGAGGGCACTAAAATGCCAGGCGCACAGGCTATGAATTTATAACCTCGGAGAATAATAGCACGCGAAGGTCAACGTTCATCCAAGCAAAAAGTCGTAATTAAAGTCTAAAGTAATCCTAAACCAAAAAATTGGGGCCCGTTAAACGGATGATCATTGCGCGTGCAGACCCCTCCAAACAATTAAACCAATAAAGTACACAATGATGCAACTCTCTCATATTCAGTGTCAGATCTCAAATTTGAGTGGAGGGGCGGCCTTCCTAATATTTTGTCCAGAAGCTAAAGTCAATGTTCACCTAAACAACAAATTGCCAATTCTTAAATTTGTTTGGTTTGGTCAACACTTTTCCAAGCCCTATTTTTTAAGAAAGCTTGTTTACCGAGATCCTACCCAGAATATACTAGAGATTGCACCAAGATGCAACTATCTCATATTCAATGCCCGAACTCGAGAAGCCACGACTATAAATTCTGGATCTGCAAAGAGAAGCCAATTCCAAGTGTTTCGTCTCTAATATCTTCAGTTCTTACAGGTATGCTGGTTTTCGTCTGAGTTTTAGTCGTGTGTCCGTTGTATTTGGCCAAGCGAAAAAAAAAAAAACATTACTATCACCAAAGCTCATGTATGGCCTATCTTTGTGCTGTGCATGTAAGATTCGTTCGGCATGATGGTTGATGTGTTCCTACATGTGTGATTGACAACGCGTACTGTGAAACCTGCACCATATTTTAAGCTTTTGAAGTGACTTTTCTATCATGGAACCAGATTAAAGTTTCAATCTCCATGCTCCATTTTGGGATTCATATCGCTTGTGGATATACTTACTCATGTTTTTCCTGTTCCTTAACTCCTCCTGGTTTTTCTTTCATTTCATTCCAAGGTACGAGTGACGATGAAGTTACTAAATTCCACTTTGAATTTGTGTACATATATACAAGGTGTATATCGGTTTTGTTTACATGTGGCCTCTCTCTATGTAACAACTTTGTTTATAGTTCTCAGTGCAATTTTGTTTTTTTATCAAGAAAGAGAGCAGGATATAAATTTCTAGTCTTCTCCTATGGAGGCATCCGCGAAGAACAGCAGCTTAATAATAGAAAGATCCAGCCCAACCGTGGTCCTACCAAAACACGAAACACCGGAGGGTTCCATTTTCTTAAGTAGCCTGGATCAAGTGGTTCACGTGACCGTACCGTACATTTATTCTTTCGACAGGAGCGACGCAAATGTGGTAGACATGATTAAGCAAGCCTTGGCCAGAGTTCTGGTTCATTACTATCCAGTTGCAGGGAGATTAGGTAAAAACTCTCAAGGGAAGTTGGTTGTTGACTGCCAAAAGAAGTTAGGAGTCCCATTTGTAGAGGCAACGGCTGATTGTGACATCGAAAATCTGGGTGACAAAAGACTTCTAGATCCTGATGTTTTAGATAAGCTTGTTTACAGAGATCCAATGGAACATATACTTGAAGTTGCCCCTCTTCTAACGGTCCAGGTGAGGAACTATCTTTTTATTTTGTTTATGCTTGAGAGTGCTTTCCATTTGGTTCTTTCAATTAAGCATGATAGTGAATTTGTTGTGGAAGACTTAATTATCAATTGAACTAGCTAATGTTGGGTTCCGGATTCGTCAACTTTGCTTACGTTCAAGAGATGATAATTTGCTACTCATAAGTAGCTATTTACCTTTTTTTTCATATGACGAATAACTTTTCATATTAGAAAAATTAGATAGTAAGTAGCAAATTTATATATATATATATATTGTTAATTAATAACTTTCTATTTATGGTAAATAGGAACTTTCAACTTACTTATGCAATAGGTATCTCCGCCGGTGCATTTAGTAACTTTCCATCTAGGATTCCAATAATCTACATAAGGTAACCAGTATTTTCTCCAAACAATTGGTGGATAACTTCATTTTTTTGGCAAAGGAACGATTATCAATATATTTGTACCCATTATTAAACTATTTTTCTAGTGTGAGTAGTAACTTTTCATGCTGAAAAAATACATATAAATTTTAATAGTAAGTTCAGTTATTGCCTCAGTTGATTTGTCTCTCTCTCGATGACAAAATTATTTCGACGCAAGTTCTCTGTGTGTCCAAAAATAATGAAAATTTAGCATCTTCTTCTTTAGTAACTTTCTCAATGCCTTAAACTAAAATGTAACTTTCTCAACGCTATGACAAACAATCAAATCCAATACCAACTTGTAAATATACACGCAGATATTAACTTACCTTAAACATTTGAGACAATAACTTTACCTAATTGGTAGTCTAGAAATTTTGGCATGGTCAAGAGCATCCACCCTGAATCCATTTGCACCATTAAATCCGGTGATTCCACTGAATGCAAGACTTCGTATGGACATAAAGTGCATAAATTCAATCTGTGCAGTAATTTTTTCACACTGGGAAATTTGTTCAAAAAGTTCTAAATCTATTGCACTTTTGTCAATTCAGTCTTAAACCTAGGCGAGGGCTGCGACCCTCGCCCGTTGGCCGACGAGGGTCGCAATGCCCTCACCTGGATTTAGGCGAGGGTCGCAATGCCCTCACCTGGATTTAGGCGAGGGTCGATGCCCTTGCCTGTGGCCAGCAAGGGTCGGTTGGTGACCTTGTCAGCCTTGGGTTAGGAAAAAAAGAAAATTTAAAATATAAATTCGAAAAAATATTAAAATATCATTAAAAATTGTCTATATCAGCATCGGCAGTGCCACGTAGGATGGACAATGTCCACGTCGGCCATTTTGGATCAAATTTGACCGGATGGACTTAATTGGTAAATTGTCAAAAGGTTTATGACTCAATTGAAAAAAATGAAAGATTTATAACTAAATTGGCAAAAGTGCAATAGGTTTAGAATTTTTTGGACAACTTTTCCCGTATTTACTTGTTCTGCATTTTATGTTGAGATATTATTTACTTTTGGATCAAATTACAGGTGACAAAATTCAGACGTGGAGGTTTCATTTTAGGGATCGCACTCAGCCATTACATAGCAGATGGCGTGTCAGCGATGATTTTTATGAACGCATGGGCTGAAATAGCAAGAGGCAAGCCGTTATCCCTCATCCCTTGTCATGATAGAACCATCCTAAAATCAAGGGTCCCTCCTCAAATCACGGGTCCTTACGACGAATTTGTTCGCATAAGTGATGTATCCAACATGACGGCATTACATGAGGAACAACAATTTGTATATAAATCTTTCCACTTCGACGCTGAGAAGCTAGCGACCCTAAAAAGAATGGCAACGAAAGACGAACAGGTAAATTTATATTTTGTGATAATGGATAGGTGGCTATTCATGGACATCTTTGTATAATATACACATCAACACAGTTAGTTCCAAAAAAAATTCCAAATACACCCAACACTACATCAAAATAAATTTTCAATTGAACACATTCCTCTGCAACTTTTAAATAATGACGGCAACTAAAACTATACGTTCATGAGGTCATTTCTTCCCTAAATATAGTTTTGATTGACCAATGTATATGGAATACCATTACCAAATTAAATCTGAGAAAATCTGACGAGGAACACTAGCATGCACATTCCTTACAGTTTGATTGGTTACAACTGTCATGTTAGGTGTAAATATATGAATCTATTAAGACATTTATATGACTTACATTTATGGCTATCAAGTAAGCCTTACATGAATATTTGGTCACCAAAAACGGAATCTATTCATCTTGAGCAACAGGTAACGAGCAGATGCACCACCTTTGTAGCACTAGCAGCCTTTGTGTGGCGGGCTCGCAGTATGGCCCTCAAGATGAAACTTCACCAACAATCGATGTTTCTTTTTGCGCTTAACTTCAGGTCTAGACTAAGAACACCATTGCCCGACGGATACATTGGGAACACCGTGGTCTGGCCCTGCTGTCTCTGCACCATGGGAGAGTTGATCGAGGAGCCAGTATCTGCTTCCGCAACAAGAATAAAGAAGGCGATTGAGAGTGCAACTGACAACTACGTACAGTCGAGGATCGACTATTATGACAATAATCGTCTAGAGCGACTCCCTGTAGGCACACTAGTAATAAGTTCATGGACGAGGTTGGAGTATGGCTCCACGGACTTTGGTTGGGGAGAGCCGAGGCTTGGGACCGGTGACCTGCAAAGGCAAAACTGCTTGTTTATGACGGACGGCAGAGAGAAAGGCATTGCAGTGGTGTTGGGTTTGCCACTTTCAGCCATGAATACCTTTGAGAAGCTTGTTTGTGATCTTAAGGATGCTTAGTACACTAATATTGGCATCCCAAACTATTTTACGAAGTTTAACCAAATTGTAAGTGGATCATCGTATTCGACACCTAAGTAAAATCTGTCATGTCACTTAATAAATCATTTCTAAGAGTTTGGTCTTAATACCTAAGATAACCAGTTGAAATTCTGAGTATTTGTTGTGCCTTCCCATGTTCTTTCAGTTATCATTGTCCAAGATCAATTCAATAAAACATGATCTTTCTGCTTGTCGTGAAGCTTCAAAATTACCTTCTCATTTCGTCCTTCGAAAGTCTATATTCACCCCCTTCATGGTGCCGATAGTTGGACGTGGGCTTGGACAATTACTCCTTTTTTTGGAAATGGCAGAAAAAGAATTAATGTGATGTGATTTCTTTACCAAAAAAAAAAAAAAGAATTAATGTGATTCGATGTTGAGCAAGTGAGAGCTTTCGAATAAGCATCATAGAAATTGATCTAAGTACTCAATTGACACTAATTATCAAATGCAAGTTCATCGAAGTGGATGAAACGATCTTAATTCTTATGCCATATTTGAGCTTCTCGATGCGGTATAGCCTATCGCACATACGCCAAAAGGATGTGCATTCGTGTAGATATCTCGCCGTGGTACCGGTGCAACCTATCGGACGGACGGTGGGGTACATCGAGTCCTACATGCAAAAGACAGATGACTGAAATTATCATCATATTTCTAAATCTTTACTATAAGGAAGAGGAGGGTCTTAATTAAGCACTTGTTAACACTGTAATTAAAGATTTTGTGAAGGTAATGGGCATTCTAACATTAGGGGGGCAAGGTTCTGTCATGCCCCGAGCCCCATCGGGCACGCAATATCCCTCTTCTAGTCGAAAAGTGCGATGTCCCAGGTTATCGCCGACCTCGAATAACCATAAGAGATTTTAAGTCACCAAGCGGAAACCACAATTAATCCCGGACAAATTAAAATTGAGGAGACATTCAGGGAGAAAATACACGTATTCGATTCCATTAATAACTTGATATATTCACAACTTACAACCGCCACAACTTACAACCTTTGCATACACTTGCACACCGTATTACAACCCATCGATATACCAAAAAAATCGATAACCTGGCATTCTAAACCCAAAAATGGTACTTTCCAAAAACTTGCTATTCTGAACCCCTAATGCTAGCCCCTACGGCCCTTGCTAGGCATCCACTCTGAGTCCGACTCATCATCATTCGAATCTGAACCTCCTAGGCCTGTTTGCTCCTCCGAAGACTCCAGTTCCGCTTCAATCTCAATTGGGTGATTAATATCGCCCGACTCCGATGGAACTTCATTCTGATTTTCCTCAGCTAGAAAATCAAAGAAATTGTACTCAGACATGAAATTGGGATCCATATACTCTTCATACGGGAGTACATATTCCGGGTCACTTACGGGCTCTTCCGACTCCTCCGACTCATCAGGCACGTCCTCAGGTTCCACTTCGGGCTCCACTTCCTCTAGTTCTTCCTCGGGGATTGATTCTAAATCTATGTCCATCGGGTCACCTACTGCTTGCGATGTTTCGGGCTCGGGTTCATGCTCAGCGTCTGACGATCCTTGGGCTGCCGGCTCCGGGTGCAATCCTGACTGCGCCAAGCTAACCTCTGCGCTAGTCAACTCCCCGTCTATCGGAGGTATAGCCGACGGATCCCAGTCCCCAACTAAGTCAAATGGAACATCAAAACCCCTAACAGGCCCGAACTCATCCCTAGCATCATCCCGAAAGAACCAAGCAGAGTACTTATGCTCTTCAAAAAGAGGTAAACCTGCATCTACGAAGACGGTGGAAGTATTCTTAATCCAGGTAAAGTTATCGCCCATCGGAAACTTTGCAACCTCAAGCTCGGTATGTACAGGTACTCCAAAACGTTCCGGTGGCGGCGGCGGAATATTCATGGATCCGGTCGAGGTTCTGAAATTATTGGTTGAAATAACCGTGAGACACTTCTCAGTAAGTACACCCCTAAACCCCACCTAGGCTATCACGTACCTCCAGATAATTTCATAAAACACAATCACACACATGCGCCACATAATCACATAGCAGGCACATCAACCGAGACATACTTGAGCCTTTCCAACGTGCAACCTGCACGTTAGCCACAACCAATATATAATCAATCACATGCGCGATTTACTTTTTATTTCACGTGCTTAATCTCGGCTTATCATGTTTCTTTCTCAATCCTTGCCAGTGACCCACGTAAACGTACACGCCTCAGATCCACTGCGACCACATATCACAACACTTCAGGCCCGCGTACTCGTACACGCCTCAGGCCATATTTCTTGCCCACGTAAACATACACGCCTCAGGCTTAACATCTACCACCTACTGCGCAATCCGCGTTGAAGTACACGCCTCAAGCTGGCAGTCTTCCGGTAAAACCGGGCATCGTCCCTCGTTGAAATACACGCCTCAGGATGGCACGAATTCCACAATCACCCATGCCATCTCATATTCACTTTCTTACTTATGCACATGCTCAACAAGCATTCGCCACACACAATTGGCCCTTCACACACGGCCCGTGCACACATTAATTACACGAAATCCATGCACACTCAGCATTTGACATGGCCAATAATAATAATTAAAATAATCTGGCCCACGCATGCACCCAACAGGCATAATTAAATCAACCCATTGCACAATCACACATTCAATTTCCAACACCACACTCGGTCATAATTCCAACGCACGAAAAACACGGAAATTGCTATTTTTCTCTAACCAAATGGCCTCGAATCGATTCCGATCCTTCACGGGACTTTCTCACCATTAATTCTCGGTTCTAAAAATCCAACTTGCGTCCCGATCAGCCCATCACAGCCCCATGAACAGTAGCCCACAGCCCACTGTTATCCTCAAATTTTCAATAAAAATTTTCCGAGTTCAGTCCTAAGGCCTGTCACCTAATTCCACTCTTAAATCATGCCATTCCGCACTTAATCTATTCTCGGTTTCACCCAAAATTGCCCGTCGATACCCGAAGTCCTAAGTTGGGTTTAGATTGCAACTTACCCGCGTTCTAGACTATCGCAGCTAGAACGGATAGCGGCGGCACTTAATCGGGGACGGTGGCGAACAGCGGCGCGGCTTGGCAGTGGCGATCGGCGAGCGGCGGCTTGGGCGGCGATCGGCAAAGAGAGAGAGAGAGAGAGAGAGAGAGAGAGAGAGAGAGAGAGAGAGAGTGTGTGTGTGTGTGTGTGTGTCCACGGTGGGGGGGCTCACGGCAAAAGGGGGGGAGAGAGAAAAGAAAGAGATAAGGTTGGACCACTTTTGACCAATTTGGCAATTTACTAAAATGCCCTTCTCTCATAATTCTGATCTGACGGTCGAGATTCGATCTTATCTTGAAATCGACGGTCGAGATTCGATCTTATCTTGAAATCGACGGTCCAGATTGAATCTTTCCAAAAATATCCAAGGGTATACTTGTAATTTCTCAAAAAGTCCAAGGGCAAAATTGTCCAATCAAAAAGTTATGGCAAAATGACCAAAATGCCCTTTGCCCATAAAACATGCTCTTTGTTAATTCTTAAGGCTAAAATGGTCTGATTCTCCGTTTCTCATCCAAATCAAGTTTTTTTGAAGGATTCGGGCGCAACAAAAATTGCACGTTACAACTGCAACGTCGTCCTAACATCCCGTTGTGACTTCCAAATTTTTTTAGTGTCCGATTTGGGCTAAATTAAATAATCAAATTCTATTAAACGTAACTTAAGCGTTTCTCAAACTAACGGGCGGCTTATTGGGGAAATTCACATATTCGACTCATGAATGATAATATATCGAGTCACGTGCAAGTCCGTTCGATTCGTGACAATTTCGGTTGTCATTAAAATCGCGAGGATCAATCGCTAGATCTGCGGGGTACGATCGTTCGGTATAGGTTCAGGATAATTCGTCAAGTTATTTCGTAATCCAGCGGAATCACCCGCAATCCACTACTATGACAGTGGCGAACTGATCCCTAACTACCCTTAGATCGGCCAACAATGGCTCAAAATATCACTTCGGCGATTTCATGATCGAAATTAAATTCACGATCGAATTTTCTAATAGTCGTGCGAATTTAATTCCCTAATTAGCATTTCCCCAATGGTTAGTATCCCAGGAACGATCAGTTCCGGACGAGAATCAACTGCGAATACATTTATAAAACTCAATAATTTATAAATCCCAAATGGATAAATTTTTGGGATGTCACAATTCTTTCCCCCTTACAGAAATTTCATTCTCGAAATTTACAAATCTCTCCACTATCCAAAAATTTACAACTCCTACCACTTATTCAAATAACTGGGGGTACTGACGTTGTATCATCTCTTCACTTCCCCAAGTTGCGCCTTCAGTCCCGTGGTGCTCCCAAATAACTTTGACCATTGGGATTGTCTTGTTCCTCAAAACTCGTTCCTTGCGATCTTCGATTCTTACCGGTCTCTCGACATAAGACACTTTGTCATCTATCTCTATTTCCTCATAGTTCAGCACATGCGTCGGGTCCAATTCATATTTCCTTAACATCGATACGTGGAACACATTATGCACTTGCGATAGATTTGGCGGAAGTGCAAGATGATATGCTAACTCTCCGATCCTTTCTAATGTCACACCCCGAACCCCTCGAAGCGCAATCATCCCACGTACCGGTCGAATTTGATGCGATATCCCAGGCCGCGTCACCGACCCAACTCCCAACACAGAGCATAAGACACATGCGGAAGCAATAATTAAAACACCCGTACAAAACAATACATGACCAAGGGTAATAGAGACATTACTCAACGGATAACAAACAACGTTATTAACTTCCATAAAAAAATGCTTACAATATTCATCTTACACATCAAATACAAACAGCCTACCATAAACAGATCAGCGGCCACTAAGGTCAAAAGATTACTGGTCCTACCACTCTACGGCTAAGGCTGACCCTAGGAAACTTAATCGGGATCAGATCCTGATGACTTGGACTCAGCCTCGATTATCTCATCCTCCGAATCCATCTGCTCGACCACGCCATCCTGTTCGGGATCCTGCTCTTTGGGCTCCGGATCCTTATATAGATCGGGTACATCAGGTATTCTCTAACAGAGGTCTGAAAAGAGTGGGTTTAAATAACTATGAGACGAATCTCAGTGAGTAGGCCTCCTAAACCGAAACTAGGCTAACATGCACCTCCTGACAAGCAAATCAATGCAACAACCGACAAATAATGTCAATCAAATGACCTAGGCCCTTGAGCTCGAATCACTTACCTTGCTGACCCTGCAAGTTAGGTAATTCAATATAATAGTCACAACATATGCGTGTACACACTTGGCCATACGTACGCCACACGCATGCTCATGCTCAAGGTGTTCATCTCGCACACAATCACCGGCGCGCACATTAGTCACATACTCTAGCACGCAATTGCCATGCTCATGATTTAGTTCAAACGATGCACTCCGGCACACGGCTCATTTTGCAATTTATAAACTGACCCAAAGGCCACAATAATAAACTGACCCGAAGGCCACAATAATAAACCGACTCGAAGGCCATGATTATTTCACTACATGTCCTTCCTTAACACACGCATGCTTGGCCATGAAATTTCCACACTCAGGCAATAATGTCGTGCATAATGAATGCCAAATTTCTCACAAGCACATGATCATCAAATGGCCAGTTAGATGTGCATTTCAACATGCCCAATCAATTCAACAATTCAATTTAGCCACGGCATGTAATTCACACAATCAGTGCACACAAACTTGCACAATCAAGGCCCGCCATTAAACCTCATTCTCGGCCACCTCAAGCACTTAACATGACATTGTGTAATCTACCATAATTCACCCCCAATTCAGCCACTACATGGCCCAACCAAACACCCATGGCAATTAACGAACAAACCACATTTTAGCTGTACAAGGCTCAATTAAAACCTCAATGGACGGCCACTAATCAGTCCGAGAGAGAGAAAAATCAGGAATATGCAAAATCGGGTTCAAACTGGGCAGTTACACGGTGACAGAAATCCATTTGAAATAAGTAGTAAATCAATTCCAAAAATTCTGAAAAATTTGGGTATATTGTACAAAACATCTCGATGAACATTTTCCGTGAGAACTCAAAACCCAGTTCTAACTGCAAACACCTTGTTTTGACACTCAAAATCGGGCAAAATCTGGTTTGCTCGGACAGCCCCTCATACCATCAAAATACAACTCATTCAGTACCCAAATCATTTTGGAAAGC
The DNA here is from genome assembly GCA_031216235.1 of Syzygium jambos. Classification (NCBI taxonomy): domain Eukaryota; kingdom Viridiplantae; phylum Streptophyta; class Magnoliopsida; order Myrtales; family Myrtaceae; genus Syzygium; species Syzygium jambos. Next base: position 12,620,941 of record CM062229.1, on the reverse strand, counting down.
TCTGAAATTTTTATATGTTATAACTACAAATATTCCCAACAATTTTTGTGAAAGAAGTATTTTGAAAATAGGCCTGAAAAAATTTATAAAAATTTGAACAGACATGAAGGTTGGGTGAACAGTAAATCGGGGTCCAAAGATGGACTTCCGAATGGCATCAAATGATTTCCAAAAATTTCCAAATTAAATTATGTTATACTTCAAGATGTTGGCAACAAATTTCATGAAGAACACTTCTTCAAATTCGGCCCACAATGATCACAACAAAAATAAAAAAACACAGAGGTACAGTAAAATCCAGTAATCCGAGAATCACTAAACTTGCACCATTAAGCCAATCAAGCTTATACAACCTCTAAACCAAGTCTCCACAGCCTTAATACCATCCTTAGATCATCACATTAGGCTATTAAAATCTCCATAACTTCAGCCCCAAATCAACCCACACTAATTACCCCTAAAATACCCTAATAACCCCTAAAACTTGTCCAAAGTGCACATAATCCTAATTAGGGGTTAGGATTTCCACTCGCTTGGATTAAGCTTCCAAAAGTGGGCTGAACAAGTGAGGAAAATGGGTGGGCTGAGCTAATTCCACGGCGGCGACGGACGGCCTCCACAGTGGCGCGAACGGCGGTGGCTTGCGGACGGCGGTCCACGGTGGGGGCTGCTCGCGCGGCTGAGGAAAGGGAGAGAGAGAGAGAGAGAGTGGGACGGCTGGATGGTGGTCCAAGGCGAGGTGGTGGTGGTGGCGGATCGACTCCGGCGGCGGCGGCTTGCGGTCCTCTGGCAAGGGCCTTTCACGGCCAAACAAAAAGGAAAAGAAGAAGAGGAAGTGGCGTAGGAAGAGGGGAGTGCACGGTTGATGGGGGGGAAGAAATGGGAGGAGAGAGAGAGAATTGGGTCAAAGAGACCTTATGGTCAAAAAGTGGGTGCCACATGTCATCATCCTAGCCACTTGACCATTTTGCCCTTGATTCAATGGCCTAGATTTATCCCAATCCAATAATTGTAGGGGTACTTTTGTAATTCAATAAAGTTGATATTTATCCACTAATAATCCCTCAATTATTGCTCCAAAAATGTCCCAAAATTCGGAATAAGCCAAAATAAGCCTAGGGGCATTTTGATAATTTTCCGGTCCCGAATCAAAATTTCAATTTTTGTTCGTACCCGTCCTATATATGCGTGGCCAGCATAATATGGCATCGGATTTGTAAAAATCATCCTTTAAGCCCTCGAAAATCAGTCCGGAAATTTTGAGGGGTAAAACCGTAAATTTTCACCCCGGGGTCGAAATTCCATTTTTCGATTGTACGCACTCCAAATATGCGTGGCCACCCCCAAAATGGCCTCAGCCTCGAAAAATAATCTCATTTGGCCTCGAAAACGGTCGTCGGAGTTTCCAGGGACAAAATTGTAAATTTTCGAAATTTCGATCGAAATTTCAATTTTCGGCTGGACTAGCCCCAAATGTATGTGGCCACACCAAAACGATATTGTTCTTGCAAAATAGTCGCAAATACCTATAGAATTTCGACATTGAAGTTCGGGTCCAATTTCGCAATCAAAATTGCTCAATTCAGAATTTTAGAGCCTCTCACTGATGGGTGGCTGTTTAGGGGTTACGCGTATCGACCTAGGGTCACTCGAGTTGTGACGATCTCGATTACCGGGATAGCATAAGGAATTATTGGTTATTTCAGGGTTCACGATCTTTCGGTTCAGGTTTGAGATTTGTTCGCCACTCGTACTCTCGGTCGAGCAGAATCACCCGCGATCCGATCATATGTCGTTGGCCAAACCAAATCTGTTACCTTCCTAGGATCGGCCCACACTGGCCCAAAATACTTTCCTGCCATTTTTCGAAATCGGTGTCCAATTCGCGATCAGGTCCCTGGTCCACGTACCGTTTTCCTAGTTAGTCTTTCCCATTGGTCAGTATCCCGCGAGGGGCTAGCTCCGGGTGAGACGTACTAAAATCAAATGAGAAAAAATATCCACTTCGTCGGATCTCGAGAAAGGGGTCGAAATTCAAGATGGTACATCCATTATCTCAAATGGTCCCACGTATCGCGGACTCAACTTCCCTTTCTTACCGAACCTGAATAGTCCCCTCATGGGCGATACCTTAAGGAAAACGTGATCTCCGACTTGAAACTCCAAAGGTCTTCGCCTTCTGTCTGCATAACTCTTTTGACGGCTCTATGCTGTCCTCAGCCTTTCACGTATAATCTTAATCGCCTCAATCGATTGCTCAACTAGTTCTGGTCCGGATATAGTTCTTTCTCCCACTTCGTCCCAACACACGGGCGTTTTATAAGCCCTGCCATATAGCGCTTCAAAAGGCACCATTCCAATGCTCCGCTAGAAACTATTACTATACGCGAATTCCACCAAGGGCAATTGTTCCTCCCACTTACCCTGAAAATCCAACACACATGCCCGTAGTATGTCCTCTAACGTCTGAATCATCCTCTCAGACTGGCCATTCGTTTGCGGATGATAAGCTGTATTGAACTGCAGCTTCGATTCCAATACCGTCTGCAAACTTTTCCAAAATTTGACAGTAAATCTGGGATCACGATCTGAAGTTATCGACACTGGCACCCCATGCAAACGAACTATTTGCTGCACATACAACTCAGCATACTGATCTAATGCGAAATCCTTTCGCACGGTCAAAAAGTGTGCCGACTTGGTCAACCTGTCGACATTCACCTAAATAACATCATGGCCTCTTTGACTTCTTGGCAACCCCATCACAAAGTCCATGGTTATATATTCTCATTTCCACTCTGGGATTTTCAACGGTCGCAATAATCCTCCAGGCTTACAGTGTTATGCCTTCACTTGTTGGCACGTTAGGCATTTGGCCACATGCTGAGCGATGTCCGCCTTCATACCATTCCATCAATAGTACTGTTTCAAATTTCGATACATTTTAGTACTGCCTGGATAAATACTATAACTGCTACGATGCGCTTCTAACAAAATCTCTTCCTTAAGTTCCGCATCGTCAAGTATACATAGTCGTCCACGAAACTTCAATATCCCATCTTTAGATACTTGGAAATCCGGCTTTCTCTTGGCCTCCTCCATTTCTAAAATGCTTTGAATCTCTAGGTCCGTATACTGCAACCTTTTAATTCGAGCCTGAATTTCTGGCTCAATCCTAAGCGTAGCCAGCAAGCTCAAGACCTGATTTACTTCAAATCTAAATTCCGAATCTCGCGCTTCTTCTAACGGTATCCACTCCTTGACCATCAAACGAGCTATGCTCAACTTTCGACTCAAAGCATCCGCTACCCGGTTTGCCTTTCCGGGGTGATATAAAATTTCACAGTCGTAATCCTTTAACAATTCCATCCACCGACGTTGCCTCATGTTTAATTCCTTCTGAGAAAACAAATACTTGAGGCTTTGATGGTCAGTATAAATATGAAACTTCTCTCCGCATAAATAGTGTCGCTAAATTTTCAGGGCAAACACTATTACGGCTAATTCCAAGTCATGCGTCGGATAATTCAACTCATGCGGTCTTAACTGCCTTGAAGCATAAGCTACTACTCACCCATGTTGCATGAGTACACATCCCAATCCTTTCAACGACGCATCACTATAAATCTTGTACCCTCCAGGTCCTGATGGGATAATCAACACCGGTGCCGTTGTCAACCTATGTTTTAATTCCTAAAAGCTCCTTTCACATTTGTCAGTCCATTCAAACATCGTCTCCTTTTTCAATAAATGGGTCAACGGCGTTGCTATCGACGAAAATCCTTCCACAAAACAATGATAATATCCCACTAAATCCAGAAAACTCTGAACCTCTGTTACCGATGTTGGTCTAGGCCACTTCATCACAGCCTCAATCTTCGATGGGTCCACTGAGATTCCTTCTCTAGAAATCACATGTCCAAAAAATACTACTCGACTGAGCCAGAATTCACATTTGCTAAGCTTAGTATATAGTGCATTCTCCCTTAAAGTCTGCAGCACTCGATACAAATGATACTCATGCTCCTCTAGGCTCTTTGAGTATACCAATATGTCGTCTATAAAAATGATCACGAATTGGTCTAAGAATTCTTTAAATACCCGGTTCATCAAATCCATAAAGGCAGCAGAGGCGTTTGTTAAGCCAAACAGCATTACAGTAAATTCATAGTGTCCATATCTCGTCCTAAATGCCGTCTTCGGTATGTCCTCCTTTCTAATCCTCAACTGATGATACCCCGTTCTCAAATCAATCTTAGAGAACATCGAAACCCCTTGCAACTGGTCAAACAAATCATCGATTCTTGGTAAGGGATATTTGTTTTTAATCGTCACCTGATTTAGCTACCTGTAATCAATACACAACCTTAGTGATCCATCTTTCTTTCTAACAATAACACCAGTGCTCCCCACGGAGACGCACTCGGACGAATAAATCCCTTATCTAACAATTCCTGCATTTGCACCTTTAATTCCTTTAATTCCGACAACGACATCCTGTAAGGTGCTTTCGAGATTGGCTCAGTTCCTAGTGCCAATTCGATCACAAATTCCACCTCCCTTGTTGGTGGCAGTCCTGGCAATTCCTAAGGGAACACATCGGAATACTCGCACACCATAGCTATATCCTCAAGTCTCGGCTCTTCAGCCGTCGAATCAACTACTACCGCTAAGAACCATTGACAACCTTCACTCAACAACTTCGTCATTTCCAATGACGAAATCCATGGAATCGAGGATTCTCCTTGACTTCCCACAAATTTGAATTCCAGATATCCAACTGGATTAAATTGGATCACCCTGCTATTGCAATCCATCACAACCCTTTTGCTTAGACAGCCAATCCATATCCATGATCACATCAAAATCATACATATCTAGAATCGCTAAATCAATCTTTTCCTCCCTATCCCCAATCACAATCGTACAATCTGGACACCTCATTGAGACCAATATCTTTTCGTTCAAAGGAGTCGTCACGCATAGCACAACATCAAGCAATTGCGGTTCTATTACAATCAACTCAACAAACTGTTTCGATACGAAAGAATGCGACACTCCAGGGTCAAATAAAAGCATATGCAGCATGGTTGCACAGAGAAATCGTACCTATGACAACCCCTGATGCGTTCTCAGCTTGCGTTCTTGTGCCGGTGGCCTATTTTGATTTGCTGTTTGGATCGCTCCAGTTTGATTCCCATTCCGAGGTGGCGGCAACGCAGGCGGCCTGTTCTGTTTGGGATTAGGGCAATTTCTTATGTGATGACCAAATCCTCCACATCCAAAACACGCTCCGCCCCGGGTTGGACAAGGTCCAATTCTATGTCGACCTCCACAAATCCTACACGAACCACTCTGACTCCGGGCTGGATTCCCAGTATTTCTCCTAACGGAAGGAGTAAAACGTCTATTATCTATCATCGGCCTCTTCCCAGGGTTACGATTGTCCCTACCTTGAACAAACCTCGATCCAGAGGCGGCGGCTCTATCCACCCGATCTCGTTCCAGAATTTGGACCCTATCAAACATTTCCTCATACGTACTTAGGTTTACCAGCAACAATTGGTTGCAAATTTCAGCCCTTAATCTATCCCGAAATCTTCGCGCCTTATCATCAGGATGTTCCACCATTCTTGGCGCAAACTTAGATAGTCTCGCAAATTTCGCCTCATACTGATCTACTGTCATCTGACCTTGCGCGGAGTCTCATAAACTCTGCTAGCTTCTTCTCCCTAGCACTTGCCGAGAAATATTTTTCATAGAACTTCTCAATAAAAACAGCCCAAGTCCTAGCTGTGCCTTCCGGAAAAATCTTATCTTTGGCGGCTTTCCATCAGTCGTTTACATTATCTTGTAATTGATATACTGCCAAAGTTACCCTCTCATTGTCATTACATTCCAATACCTCAAAAGCCTCCTCGAGCTCCTCTACCCATAGAGGTGCAGCCTTAGGGTCACCTTTTCCTGCAAACTTAGGCGGTTTAAGCTTCATGAACTGCTCTACCAGCTGATGCATCGGTCTATTTACAACCACTTACCCCTGTCCTTAGTTCTCATTATTATTAACAATAGCAGCGGCCACAGAGGCCTCGGCAACTTGGGCAATCGGAGTAGCTCTTTTTCTGAGTCTACTGTTCTAACAAATTTCCGATCCGTTCCAACGTCCTCATAACGACTTCCATTCGAGGATCCTCAACAGGTCTAACTTCCACTCTAGGGTCCACTACAGCTCCAACATCCACTCTAGGATTCTCTACTACTCTAGCATCCATTCCGAGGTCCTCTAAAGCTCTAGCTCGAGCACGACCTCGACCTCTCGTTCCTCTTCCTGTGCCCCTTCTTGGAACCTTTCCTACGCCTCTTCCTTCACTGCTCATTGTTGCAATTCTACCACTCTCCTACCTGCTATAATTCTACTCAGGAATTAGCAATCTAGGCCAACTAGATCAGTCTAGTTCTAAGCAGTGAATTAACACAATAATTCACTTAGCAGGCAAATAATCATCACAACAAGCAATTCACTCAACCAGTCACAGCAAACAATCTGGAGGCACGTGTAGCTCACTCCGCTCTATGGCTCACTAAAGTCTCCCTAATTTCTACCCCAAAATCTCTGCTCCTTATTACTCCAAACTCTGACTAATCTAGATCAAGCTGTCCTTGCTCTGATACCAATTCAAGCGGGGATGTCACGCCCCGAGCCCCATCGGGCACGCGACATCCCTCTTCTGGTCAAAAAGTGCGATGTCCCAGGTTATCGCCGACCTCGAATAATCATCAGAGATTTTAAGTCGCCAAGCGAAAACCATAATTAATCCCGGACAAATTAAAATTGAGGAGACATTCAGGGAGAAAATACACGTATTCGATTCCATTAATAACTTGATATATTCACAACTTACAACCGCCACAACTTACAACCTTCGCATACACTTGCACACCGTATTACAACCCATCGATATACCAAAAAGATCGATGACTTGACATTCTAAACCCAAAAAATGGTACTTTCCAAAAACTTGCTATTTTGAACCCCTAATGCTAGCGCCTACGTCCCTTGCTAGGCGTCCACTCTGAGTTTGACTCATCATCATCCGAATCTGAACCTCCTAGCCCTGTTTGCTCCTCCGAAGACTCTGGTTCTGCTTCAATCTCAATCGGGTGATTAATATCGCCCGACTCCGATGGAACTTCATTCTGATTTTTCTCAGCTAGAAAATCAAAGAAATTGTACTCAGGCACGAAATTGGGATCCATATTCTCTTCATATGGGAGTACATATTCCGGGTCTCCTACAGGCTCTTCCGACTCCTCCGACTCATCAGGCATGTCCTTGGGTTCCACTTCGGGCTCCGCTTCCTCTGGTTCTTCCTCGGAGATTGGTTCTAAATCTATGTCCATCGGGTCACCTGCTGCTTGCGATGCTTCGAGCTCGGGTTCATGCTTAGCTTCTGATGATCCTTAGGCTGCCGGCTCCGGGTGCAGTCCTGACTGCGCCAGGCTAACCTCCGAGCTAGTCAACTCCCCGTCTATCGGAAATATAGCCGACAGATCCCAGTCCCCAACTAAGTCAAATGGAACGTCAAAACCCCTAACAGGCCCGAACTCATCCCCAGCATCATCCCGAAAGAACCAGGCAGAGTACTTATGCTCTTCAAAAAGAGGTAAACCTACATCTACGAAGACGGTGGAAGTATTCTTAATCCAGGTAAAGTTATCGCCCATTGGAAACTCTGCAACCTCAAGCTCGGTATGTACAGGTACTCCAAAACGTTCCGGTGGCGGCGGTAGAATATTCATGGATCCGGTCGGGATTTTGAAATTATTGATTGAAACAACCGTGAGACACTTCTTAGTAAGTACACCCCTAAACCCCACTTAGGCTATCACGTACCTCCAGACAATTTCATAAAACACAATCACACACATGCGCCACATAATCACATAGCAAGCACATCAACCGAGACATACCTGAGCCTTTCCAGCGTGCAACCTGCACGGTAGCCACAACCAATATATAATCAATCACATGCGTGATTTACTTTTTATTTCACGTGCTTAATCCCAGCTTATCATGTTTCTTTCTCAATCCTCGCCAGCAACCCGCGTAAACATACACGCCTCAAGTCCACTGCAACTACATATCACAACACTTCAGGCCCGCGTACCCGTATACGCCTCAGGCCATGTTTCTTGCCCGTGTAAACGTACACGCCTCAAGCTCAACATCTACCACCTACTGCGCAACCCGCATAAACGTACTGCTCATATTCACTTTCTTACTTATGCACATACTCAACAAGCATTTGCCACACACAATTGGCCCTTCACACGCGGCCCGTGCACGCATTAATTACACGAAATCCATGCACACTCAGCATTTGACATGGCCAATAATAATAATTAAAATAATCTGGCCCACGAGTGCACCCAACAGGCATAATTAAATCAATCCATTGCACAATCACACATTCAATTTCCAACACCACACTTGGTCATAATTCCAACGCACGAAAAACACGAAAATTGCTATTTTTCTCTAACCAAATGGTCTCGAATCGATTCCTGTCCTTCACGGGACTTTCTCACCATTAATTCTCGATTCTAAAAATCCAACTTGCGTCCCGATCGGCTCATCATAGCCCCATGAATAGTAGCCGCAGCCCACTGTTATCCTCAAATTTCCAATAAAAATTTTCCGAGTTCAGTCTTAAGGCCCGCCATCTAATTCCACTCTTAAATCATGCCATTCCGCACTTAATCTATTCCCGATTTCATCCAAAATCGTCCATCAATACCCGAAGTCCTAAGTTGGGTTTAGATTGCGACTTACCTGCGTTCTAGACTATCGCAGCTAGAATGGATAGCGACGGCACTTAATCGGGGACGGCGGCGAACGGTGGCGCGGCTTGGCGGTGGCGATCGGCGAGCGGCGGCTTGGGCGGCGATCGGCCAAGAGAGAGAGAGAGAGAGAGTGTGTGTGTGTGTGTGTGTGTGTCCACGGTGGGGGGGCTCACGGCAAAAGGAGGGGGGATTTCACGGCAAGGGGGGGAGAGGAAATGAGGGGAGAGAGAAGAGAGAGAGATAAGGTTGGACCACTTTTGAATTCTACTTTGAAATAAAGAAATGTATAGATATAATGTTTTAATTGATCAAAATTTGATTACATTTTATGGTTTGATAATGAAATAATTTATACCAAAGACATACTTTCCAAATTGATTTTATAGAAGAGATCTGCAGATAGCTCTGCTAATTTGGCAAAGAAAAATTTAACTTCTAATTAGAAATTGAAAATAAAAAAATATTATGTGTTCTTTATTTTCTTAGAGATAGAGAGTCTCTCCATTAAGAGATAGTGTTTTCCCATTGTTACACGATTTAAGGTTCTGTTTGTTTCACGAAAAATGAATGATTTATAAAATATTTTATTAAAAAATGATCACTTCTATCTCTTACGAGAATGAATGAACGAATAATATTTTTATCATCCCCGAAATGATTTTTATTATAAATTATTGGTAATAATGAAAATATTTTTCCACTAACTAATTATTTGAAGCCATTATTTTTAGGAAAAATAATTTTCAAATCATTCATTTTTTGCGAAACAAATGGAGTTTAAGTTTCTAATCCTATGCATTTGGTAATTCACATGCATAGTTTATCTCAAATTCTTCAATCGATATGTTCTCATATACATGCTTATGCATAATACTCTAGTATAATGATCCACACTTTAGTTATGAATTTTTAAAATTACTTATATAATTATTAATTCGATTTTGAGATACCCTTTTTTAGATGTGCAAAGTAATTGTTTATGACGAGTTTTTGAAAGAGCATAACAATTTAGGGATACCTATCTCATGCTTGACTTATGTTTGACAAATAGCATATCAAAAGATCAATCTCATATCAAACCAATGTTCTCATACCATAGCCCTAAGGTGCTTCTTAGGATGCATTCATTTCGCTGAAAATGAGTGATTTGAAAAATATTTTTCGAAAAATGATTGCTTATATCGTTTAAAGAAATTAATCAACGGAAAATGTTTTCATCATTGATATTAATATATGCCCAACTATTTTCATGAGCGATGAATAAATTGTCATTTATATACTTTTGTAATTTTTGAAAAATATTTTTCAAATCATTCATTTTTCGTGAAACGTACCTATCTTTAATATTGCAATAAAAGAATTTCTCATAGGAACTTGAATTCATCGCCACTGATTGCCGGTGCTTCTGCAATCCTTTCAGAGATCCTTTTTTGGGTAGTTTAATTAGATCATAAAAATAACATATCTCAATGGTTGTTTGCGTAATGTTATAGCCAGGATACGACCGTGAAATCTATGATGTCTTGATCCTTTGATCGGGCTATGGAAGATGCCTCCTCTCTGACTCAGACTCTGCAGTGAAAATCTATGATGTGTTTTTGAGTTTTACCGACCGGTCAATACCAAAACGAGGTTGCTTTCCAACGTGTCGATCGGCTTAGACTTCGCCGGAACCAAACACCAATCGGTCTCTCCAATGGCGGATCGAGTTGGGGACGACGACTGCCCAGAGCTCATACCCAACTCGCCATGACCGACCGCCTCCTCTGATCTCTTTCTCTCTGTCTCTGTCGAGCGACAACATCAGCGAACGATGAAGAAGGAGACGATGGCCTCGAGAGGCGCGAGACCCATCTCTCCAAACGCATTCTTGAGCCTCTTCACGCTATCAATCTCTCTCCTTTCTGCTTCTTCTGGTGGCGACTGTCTCGTCCGATCGGCTGACTCGCCCGAGATACCTCCGCCACTCCCGGTTCTGCCCATACCCACCTCGCGGCAGCTTCGATGGCAGTCCTCCCCCATGGCCCTCTTCCTCCACTTCGGGCCCAACACCTTCACCGACTCCGAGTGGGGCTCCGGCCACGCGGACCCCTCCGTCTTCCGCCCCACCCGCCTCGACGCTGCCCAGTGGGTGGGTGTCGCGAAGCAGGCCGGATTCTCGCGCGTGATCCTCACCGCCAAGCACCACGACGGCTTCTGCCTGTGGCCGAGCGAGTACACGGACTACTCTGTGCGGTCGAGCCCGTGGCGGGGCGGCCGCGGCGACGTGGTTGCGGAACTCTCGAGTGCAGCGAGGGACGCCGGTGTTGGGTTGGGGCTATATCTCTCGCCGTGGGATCGGCACGAGCCGTTGTATGGACGGACGGTGGAGTACAATGAATTCTACATGGGACAGATGGCCGAGCTGCTGACCAGGTGAAAAGAACTTGAAATTGCCGTTCCATTTTGCCGGATTTTGCTCATTTTTGTACTCTGCTTAGTCGTTTTGGTCGTGTTCTGGTTGTTTATATTGCAGTGGGGATTTCGTTTTAGTAAAACCGATTCGGGTTTCTCGGGGATCCTGATTGCTTTTTGTTGATTTGAATGCTTCTCTCGAATGAGTTTTCCATTCAAATTTAGAATTGTGTCCTTCTAAAGAGTTATATGCACTTGATGTTGTAATCTTAGTAAATGCAATATTATTGTGTTCTTTCCATTTTGTTGGTCTGTGCTTATCTGTGTTAAGACACTTGATTCTTGGGAAAGTGCTTGAAGCTGAATTAGCCTGCACATTCTCCAATTATCTCAATTTTGAGAGTTTGTTGTTATATCTGGTGAAACTTTGAGGTTGATGTGCTGTGGAATTGTACAGATATGGGGAGATTAAGGAGGTGTGGTTAGACGGTGCCAAAGGGGAGGGAGAGAAGGACATGGACTATTACTTTGAGAGTTGGTTTAGTCTAATCCGCCAGCTCCAGCCTGGGGCCGTCATTTTTTCTGATGCTGGTCCGGACACCAGGTGGGTCGGGGACGAGGCTGGCATCGCCGGTTCGACTTGCTGGTCTCCATTCAATAGGAGTAGCGCAAAGATCGGTGGAACTGATCCTCAGTGAGTTCTAGTTCTAGCTTCTGTTCTATATCTCAGTTTAACGGGGTACTATTCCAAAGAAAAGAAGCGGAGTGATGCTTTCATTTTAGGTTACTAATTCAACATGCTTGCTATTATCCAGTTTAGAAGGCAAGAAGGAAGTTCCAATGACCAGTGAATCAGTTCTTTCCTCAAAGAAGAAATCTTTAGCTCATGTGAGAGAATTTCGTCTGTTCAAACACCTTCTCAATTTCACTGGTTTGAGATAGTATAGCAAAGAGTGGATTGAATTTGTCAATTTTTGGAAAAGTGATCATTTCTAGCTATTTAAAACACAGAAAAAAACTAAAAAAGGCCATTTCTTTTCATGACAAACTATGGGAGTCTAACAATTTTCAGATTGTCTTTACCTAGTGACTTCACATCGTGGAAGATAGTTCCTTGACACCTAATTTCTGTTTCTTTAGTGAGTGGTGGTTAGATTGTTGTGGATATGAGAGAGATCCCTTCATCCAATTAGGTCTGCCTTTCTTACTCTTCATTGCTTTCCTTCTACAAAAGCCATTGAAAAGTTGTAACTTCTTGGTGCTGAATTGCTAATTACGTAAATCAGATACTCAAGGAGTGGAGACCCCGTTGGGCATGACTGGGTGCCAGCCGAGTGTGATGTCTCTATCAGACCTGGTTGGTTTTGGCATGCCTCAGAAGTTCCTAAGTCTGCGAGAACCCTTCTCGACATCTATTACAAATCCGTTGGAAGAAACTGTCTCTTGTTACTAAACGTACCTCCAAACTCCTCGGGTCTCATATCCGAAGAAGACATACAAGTGCTTCAAGAATTTAATGAGCTTCGGGGGTCGATATTTGACGAAAATCTAGCCAAGAGTGCTCTTCTCAGTGCCAGTAGTACCCGAGGAGGGATGATGAACAATTCCCATTTCGGCCCGGAGAATGTCCTCAAAGAGGGTATCTACAGCTATTGGGCACCTGAGGAGAATCAGTCTGATTGGACATTACATCTAAGGTTTCAGGAGAAGGTGAAGTTCAATGTTCTGCAAGTACAGGAGCCGATCCAATTGGGCCAGCGGGTTATACAGTTCCATCTTGACACCCTGAACAACGGAGAAGAATGGAGACAAGTGATCAACGGCACCACGGTGGGATACCAGAGGCTCCTGCAATTTCCTATGCTTGAAACGCAGGAGTTGAGGTTTGTGATCGACAAATCTCGGGGTGACCCGCTTATCTCTTATTTGGGGGTCTATGTAGATAGCTTTTCGATTTTGACAGAAACTTCTACTAATACTTCTCACACACATGCAAATGGAAGTTGGGTGATTATGAAAACTGCCCGCGACAATCCTCTCTCAGCCACACTGTAGAGTATGTAAATTAAACGCATATCTCTTCTGCAACACTCGCTGGCATTGCGTGGAATTCTATGCATGAAGATCATCCGCACGGCATCTGCTGAATTCACAATCGAGTGTTGGCTTGGAATCTCAATCTTCTTTTGTTGAAAAACAATGCGAACTATATAGAGATGGTCATATTCTTTGAAATACGACAATCTGGAAATGTAGTTACCTCTCGGATTCATCATTCTTCAGCCCAAGTTTCCTGATTGGTTTGTCACTCTATGGCGAACTTGAGGTTTTCTCTATTTACAACGGTGGTGATTCTAGTTCATAACTCATTATCTCTGCCATCACGAATAGCGGGCGCCTGCGGATGAATATTTCAAGGAAAACGGTGTAAAAAAAGTTGAGTCATTTCACGATCATCTAATCTAATACACCGACTGTCGTTACGATATTCACAACGGATATTTTGATAAACTCGAAATTATATAGCCTTTTTCTCCAATAAAATCAATAGGATAAATCGCTTCAAAGAATTATCTCGCAATATTTTTTGTGTGCTTACGAAGAAAATGATAGAAATGAATATGTAATGTTGTTGTTGAACTTTTAATTTGTTCAATATAAGAGTTTATAAACTTTTAGTATATGTTCAATTTAGTCACCGAATTATATGAAAATGTATAGTGTTGTCATTCTATTAATTCAAATTCGTGGGTAACATTGAACAATTTCCAGTAATCTAGAGACTAGATTAAACATGTATCAAAAGTTCATGGACAATATTACCCATTGAAATAAAGTTCAAGGACCATATTTAACAAACTAAAAGTTCCAAAATCTTATTGATCAAGTGTTCCTTTCTTTAGTTCCATATTTGCCAAATTTTGCGTTAGAATGCCTCTTTTATTATTGTCTTTTCAAGAATTTAAATATGAGATGACCTATAAGTTAAAATTACCAACTTCAAGAATGACATCATGTCCATAATCTTGTAAGGGTGTTTACTTTGTTGAATAAACCAACTTCTAAAATTACATGTTGATGATTTCTCTTACGAATTTTTCGATATCTAATCTCAACACTCCTAAATCATTCACGTCAGGCTTTCTCATCATATTATAATGCATGCAAGCTTATGTTCTTGACAAATGTTTCGATGAGTACTGTCGTGAGCATTCCCAAGAAAACCGCTAAAATATTCCTCCGAACATCCTCGTACGAGAAAGCAGGATCTTGAAATCCCGGATTGGAAAGGCCAAGAGCGGGTCAAGCGAGAAGACCGTTTCATCTTCTTGGTTGCGACGCAACAGACTCGGCCTTCATATGCGGGACGTTTTATAAAACACGCCCCCTTTAACCATCTCTTGGTCCTCTGTTTTCCAGAGTTCAACACGCATTTTCCTCCCTTGCACAGGCTCTGCAAATCCTTGGTAATCCCAAAACCAGGTACTTCAGCTGAATTCATGACAAAGTGTTGCGCTTTCGCCTTTTTTTCTTGCTGTCTCGTCCCGTCTGCACCCAAGATTTGATGTCGATCACGTACTCTGTTTGGGTGCTCGTTATCCTCGGCTTCGTCTTGCGAACATAATGGGCTCTCTCGTGCAAATTTCGCCGCTTGAGTCGAGAAGTTGAACGTGGTTGGTTGGTGGAGAGAGCTTGAAATTAAAAGATTATCGTTGTGATTATCTCTCGAGTCATTTCAGGTTCTCGTTCTTGGTTTGTGCCCATTCTTTGTTTTACCCGTGATGCTGAGAGATATGGCTTGGACACTGTGGGTCCGAGTGCGACGTTTTAGCCAAACAAAAAGCAACCGCCGGCGTAACTATGTTGCATGTGATTGTGTCCTATCATTATCATTCACCTTTTCTTCTCTTGTATTGCTTGTGTGTCAAGGGTCGGCTAAATTTTAGCAGCTTAGCTATCCTAAGGTTGATCTTAGACAATTTCTTACTAATGTCCTCTGGGTTTTCGATGAAAATCTTGATCCAGCACCTTGATTCCGACTGGAGTTTGGTCGTCAAGCCGCATTTAATTGTCAATCATTTGTATTTAGATGATTTATGCATTTGTTGGATCTGCATATCTAGAACGGCTTGTCTTCTCTGTGTTCCATCGTGATTTTTTCCAATACAAAGAAGCATGAGAGATCATATCATTACAAACACAGTGTAGGTTCATAGCTTTTCATGCCATTGCTTCACTAATTTATAATGCCTTGTTTGCCATCACGGGGAAATCACAAGGAAACACGCAGTTCAGATACAATGCGGGAACTTTTGCCTGGTAATTTACTGTCGGTATGGAATAATATAGATATTAGGCTTTGCTATGATGATTCTCTCAGAGTAGCCGCCATTTCTTTGATCGTCAGTGTTTTCCACCATCTCCCTAACTACAGAATTGTTGTCAATATGGGATTTCAGAGTGTAATGGACACTTTTCTCTTCACCTCGGAGTCTGTCAATGAAGGCCACCCTGACAAGATCTGTGACCAAGTCTCAGATGCTATCCTCGATGCTTGTTTGGAGCAAGATCCAGAAAGCAAAGTTGCCTGTGAGACATGTACCAAGACAAATATGGTCATGGTGTTCGGGGAAATTACCACCAAGGCTAAGGTCAATTATGAGAAGATCGTTCGCGACACATGCCGAGGAATTGGGTTCACCTCAGCCGATGTCGGTCTCGACGCTGACAAATGCAAAGTCCTTGTCAATATCGAACAGCAGAGCCCTGATATTGCTCAAGGAGTCCATGGAAATCTGACCAAGAAACCTGAGGAGATTGGTGCTGGAGACCAAGGTCACATGTTTGGTTATGCTACAGATGAAACGCCCGAGCTTATGCCATTGACTCACGTCCTAGCCACCAAATTAGGAGCCAAGCTGACCGAAGTGAGGAAGAACAAAACATGCCCGTGGCTGAGACCTGATGGGAAGACCCAGGTGACAGTGGAATACCGCAATGATGGGGGAGCCATGGTGCCTCTGAGGGTCCATACAGTCCTAATCTCAACTCAGCATGATGAGACCGTTACCAATGAGCAGATTGCGAAAGATTTGAAAGACCATGTGATCAAGCCCGTGATTCCACCTCAGTATCTTGACGACAAGACGATTTTCCACCTCAACCCCTCAGGACGTTTTGTGATCGGTGGGCCCCATGGTGACGCGGGCCTCACTGGGAGGAAGATAATTATCGACACTTACGGTGGTTGGGGTGCTCATGGTGGCGGTGCTTTTTCGGGCAAGGACCCAACCAAGGTCGACCGTAGTGGTGCTTACATTGTTAGGCAAGCTGCAAAGAGTGTGGTAGCTTCTGGGCTTGCTCGACGCTGCATTGTGCAGGTTTCTTATGCCATCGGTGTTCCCGAACCGTTATCTGTGTTCGTAGACACTTACAAAACTGGGAAGATTCCAGACAAGGATATTCTGGCATTGATCAAGGAGAAATTCGATTTCAGGCCGGGAATGATCTCTATCAATCTTGATCTGAAGAGAGGAGGTAACTTCAGGTTTCAGAAGACAGCAGCATATGGGCATTTTGGACGTGACGACCCAGATTTCACCTGGGAGACAGTGAAGCTTCTCAAACCTCGTAAAGCATAGAGATTTGCCTTCACCTGGTCACACTGTTATTCCTGAATGATTTCTGCTTTTACTTGGATTTTGTGTTTGTGTTCTACTCTTGGTACTAATGGAAGATAAAAGAGAGGGAATCTTGAATTGAAGTCAGTAGAGGAGTGGAGATTATCCATAAAGAGAAGCGTCAGATGACACCATTCTTTCATTTGTTTATGTCACTGTTCTTTTTTTTCCCTTGATAAATAATAGACTGCAGATCACTTTGGATTTGTATACCAGGTCGAATTTCACATATTAATTTTTGCTTATCTATTTGAGTAAGATGTGTGCCCTATCCAGTCTCTCAGCTCTTCTTCTGTAGCTAGATGAAGCATGTTAAGCGCCACACTCGGGAATCATGCCTTCAAGTTATGCAGGGCTAACTGGTAAGTGTGTTACGCTCTATTAACCCTGTTTCTTGTATTTTTGGATATGAACAAGATTCAAATGTTGGGTACTGTTGGCATTCTTTTCATTAAGTAGCAGTCTCGCTATCTGCACCAACCGTGGCGACTTCACCTGCCATCCAGCTCTTTAGCATTTGTAGAGCAGCTTTTGGCTGATCCATCGGTACCATGTGCCCAGCATTATGAACCTGCATTTCATCGAACAGCCAGAATTGAACTTATAATTTACCTCTCTCGTCTTTATAGTATGTTGTGTGCGCATGCTCGCATGTTGCAATCCTGTGCGTGTGCTTCTGTGAGAGAGAGAGAGAGAGAGAGAGACCCTCAAGAAAGTAAGTGGTCCAAGGCTTTTCACCAATCCTGCCTTGGCACCATCAACGACAAATGGAACAGTCGGAGATGTCCCAAACTGCTTTTGACCGGACCACTGCATGGCATGAACCCATCTGGAGTTTCCTGATCAAATTAAAATCAGGAAAGACATGTCATTCACCAGGTAATGTTCGTTTGATTCTGTCTAGTGTCTACCAACTTGAAAGATCGGGGTTTACCAAGCCAATTACAGATGAGATCATATTCACCGGCATAAATGAACACCTCAAGCCCGTCCTGAAGAAGCGTGGGGATACCTGCTTCGAGATTCTTCATCCAATCCCGGACCATCGCTGCATACACTTCTCTGCTGCATGACACAAACCCTATATCCCCGACTCCTAAAGCATCTCTCGCAGTCTGTTGGTTCAGGAGTGTCTCCATGTTTGAGAAGTTGTAGCACAGTGGCCCCTCACAGCTCTTTCGTATATCATAGTACTGCAGGCCAATCATCAACATGTCAAATTCACGGTAATCAAACGTTAATTTCAGAAAGCTTCCGTCAAGGGAAAAGTAGACTGCCACTATCGTACATTGGTGTTCCCGATAAAGTCCCTAATCTTAGCGAAAATAATGTAGCACTTGAGAAATGCTAACCCACAGCCATCTCCGCCCTCGGTTGCTGCACATAATTTGCAAAGATTAATAGTAAACTCTCCGCTTTCAGAAAGAAAAAAGAGAGCTTCCCGAATGTTTTTATGAAGCATAAACAGAGTTTTAGGACCAAAAAAGATACCACACTGTTGAATCGCCTGTTTGCATTTTGGGAACAATGTGTCAATGCTGTCGTGATCAGACTGCGTGATCAACCCCATGTTTAGAGCATATTCTGTGTATGCTCCATACTGGATCTCAGGATCGGTTAGGCCATTGCCAATTGCGAACCCCTGTTCGAGACTCAGAAGTTAACTATGTCAAAAGAAAGACCAAGTTAATATGTCATGCAAGAAATTACCAGACAAACATGAAGTACCTTCAGGTTTATGTGAATTCCTTCCTTTGCCTTGTTCCCTTGTTGAACACGAGCAGCTAAAGCGGGAATGTAGTGCCCAGCGTACGATTCTCCAGTTATGTAAAAATCATTCTTGACAAGTTGAGGATGCGCTGCAAAGAATGCCTGAACATCGCAGCAAGATATCTATCATATGCTTGAATTCTTAACTTGAAAAGTAGCAATCAAAAGTCCGTAAAAACGAAAGTAGTCAATCAGGTGCTTAGATTATGATCAATGAGCTCATGTATACCTGCAAGAAGTCGTACAAGTCATTGCTGGCACCCTGTTCATTGTAATATTTGCTCTTCTTTTGACCAGGTCAAAAGACTTAGGCTGAAGAAAAAAAAAAAAAAGAAAAGTAAAAAAGTGAATATAAAAGGAAAGAAGCAGAAGCTGGTCGGGGAAGACAGAAGAAAAACAGAGGAGAAGAAAAGGAAAAACGAGAGGAGAAAGGGAAGAAGAAAAAGGGAGGGTTTGTGCGCGCGGGTCCTCGCCGAGCCGTTCCGACTACGTAACACAACGACTAGTAAGTACTCACAACCCTCGTTAGTCCTATCGGAGTAATTTTTTCGATTAGGGCTCGGAAATAAGAGTTATGTGGATTTGAGCTGCGTAGTCTAATTTTTTGGGTTGTCAAGTCTTAAATATCCATGAAAATGAAAGATTATGGTGTTGTGGGACCGTACGTTTTGACGGATATCGATTTGGAGTTACGGTTTGTCCGGAATCAAATTTTCAAGTTGAGTGCATAATCTGGAATTTCGTGAACAGTACTTTCCAGGGCTTTTATTGTCATTTTTGGGCTGTTGTTTGGGTTGGCTATGTTGGGACATCCATAGTATGCTAGATGAGCTTCGTTTTGACTATAAGAGCGCGCAAAACGGAGTCCGGTGGAGAAAGTTATGGCGTGTGGAAATTTGGCGCGCGAGTTGTTCGTTATGGTTGGCATTAGATTTTTCCATTGAGCAAGCCGTCGTAGGCACGTGGGTGTCGGATTATTGGCTAGTTAGCCTTAGCTTATTCGAGTCGCGCGTTAGGGGGAAATATTACTCGGTTTTGATTCGTTTTTCCGTATGTTTGATAGGATTTTGGAATCGCCAGCTCAAGTAACACATATGGGTTAGTTGTGGATCACCAGGTGAGAGACATTATATCTTCTATGAGTTTACAAATTCATATTTTGATAATGAGATATAATTTTTAATACAGTCGAGCATGTTTTCTGCATAAATTGGATCGATCATTTACTATCTCTTGTCGATTGTGAAATGAGTTGAAAAGTCTTATGACGTTATTGAAATGAAGCTTTTGTGAATGTTTATAGTAAATGTTTTGTGAAGAGGATTAGCCGAGGGCTGCTCTTGTTGCGAAATGTTTTGTGAAATGGATTTATTGGTGTTGATTATGAATTTCTGGATTGAGTTATTAGTTGCTGTTGCTCGTATTACTATGTCGAGAACCCTTTGAGGGGGGAGTATGCATACTGTCAGGATATCCTTCTGGACCGAACCACCGGCTTATAATAGGTGGTAGACCTTGCCAAGAGGGGTAAACTTGGTCGCCTTTGTCACGGCGTTAAACTTGACCATAGTTTGATGACGAGCATGAGATTGGTTAATGGATAAACCATCGACATGTTATATAATGAGATTATTCAATGGATAGACCATTGATGATTGACTATTGTTGTTAAGTGAGTTTTTATTGCGTAATCTGATATGGATGGCTTTTATTGAAAAGTTATTATACATTTGAGATATTTTTGGCTATATTGTACATTGAGTTTGAGTTATGGGTTGTGATATTTTTGATACTATTGCATAGTGATTATTTGATCCACTTAGAAGAAATATGTTACTCACTGAGCCGTGGTAGCTCACCCCTTATCTTATATACCTTTTAGGTTTTTCTGCTGGCCGCAAGTAGGATGTGAGCAGGCGCTAGTCGGAGGATTTCTTTTTTATTGTGGGATTTTGGGTATGTTGTATATAGTGTCGTGGAGCTATTGGAATAGTTTTTTTTGTTGGATTTGTATATATCCTTTTGATGGTTTTAGAAAGCTCTGATGTTTTCGGGTCTTGTTTAAGTTTAGGCTACGTCCTTTGGGTGAAAAGGACGGCCATGTTACAATCCCGTTTTGGTTGTGTTCGGGGTGTGACACTCATCATGCCGAATGTCGCGCTCATCAGAGGAGTAACTGAAACCGGTTCCAGTAGGCTCGTCAACAAAGATGATATTCGACACCTGTGGGAAAAAAAACATTAACAAAAGCATGCAATGTGATATACTTCAAACTGTAAATAGTTTATACATCAACAACATGTGCTTTTAAATTGTCTGATTTTCCGTTTTAATTTAATAAGATACGCATTGTTTATTCGTTCAATAATTAATTTTATTGACCATGATCACTATTATCGCACACAACTATCAATTTGTCAAAACAATGTTGAAGTTTTGTTTCATGGCAAGCTATCGAAGGCGAAAGCAACAGAAGAAGTTGGCAATTGCTTTCCAAGAAAGAATACTGAAACGAACTAACCCAACATCATGTGCAATAATGTCACGGAAAAACACAACAGAAAAAAGTAGGAGGACGATGCCGTCAAACAACGCTAACACTGCATAATTCAAAACAAATATTCTGAACAAAGAGAAAAATCTAAAGAATGATGCAACGTTCTTGGGAGTATTAATTATGATTAATAATGCTATGTTTTGTACAAAATATCACTCACTCACCTTGTCCCAACCGCAATCATTCCACACAAGAGACAAGTTGTTGGCAATATGGAAAGGGCCATTCTCATAGAACAATGCCAATTCACTGCTACAACCAGGCCCTCCGGTTAACCATATCACCACCGGGTCATTTGCGCTGTTCCGTGATTCGAAGAAGAAGTAGAAAATCCTGAAAAATCGGACAAAAAACAGGACAAAGAGTCATGACCAGAACTTGATGTACTAGAACGTGCCGAATCTCATTTGGCTCGTGCGAATCGAAGAAACATATATAAGAAAGAAAATTTCTTGGCTGGTTTTAGTAACTGATTTCTGTTAACTTCTCATTTATCATGTTTGGTTGATAACCCCAGTAATTTTCCTATCATCTAGGCCTAACAAAATAAGTATAACAGGTGACTCGAAACATTTCTAGAACATATTGATTGAGTACTAGATATATGAAATCATATTCTACATCCAAAAAAAAAAAAATCTGGCTATCAAATTTAATTCCAAGGCCTCACCTTGCAGCACGGGTGTGCGGAAGCCGGTAATACCCGGCATGGTGACCGAGGTCCTGAATGGACGACCCGGAATCAGCAAGAACTGGGAGCTCAAAGCGCCTCTTGACGATCTTCCCATCAGAAGCCAAAGAAGAAGAATCTTTATCTCTAGTTCTGATATTAACAGCTTCTTTGGGGTGCAAGTTGAGCCCTTTAATGAGCTTCTCTGCTTGTGTGATCGGCGATAAGTCCTCGGTTAAAGATGATGTCTTTGATGGGGATGCAGTTGAGATGGATGAAGTTGAGAACAGGAGGAGAAGAGAGAAGAGAAAGCTGTATGGTGAGAGAAAAGTTGATGCCATTGTTAAGACTTTTGAGAAAGACTCCGAAGTTTGAGGATGATGATGACAAATCGTGGGGTTTTTGTAGTGTTTGATGTAAAGGATGTTCTTGATGAGGCTTCCCGAAAATGTGGCTTTACATATATATAGAGAGAGATTTGTCTGCTTCTTGTTACCATGTGGTACGTCTTTTTTGGTGTTTCATTCCCTTTTGGAAGAAAAAAAAGGTGTCCAATATCTATAATAGATCTGTTAAATAGGTAGGTCGGGTCGGATCGGATTTGGATCGGGTCATAAATGGTCCGGCTCAACTTGATCCATTTAACCCGTTTATGACCCATTTATCGTAAGGCAAATTTCTCGACCCATCTCTGCACAACCCATTTAACTATATCTAGGAAAGCGTATTTCTGATAATTATATTAAAAAATTATATTGCTAAAACATCTTCATGAAATACAAATTTAGTGGATAATTTATATATATATATATATATACATATATATTTTTAAATTGAGGCTCCGTTTGTTTCACATAAAATATGACATTTCTAGAAAATGTTTTCAGGAAATTGAAAATGTTTTTTAAATATTATTTTATTTTATTTTTAAAAAAATCATATTTTAATTTTTTTAATTTTTTTTTCTTTCCCTTTTTTTCTTTTTTCTTTTTCTTCTTCCCCGCCGGTGGCCGACCAAGACAACAACCAACAGCTAGCCACAGGCAAGGGATGAGCTCGCTAGAGGCTGGCGAAGCTTGAGCTCCCCCGAGGCTAGCGAGGCCTCGGCCTCGCTTGATTGGCAAGCTTGAGTCTCGCTAGATCGGTGAGGCCTAAGGCTCGAAGTTTGCCGGATTGGTGAACTCGAGGCCTTGCCAGCCTCCGGCGAGCTCGTCCCTCACCTGTGGTCAACGGCTGGCCGTCGCCTTGGCCAGCCACCGGCAGGGAAGAAAAAAAAAGAAAAGTAGTATAAAAAATTTAAAAATTTAAAAATCAAAAAATTAAAAAAAATGAAAATAATATGTTTATTATTCACTTAAACTTGTTGGATAACCCATTTGTGACCCATTAAGGCTGCGTTTGGTCGACCGTATAAAAGCTAGGATATGATATGTTTTATCCTATCCTGTGTTTGGTGGTGGTCTATGATAGGATAAGGTCGGATATAGACCGGATATAGCCCGGATAAAAAAATCCGGGGGGGAGGGGTAGGATAGACCCGGATAGGATTTCTAATGCCTATTTTTCTAGAAATCCTATGCTTCACTCGCCGTCATCTTCATCCCCACACTTTGTGCGCTTTCACCAAAAAAATTGCTCGGCTTTTTTTCCTTCACCGACTCCTCCAGACCCATGAATAGAAAATAAAATAAAATAAAAATTATTCTATCCGACTTTAAATCCGTAGTCCACCAAACAGTGGACAGGATATTAAGAAATCCCAGGATTTCTTATCCTATCCTATCTAGTCCTATCCTGTTTAGAAATCCGGACGACCAAACGCAGCCTAAGTTAATAGGCCAAATCATTAATGACCCGTTTAAGTCTATTTCTTTTAACTAAAACCAACCCATTAATAACCCATCATCATTATATATGGGTTAATAAATGGGTTCTTGACCCATTTACCACCTCTATCTGTGAATTTCTTGTCTGAGATACTTTCCCGAATTTGCTGAATGTCCTTTTATTGTGTTGGTTCCGGTTGCCAATTAATCTTAATGGCAGATTGTGGTCAAAGAGGCACCATTATTCACAACACTCATTAGATTTCCTTCTATATGTTGCCTATTGAATGAATCGAGACAGACACTACAAAAAAATGATTTTTTTCCGACAAAATTACCAACGAAAAATTCTGGAAAATTCGTTGGAAAGGGAATTTCCAACGAATTTTCCAACGAAAAATTTTTCGTTGGTAATTCGTCGTCGGAAAATTTTCCAACGAAAAATTTGAATTTTCGTTGGAAATTTGCAATAAATTTTTTTTCGTTGAAAAATTTATCGGAAAACTCGTGGCTAAATTCGTTGGAAACGAATTTTTTTTTCCGACGAATTTTTTTTCGTTGGAAACTATAATTTTTTTTAGTCGAAAATTCGTGAAAATTTTTTTTCCATCAAAAATATTTTTTTTTGGTCCAATTTTTTTTTTTGTCGAAAAATAGCCCTCGCCGGCGAGCTCGAGCTCGCCCAGCTCGCCGCCGGCGAGGGCCGAGCTCGCCGCCCAGATCTGGGCGAGCTCGAGCTCGCCGGCCATGGCGAGCTCGGCCCTCGCCATGGCCGGCGAGGGCCAGCCTCGTCGCCGGCGAGGGCCGAGCTCGCCGGCCATGGCGAGCTCGGCCCTCGCCATGGCCGGCGAGGCTGTTGCGCCAACAAGAAGATGAAGAAGAAGCAGTAGCAGCAGCAGCAGGGGCGGGAGCAGGCTTCGAGGCCGCCGCCCGTCAAGTCCGTCGTCGTCTCGCCGGCGACGAGGCTCGGTGGCGTCGGGGGCGTCGGAGGCTTGGTGTCCATGGCGCCGGAGCCGGAGCCGGTGCCGGAGGAGGAGGGGGGCGGCGGGGGAGTAGGCGGAGGGGGAGACGGAGGGAGAAGTGAAGGCTAAGGAGAGAGAGAGAGAGAGAGAGTGAGTGTGTGTGGAAATTGAGAGTGTGTGTGGAAATTGTGTGTGTGTGGAAATTGAATAAGGAAGAAGTATATTTTTTTGACATTCGTTGGAAATTTCGTTGGAAATTTCCAACGAATTTTTTTTCGTTGGAAATTTCCAACGAATTTTCCAACGAAAATTGTACATACTAAAATAATTATCCGGAAAATTTAAATTCGTTGGAAATTTCCAACAAATTTTTCAACGAATATAAAAAATGCCGAATAGTACCGGATTTTTTTGAAATTCGTTAGAAAATTCGTTGGAAATTTCCAACGAAAAAAATTCGTTGGAAATTTCCAACGAAAATTGTACAAACTAAAATAATTGCCCGGAAAATTGAAATTCGTTGGAAAATTCGTTGGAAATTTCCAACGAATTTTCCAACGAAAATTGTACCCACTAAAATAATTGTCCGGAAAATTGAAATTCGTTGGAAAATTCGTTGGAAATTTCCAACGAAAAAAATTCGTTGGAAATTTCCAACGAATTTTCCAACGAAAATTGTACAAACTAAAATAATTCCCGGAAAATTGAAATTCGTTGGAAAATTCGTTGGAAATTTCCAACGAAAAAAATTCGTTGGAAATTTCCAACGAATTTTCCAACGAAAATTGTACAAACTAAAATAATTCCCGGAAAATTCAAATTCGTTGGAAAATTCGTTGGAAATTTCCAACGAAAATTTTTTCGTTGGAAATTTCCAACGAATTTTCCAACGAAAATTGTACACACTAAATAATTGCCCGGAAAATTGAAATTCGTTGGAAAATTCGTTGGAAATTTCCAACGAAAAAAATTCGTTGGAAATTTCCAACGAATTTTCCAACGAATATAAAAAATGCCGAACAATACCGGGTTTTTTTAAATTCGTTGGAAAATTCGTTGGAAATTTCCAACG
This sequence comes from Syzygium jambos, assembly GCA_031216235.1. NCBI lineage: Eukaryota > Viridiplantae > Streptophyta > Magnoliopsida > Myrtales > Myrtaceae > Syzygium > Syzygium jambos. The sequence goes on along the minus strand of CM062229.1, from coordinate 12,595,165 downwards.
AATTTTCCAACGAAAATTGTACACACTAAAATAAATTCCCGGAAAATTGAAATTCGTTGGAAAATTCGTTGGAAATTTCCAACGAATTTTCCCACGAAAAATTTTTCGTTGGAAATTTCCAACGAATTTTCCAACGAAAAATTTTTCGTCGGAAATTTCCAACGAATTTTACTTTTCGTTGGAAAATTTGTGGCAAATTTGCGACGAAAATTTTTCGTTGGAAATTTTTCGTGGCAAAAATCCAGTTTTTTTGTAGTGAGAGTGGTGATTATGTCTTTTGCAGATGAATTTTATTTGTACGAAAAAAATTGCTTAAAGATTAATTCTAATAGACCATGAAAGCGAGGGTTCGGTTTTTGTAGCTTATAAAGTTGTTGACGCGGGAGCATCAAATTGTATGGAAGATAATCAACTTATAAGTTTGACTCGAAATCTCATCAATTAACCAAGACTATGTTTATACAAGCAAGGAAGATTTCGGCGACATGATCCGATGGATCCAATAAGACGCAAGAGAGATAGAGTTCCTAGAAATTGAAGAATAAAGGCTCATTAGTCAAAGCAGGAGGATTGTTTCCTTATTTGAGTGGATTTTCTAATTTGACTAGATTCCCTAATATAATATTTCCTAATAGAACATCTACTAGTTTAATATTCCTAGTTCATTATTTCCTAGCTTAATGTTTCCACAATTAAATGTTTCCCACTATAATGTCTTAGTCTATCTATAAATAGGAAAGTGCATTCGGAGTTGTAAGAAAGAAGATTTTGAGTTGTAATATGTAAGAATTTCTCTTAATTGAGTCATTCCTTCACTTCTTTATACAGTTCGTTGGTGATCAACCTTAAAATTATCACAGTGCAGTGGAACATTCTTTCCTGCCTAGGTGGTGAATTCATCCAAAAATTATTTTCTCGCAAAGACAACAAATACTTTGTTTCCATCAAAGGCATTCAACATTCTCACCCCCTCACCAAGCCTTAAATTAGGAAATATGCTTAAATTAGGAAACAACCTTTCATGACTCAGCTGAAAGAGCCATTTTTAAGGGTAAGAAAAGGAGGCAAAACCCACGCGTTACACCATTACTCTCACAATAAAATTTAGTCCAATCTAGTCTCCTATCAAGAAAGCAAGTAAATCTCTTGGTGGTAGAGGTGGCCACGGTTCGGAACCGGCGGTTCCGGTTCGTGGCCAAGTATGAACTGGAACCGGCTGGTTCCGGGTCGGTTCCGGTTCCGGTTCGGAACCGGTTCTGGGCCGGTTCCGAATTTTACTTATCTGTTTTTTTTTTCTTTTTTTTTTCTTTTCTTCCTCCGCCGGCCTCAGGCGAGGCCGCCCTCGCCGACGTCGGGCGAGGGCTGCCCTCGCCTGGGCTAGGCGAGGCCGGCCTCGCCAGATCGGGCGAGGCCTCGACCTCGCCGGCGTCGGGCGAGGCCGACCTCGCCTGGCCAGTTGCAGGCAAGGTCGGCCTCGCCCGACGCCGGCGAGGTCGGCCTCGCCCGACGCCGGCGAGGTCGAGGCCTCGCCCAGCCCAGGCGAAGGCGGCCCTCACCCGACGCCGGCGAGGGCGGCCTCGCCTGAGGCCAGCCACCTCCGTCAGCCGGCTATGGCCGGCGGAGGAAGTATGAAGAAAAAAAATAAAAGGAAAAAGAAAAAAAAAACAGAAAAGGAAAAATAGAAAAGATAATAATAAAAAAATTTAAAAACTACTATTCCGGTGACGGAACATTATTCAATATAAATTGTAATTAAATTTGAGGACAAAAAGACAAGAGAGAAAGAGAGGGCTTGAACTTAATAAATTATCATTAAGCACGTTACAATTCGTTACAACGATCTATAAAAAAAAGGAGTACAATATATATGCCCTAAAATGATCCCAAAACCTAAGTATTCCATGCGCAGGAGACCAAAGGTCACATGTCGTCGGATTATACTTCGGTTTCCCTAAGCTCACGTGGGCGTACCCGATATGAGAAACAAGGGTTCCCAAAATATTTGCCAACTCCAATAGTTCTTTTACCCTCAATCATCACTACCCGTTCCAGTACCGGTAGCGGTAGTATCTCCGTCGTTAAAGAATTCGGATTCATTATTCCGATCTATCTCTTGTTGCCGGTATTGAGCCTTCGTCCAATCAGCAACACAAGCTTGAATCTCCACTGATTCTGGAGCTAATCTTGAACGATGTTCGTCCAAAATATTACCTTCGGCACTGAATGCTTGTTTGATCGCAACTGTGGAACAAGGGGTTGAAAAAATCTGTTTTGCAATAAAAGAAAGGATTGAGTATTGGCTTGCGTGCCTCTTCCATCAATCCAAAATTAAAAAATCTGTACCGCCTTCGGATTCAGTAAACTCAAATGAAACGGTTAGATAAATCTCTAATTCAGAAATATTTCCTATTACTCCCTTTTGTTTTTTTTGTCTATGTAATAAAAGTTGGTACCCTCTACTAATTTTACCTGTACTGTCATTTTGTATCTCCGTAGATTTGGAAGATCCAATAATATCACCTAAATTATATTTAGTATAAAATTCATTATATAATTCTATTACTACGTTTTTAACATCACGTACTATGGCTGTAATATTTATCTCATCATAATGTAAACATTGATAATACGTACGCAAAAATTCATATAAGCCATCCAATTTGCAACGCGGATCAAAAACACAAGCAACTAAATAAATAATGGGAATTTCTCTATAATAATGTAGCCACTTCATTTTCATTGCAACTATAGTATGTTGTAATTCAACATTATTTTCACATTCATCAAAAATTCCGAAAATATTAGTACACTCTACTAAAAATAAATGTGTAGTAGGATAATAAACATCGGACAAAGTATAAGTTGCATCATTAAAAACCTTTAAAACATCTAAAATTTTTTGGCAAATATCCCACTCTTGTGGGTATAAATTAATATGAGGTATATAATTAGAAACGAATGCACATAATAAATCTTTATATACTAAAGATTCATTAAGCAAGTGGAAAGTAGAATTCCAACGAGTTGGAACATCTTTTGGAAATCTTTTTAGCTTTTTGCCATTTTCTCTACAAAATCTACCCCATTCTTTCATTTTTTGGGGATGTTTCCATAAAAATTGAATCGTCGTTTTTATTGGTTGAAGAAAAATATCAAGAGTTTTCAAACCATCTTGTGCACATAAATTTAAAACATGACAAGCACATCTAACGTGAAAAAATTTTCCGCCAAAAGCGGGTTTACAAATATTTTCTAAATCGGTAATTGAAACGGTATTTGCTCCGGCATTATCAAAACCAATTGAAAAAATTTTTTTAAGCAAATAATATTCTTCTAAAATTTGTCTAATTATTCTATAAGTATTATTTGCCGTATGATTATCATCGAAAACTCTAAATGCAATAACTCTTTTTTGAATACTCCACTCGTCATCTATCCAATGACATGTTATGCCCATGTAAGAATGATTTTGCCAATGATCACTCCAAATATCACTACCTATATGCACTTATCCATTAAATTGCATAAAAAAGTTTTGTAAATCTTTTTTTCCATTTTTGTAAAGATCTTTAATTACTCGTTTAATTGAATTTCTAGGAACACGTTTTGCTTGTGGAGCATATGCTTTTTCTACAAATTCATTAAAACCAAATCTTTCTTCAAAATTAAATGCTAAATGCTCAACGGAAATAAATTTTCCTAATTCTTCCTTATAAGTTTTGTCATTAAAACGAAATAAAGGGGAAGTGTTAGGATTGATGTACCCGGAAATTTGTTGTTGCCCGATATCGATTTCCGTTTCGATTGGATGTTTGCTCCTAAGATGTCGTTTAAATGTTCCATATCCTTGTCCACCTGTATATTTATATATTTTCCCACAATATTTACAAATTATATCATACCTTTTTTGACCAATATCAAACCTTTCAATTTTCGTGAAGTGATTCCAAATGTCAGATGTAAATTCCCATTCCGCTTCCTTTGTTGTAGATATTTCGCCAGGAGGATGAAAACTTTCTTGAGTCGGGACACGCTCCACATCGGGAAAAATGTTGATTTCATCATCTTGAAAATCTGCATATTCACGAGGATCAAAAGAATGATGGGATTCCGTCGCGATATTCTTACCTTTGCCAGTTGGCACTCGACTTCCACTTGCCATTTTTCGAGTGGATTGAGAGAATTGAGCGGATTAATTGGGAGAATTAAGAAAGAATTGCGTGGATTGAGAAAATTGAGAGAATTTAAGAGAATTGGCAATTGGAGAGAATTTCGAGTATTGAGAAAATTTGAGACTTGAGAGAAGAGAATTTGAGGGGATTTGAGAGAATTGTGTGAGTATTGAGAGAATTTGAGAGAATTTGAGAGAATTTATAAAAAAAAATTGAGAAGAAAATTTAGAATTAAAAAAAAGAGAAGATAACCGTTGCAATTTTGCAACGGTTATCCTTTTTTTTTTTTACTTTTTGCCCGTTGGGGGGCTTCCGTTGCAATTTTGCTCGTTTGGCAACGGGCCGCAAGCCCGCTGCAGCGCTGTCCGCAGCAGGGCCTGTAGACGTGCAGGCCCTGCTGCGGGGGCAATATATATTTTTTATTTTCCCGTTGCAGTTTGCAGAGTAGCAGAGGTGGCCGGCCGCCGGCCTCAGGTGAGGCCGCCCTCGCCGGCGTCGGGCGAGGGCCACCCTCGCCTGGGCTGGGCGAGGCCGGCCTCGCCAGATCAGGCAAGGGCTCGACCTCGCCGGCGTCGGGCGAGGCCGGCCTCGCCAGTTGCCGGCGAGGTCGAGCCCTCGCCAGTTGCCGGCGAGGTCGAGCCCTCGCCGGTCTGCTGCACAGCTGCAGCTCTTTTTTTTTTTTTGTGGAACTGGGCCCGGAACCAGCGGTTCCGGGCCCGTTCCAAAATTTCGGGAACCGGAACCGGGCCCGTAGGGCACGGGCCGGTTCCGGTTCTGAACCGCGGGCCCGGTCAACGGGCCGGTTCCGGGCCAAAACCGGCCCGTGGCCATCTCTACTTGGTGGCCTATCTATTGCTACAGTGTCATTTACATCACAAGACTGAATTGCCCAATTTGCTAACCAATCTACACTGGATTAAGAGAGGGATTTGATTTCTGAAGAAGGGAAATTGCCGCTTGCAAGTCCACCTTCGCAATAAATTTGCGAATGCCCAATCAAATGGCTATTTTGAGACCCAAATAAATGTTACTTTGAGCGAAGAATACACTCCCACATTTTGCGCGAACCCAATATTCTAAATGCTCGATTTATTATGAAGTAGTGTCGCGACCTCCCCGAGCCGGCCCCGAGGCCTGAGGGGGTTTTGGCTAATGGATTACTAAGTTAAACCTAGCTCGAGCTCTCCCAAGCCCATACCAATTCGCGACTTAATTTTAAGTTGTTAACATGCAAATCAATTTCATTTAGGAGTCGCCACTAATCGGTTTTTGGTAGGTCGATTAGACACCTAAGTAAAGCACGGGAGAAAAGCTTCACTTCTACGAACCAGAGATTCAACAGGTACGGGGACTTGATTACACTAATCGACTAATTAGTGCCCTTTCGGTACCTAATCTTGTTCAATTCACCACCTAACATGTTCTCGCTAATTGGGAGTCTTAAAATTTCATTCCTGACTAAGCTAAGGAAAGCAATAATTAACATCTAAACCTAGACATGCATAATCAACTATATACGAGGCTAATTTAAATGCACAATTCAATGTGTGTGAACCAAGTGACGTGCAATTAAATCTAGCACTAAACATGCGAAAAGGGCAAGAAAAGCCAATTTCAAAATTCAAATGAATTTTCTGATTTTTGAAATTTTTTTTTGATTTTTTTGATTTTTTTTTTAAAAAATAAAAAAATTTAAATTTTTTTTGAAATTCTTTTTTCGGAATTTTTTTTCGATTTTTTTTTCGAAAAAATAAAATAAAATAAAATAAAATGAAATTCGGGTTTTTCTCTTTTTAAATTTTTTTTTATTTTTAAAAATTAATTTTTTAAAATATTAAAATAATACAATAAAAAAATAAAATAAAGCAAAAAAGAGAACCGGGTCCGGGTCGGATTTCCACATCCGACCCGAATCCGGATTGGCCCGGACGCGAAGGCCCGGGCCCAGGACCCGACCGGATTGACCCGGGCACGCCGGCCCGGGTTGCAGAAGGACCGGGCTCATTTGTTGAGCCCGGTTTTTCTTCACGATAAAAAAAAGGCCCAGCCCACATTTTTTTTAAAAAAAAAGCAAAAGCCCAAAGCCCAAAGCTTCGGCCCAACCGCGAAAAGCCCAAGACCTAATTAAAACACTAAAAGCCCACGCACTAAAAAAAACCCTACCCGGTCAGACCCGCGGCCCGACCCGGATGAGCGTTGCCCTACCCGGATCGCCCGCGCGCCCGACCCGGGTCGCGACCCGACTCGCGCCTCCACGCCGCGCCCGGGGCGCGCCTGCTGCTCCGGCCTCCGCGGCCTCCACACCGCGCCTGGGGGGCTCACCTGGACGCCGGCCGCCACGACCAGCGCGCAGCCGCCGCCTGACGGCTCCGGCCTCCGCGAGCTCCGGCCTCCGCGGCCGACGCCCCACCTGCCGCGGCCGCACGCGCTGCTCCAACGCCTGGGTTGCCGCGGGCTCGCCGTCGCCGCGCCTGTCGCCTCGCCTGGTGCGGCCGTCCGCCGTCGCCCCGATGCCGCCTCGCCGTCGCCGCGCCTGTCGCCTCGTCTGCGCCGCGCCTGGTGCGGCCGTCCGCCGTCGCCCCGATGCCGCCTCGCCGTCGCCGCGCCTGTCGCCTCGTCTGCGCCGCGCCTGGTGCGGCCATCCGCCGTCGCCCCGATGCCGCGACGACTGCCGCCTCTCTCTCTCTCGGCCCTCCACGCCAGCCGCGAGCTCAGCTCGCCGGGCCGCCAGGAGCTCGCCGCCGCCTGCTGCTCCGGCGACGGCGAGCTGCCCCGCCCCAGGCCGAGCCCCGCCGCCGTCCAGCCGTCGCCTCGACGCCGCAACGCCTCGGCTGCCCGCTTCTTGCTGCGCTCGGTCTCCCTCGGTCGGCCCGAGCGCCGGCGACCGGCGCCTGGGGGCTCGCCTCACGCGGCCGACGCCCGACGCCGCGCCTGTGCCGCCGTCCGACGCCGACCGGCCGGAACGCCGGTCTCTCTCTCTCTGCCCCCTCTCGCTCGGCTCTTCTGATCTCTCTCCGTTCGTCTCCCTCCCTTCTCTGTCTTCTCGCTCTCCTTCACCCGCTCTCTGTCTTTTCTTTCTGCGCTGACTGCTTCCCTCTTCACGCAAGGGGGACCGAGTGGTCAGCCAGGCGGTGGGCCAGCGTTGAATTTCAACGCTGGCACCCCCCCCCAAAATTTTTTTTTTTTTTTTAAAAACTAATTGAAAATTTTTTTGATTTTTGAAAAATGAAAAATGGAAAATATGCTCTAATAGGACTTGTTAATGCAAATGCACCTAATAACTATGTGCCATGCGGTTTTAATGAAAATATTTTTGGTTTAGGGGTTAAAAATTAAACCCTAATTTTTATGCGATAAAACCCTAAATGATTTGGGCAAAATTTAGGTGTCAACAAGTAGCCCACTTATTGAAAGCTAGACTTAGGTTGCCTTCAGGGATCTCATCAGAATTGAGTTGACCCTACTAGTAGGGGGGACGATCCAACCCACAAACTAATATCATTTCTCTCTCCACAAAGAAAATATAAGAGCCGAAAATATATATATATATATATATATATTTAGTCATACGAGCCGAAAAAATATATATATTTTTTTATAACCTAGGGAACCCCCGCACGGCCGACAGCCGGGGAGTAAACCCTGGGGGCAACACGTGCTAGCCACCACACACGTGCCACCGGTTAAGTCACCCTGAGGCGCCCTGAATTTGAACACTCAACCTTTTGCGAGAGGAAGAGTGCGCGCTCCAGCAGCACCACCCAAGCGGGTGTGTCCTTAACATAACCCAAATAATGCCCATAAGTGCGCTCGGAAAAGAAAAGTTTGTCTAATATAATCACTTGTTCCTTCAATCTCAAAATGCCAACAAGTTGCACCAAAAACTAGTGGCCAGTTACTTTCTTTTACCAAAGTTGTTGAAGCAGATAGGTTTACCAACAACTACTCGTGCAAATCATGGGTAAAGAATTCACCTTTTAAGCTGTCTAGCAAAATCTTTTGTCAAATAATTTTTTCATACTTACAATCCTTAAGCACGTGCAATATTATTTCAGAGGATTGTGGATAAGAAACGCAAAAGGAATTTGTACATTTTCGTTGGAACCTTTAGTAATTAGTAATTAGGCGCTTGTGAGAAACTGGTCACAAGAAGCTTGGGATAAGAATGGCACGAGCGCCAACTTTTGTACGGCGCTCACTCGAACGCTATAACTTTTTCTTCGTTCACTTAAGTGCCACATTAGAGTAAAATCCATCATTTATGTCACTTCCGACAAATCATCCTACGTGGATTTAGGATGGTATCACAACAATTGTCTAGAGGAGGTTAAGCAAGAATCTTACTACTCCCTTTACAAAGGCTTGACCAAGGGACATGGTAAAGATGACCTCAAAAGAAATGTGACCTCAAGAGACATGGTAAGAGACATGGTTTTGAATACTAACATTAGTACCGAACTTGAGAGGTCAGTATTGTCTGTTACGTTTTGTAGGCTGAATTATATTTTTAATGAAGTATAATACAAATGAGTAATGTGTTTACTAGTAACGGAAACACATGTAGATACTTCACCTATAAGAGCTTAGAAGTGATGTAGTTTCTTACGATTATGGTTGCTTACTAAAGAGCTCATGAAATAGGTACAAGCATGAGCCCATAATAGTGTTAAGTAAATTATGAACTTCTCGTTGAAACAAGAGGTTAGTATATGTGTGGTATATCTGATTCTATTATTAAAGTGGAAAGTTTAAAACATAGCTATTTAAAACTTTTATCGAATTTTGAGATACTTGCAATAAATAAAGGTTTAACTCAAAAAAGATATTTATGTATGTATATTAATCTCATATAAATTTTGGCTGTATTATTTTTAAATTTTTTATATTTTTGTTTAACAAACAAAGTGGTGGATTGTTGATAGATTGTTTGCAAAACAAACTAAGACATGCCTTGTTCCACATCGGGAAGATGTGAGTGCGCACATGGACTAGATTTGGCACTAATCAACAATTATTTTTGTTTTTAAATTTAAATTCGGATTTATAATTTAAAAATAACCACAGTATCTTATTGAAATAGTGCAACTGTTAACAAAGGAGTTACGATTACTTTTTATTTATTCAATCTCGAATTTTATTTCTTCGACTACCATTATTTCAGAGATGGAACCTGTTCAGACATGACTTCTTAACCTTTGGAATTGTATCTGTTCGGATATATTTTCTTGTCTTTTGCTATTAATTATTGAACGTGTCTATTCTATAATCATGTTTTTCTTCCATTTTCCCTTTGAAAGTTTTTGAAAAAATACTGGAATTGCTATTTGATATTCTTATTCGAAACTTTATTGTATCATGTAAGATTTTTGCGAGTAACTATTAGCAATATTATGGGACAAATAATTTAAAGAGTTATCACACCTCAAAATATGACTCCACTGTTATTCCCGATAGATTATATTTTCCCCAGCAGATTCCACCGCAGAATCTTCACGACAAGACGATTTTCCACCTCGACCCGTCAGGGCGTTTTGTGATCGGTGGGCCCCATGGTGATGGAGGGCCTCGCCGGGAGGAAGATAATTATCGACTTTTATGTTGGTTGGTGCCCACGGTGGTGGTGCTTTTTCGGGCAAGGACCCAGCCTAGGTTGACCGGAGTGGCGCCTACATTGTTAGGCAAGCTGCAAAGGGTGTGGTAGCTTCTGCGCTTGCTCGACGCTGCATTTGTGCAGGTTACTTATGCCATCCGTGTTCCCGAACCGTTATCTGTGTTCGTAGACATTTATAAAACTGGGAAGATTCCAGACAAGGACATTCTGGCATTGATCAAGGAGAAATTCGATTTCAGGCCGGGAATGATCTCTATCAATATTGATCTGAAGAGAGGAGGTAACTTCAGGTTTCAGAAAACAGCGGCATATGGGCATTTTGGACGTGACGACCCGGATTTCACCTGGGAGACAGTGAAGCTTCTCAAACCTCGCAAAGCATAGAGCTTTGCCTTCACCTGGTCACACTGTTATTCCTGAATGATTTCTGCTTTCACTTGGATTTTGTGCCTGTGTTCCATTCTTGGTACTAATGGAAGATAAAAGAGAGGGAATCTTGAATTGAAGACAGTCGAGGAGTAGAGATTATCCATAAAAAGAAGCGTCTATTTCACTTATTTATGTCACTGTGTTCTTTTTTATCCCTTGATATATAATAGACTGCAGATCACTTTGGATTTGTATACCAGGTCGAATTTCACATATTAATTTTTGCTTATCTATTTGAGTATGATATGTGCCCCATCCAGTCTCTCAACTCTTCTTCTGTAGCTAAATAACGCATGTTATGCACCAGACTCAGGAATCATGCTTCCTAGTTATGCAGGGCTAACTGGTAAGTGTGTTACGCTCTAGGAGAAGTTTGTATCTCGAAATAATGAATTTTGAAATGTAACACACAAGTGCATTGTTTATAAATCTTTAATGTTGGATGAACTTAAACTAATGACTTTTATTCTTTGCTTTTCGTTTCCATTTTCCCGGACTCATCCTGAATCTTAAATATTTTGGATATGAACAAGATTTAAATGTTCGGTACTGTTGGCACTCTCTTTTCATTAAGTAGCAATCTTGCTATTTGTACCAGCCATGGCGACTTTGCCTGCCATCCAGCTCTTTAGCATTTGTAGAGCAACTTTCGGCTGATCCATTGGAACCAAGTGCCCAGCATTATGAACCTGCATTTCATCACAGAGCCAGAATTGAACTTATAATTTGCCTCTCTCATCTTTAAAGTATGCTGTGCGTGCATGCTCGCACATTGCAATCTGTGTGTGTGATTCTGTGAGAGAGAGAGAGAGAGAGACCTTCAAGAAAGTAAGTGGTCCATGGCTTTTCGCCAATCCTGCCTTGGCACCATCAACGACAAATGGAACAGTTGGAGATGTCCCAAACTGCTTTTGACCAGACCACTCCATGGAATGAACCCAGTTGGAGTTTCCTACTCAAATTTACATCAGCAAAGACAAATCATTCACTAGGTAATGTTACGTTTGATTCTGTCTAGTGTCTACCAACTTGAAAGATTGGGGTTTACCAAGCCAATTACAGATGAGATCATATTCACCGGCATAAATGAGCACCTTCAGCCCGTCCTCAAGAAGCGCAGGTATACCCGCTTCGAGATTCTTCATCCAATCCTGGAGCATCGCATTATACACGGTGCTGCTGCACGACACAAACCCTATATCCCCGACCCCTAAAGCATCTCGCACTGTCTTTTGGTTCAGGAATGTCTCCATGTTCGAGAAATCATAGCACAGGGAACCCTTGCAGCTCTTTCGTATATCATAGTACTGTAGGCCAATCATCAACATTTCAAATTCACAGTAATCAAACGTTAATTTCGGAAAGCTTCTTTCAAGGGAAAAGTAGACTGTTGCTATCGTACATTGGTGTTCCCGATAAATTCCTTGATCATAGTGAAAATAATGTGGCAATCGGTAAATGCAAACTCACACTCGTCTCCGCCCTTGGTTGCTGCACATAATTTGCATAGATTAGTAGTGAAGTTTCTGCTTTCAGAATGAAAAAAGACAGCTTCCCGAATGTTTTCATGAAGCATAAACAGAGGTTTAGGCCGAAAAAGATACCACACTGTTGAATCGCCTGTTTGCATTTTGGGAACAGTGTGTCAATGCTGTCGTGATCGGACTGCGTGATTAACTTCATGTCTAGAGCATAATCTGTGTAAGCTCCGTACTGGATCTCAGGATTGGTCAGGCCATTGCCAATTGCAAACCCCTGTTCGAGATTCAGAAGTTAATTATGTCAAAAGAAGGAACAAGTTAATATATCATAGCAAAAAATTACCATACAAACATGAAGTACCTTCAGGTTTATGTGAATTCCTTCTTTTGCCTTGTTCCCTTGCTGAACACGAGCAGCAAAAGCTGGAATGTAGTGCCCAGCATATGATTCTCCGGTTATGTAAAAATCATTCTTAACAAGTTGAGGATGTGCTGCAAAGAAGGCCTGATTATCGCAACGAGAGATTAGTCTATCATATGCTTGAATTCTTAACTTGAAAAGTACCCAATCAAAAATTGGGTTGTCCATAAAGGGTTAATACCACCAAAAACCCCAAATTAGTACAATTATGACAAATTTACCAAAACTAATATTTTGACCACAAAAAATGCCAAAATAGTTCACTTGTGACAAATTTACTCTCTTTTAACTTGAACTAATACCACGAAAAATCACAAACTGATTAAATAAAGGAGTAAAACCCTAAACTGGTACACCCCTGTCACATGTCATTCCACTCAACAATTTGATAGTAAAATTTAACAAAAACTAATGGAAAGTAAATTTATCACGGATGTACTAGTTTAGGTTTTTTATAGTAAAAAAATTAATTTAAAATAAATTTATTATAAATTTATTAGTTTAGGGTTTTTTGTGATATTAACCGTAGTTAATGGGGTGCTCAGATTATGATCAATGAGCTCATGTATACCTGCGAGAAGTCATACAAGTCATTGCTGACACCCTGCTCATCATGCCGAATGTCGCTCTCATCAGAGGAGTAGCTGAAACCGGTTCCAGTGGGCTGGTCGACGAAGATGATATTCGACACCTGTGGGAAAAAAAACATTAACAAAAGCATGTAATGTAATATACTTCAAACTGTAAATAGTTTATACATCAATAACATATGTTTTTAAATTGTCTGATTTTCCGTTTTAATTTAATAAGATACGCATTGTTTATTCGTTCAATAATTAATTTTATTGACCATGATCACTATTATCGCACACAACTATCAATTTGTCAAAACAATGTTGAAGTTTTGTTTCATGGCAAGCTATCGAAGGCAAAGCAACAGAAGAAGTTGGCAATTGCTTTCCAAGAAAGAATACTGAAACGAACTAACCCAACATCATGTGCAATAATGTCACGGAAAAACACAACAGAAAAGAGTAGGAGGACGATGCCGTCAAACAACGCTAACGCTGCATAATTCAAAACAAATATTTAGAACAAATAGAAAAATCCAAAGAATGATGCAACGTTCTTGGGAGTATTAATTATGATTAATAATGCTATGATTTGTACAAAATTATCACTCACTCACCTTGTCCCAACCGTAATCATTCCACACAAGAGACAAGTTGTTGGCAATATGGAAAGGGCCATTCTCATAGAACAATGCCAATTCACTGCTACAACCAGGCCCTCCGGTTAACCATATCACCACCGGGTCATTTGCGTTGTTCCGTGATTCGAAGAAGAAGTAGAACATCCTGAAAAATCGGACAAAAAACAGGACAAAGAGTTGTGACCAGAACTTGATGTACTAGAACGTGCCGAATCTCATTTGGCTCGTGCGAATCGAAGAAACATATATAAGAAAGAAAATTTCTTGGCTGGTTTTAGTAACTGATTTCTGTTAACTTCTCATTTATCATGTTTCGTTGATAACCCCAGTAATTTTCCTATCATCTAGGCCTAACAAAATAAGTATAACAGGTGACTCGAAACATTTCTAGAACATATTGATTGAGTACTAGATATATGAAATCATATTCTACATCCAAAAAAAAAAATCTGGCTATCAAATTTAATTCCAAGGCCTCACCTTGCAGCACGGGTGTGCGGAAGCCGGTAATACCCGGCATGGTGACCGAGGTCCTGAATGGACGACCCGGAATCACCAAGAACTGGGAGCTCAAAGCGCCTCTCGACGATCTTCCCATCAGAAGCCAAAGAAGAAGAATCTTTATCTCTAGTTCTGATATTAACAGCTTCTTTGGGGTGCAAGTTGAGCCCTTTAATGAGCTTCTCTGCTTGTGTGATTGGCGATAAGTCCTCGGTTAAAGATGATGTCTTTGATGGGGATGCAGTTGAGTTGGATGAAGTTGAGAACAGGAGGAGAAGAGAGACGAGAAAGCTGTATGGTGAGAGAAAAGTTGATGCCATTGTTAAGACTTTTGAGAAAGACTCCGAAGTTTGAGGATGATGATGACAAATCGTGGGGTTTTTGTAGTGTTTGATGTAAAGGATGTTCTTGATGAGGCTCCCCGAAAATGTGGCTTTACATATATATAGAGAGAGATTTGTCTGCTTCTTGTTACCATGTGGTACGTCTTTTTTGGTGTTTCATTCCCTTTTGGAAGAAAAAAATGATGTCCAATATATGTGAATTTATTGTGTGAGATACTTTCCCAAATTTGTTGCATGTCCTTTTATTGTGTGAATTAGACCTCAATGGCAGATTGGGGTCAAAGAGGCACCGTTATTCACAACACTCTTTAGATTTCCTTCTATATGTTGTTTATTGAATGAATCGGGACAGATTGGTGATTATGTCTTTCACAGATGAATTTTATTTGTACGAAAAAAATTGTGTAAAGATTAATTCTAATAGACCATGAAGGCGAGGGTTCGGTTTTCGCAGCTTATAAAGTTGTTGATGTGGGAGCATCAAATTGTATGGAAGATAATCAACTCATAAGTTCAACTCGAACCTCATCAATTAACCAAGCCTATGTTTATACAAGCAAAGGGAGATTTCGGTGATGTGATACAATGGATCCAATGAGAAGCAAGAGAGATAGAGTTCTTTGAAATTGAATAAAGGCTCATTCAATTGAGTCAAAGTTGGAGGATTGTTTCCTAATTTGAGCATGTTTTCTAATTTGACCAGATTCCCTAATATAATGTGTCCTAATTGAACATCTACTAGTTTAATATTTTCTAATTTAATATTTCCTAGTAAATGTTTTCACAATTAAATGTTTCCTAGTTTAACGTCTTAGTCTATCTATTAATAGGAAGAGCATTCTCAGTCCAACGAATGCAGATTTTGAGTTGTAATATATAAGAATTTCTCACAACTGAGTCAATCCTTCATTTCTTAATACAATTTGTTGCTGATCAACCTTAAAATTCTTCATCATAGTCTAGAGGAACATTCTTTCATGCGTAAGTGGCGAATTCATTCAAAAATTATTTTCTCACAAACACGACAAATACTTTCTTACCATCAAATGCATTCGGCATTCCGACCCACTCACCAAGCATTAAATTAGCAAGCATTAAACTAAGAAATATTAAGTTAGGAAACATTTAACTAGGAAACATTATATTAGGAAATCCAATCAAATTAGGAAACATGCTTAAATTAGAAAACAACCTCCCATGACTCATTCAAATGAGCTTTTTTTGTAAGAAAAGGAGGCAAAGCCCGAGTATTACACCATTACTCTCATGATAAAATTTGATTCAGTCTTATCTCCTATCAACAAAGGAAAGAAACAATCGGTGGCCTATCTATTGCTAGAATGTCATTTACGTCATAGGAATGAAATACCCAATTTGCTAACCAAACCAATATACACATGATTTTACTCTTACGGTTTCCAATTTGAGAAAGGAGAATGTCACTAAAATTAAGAGAGGGATTTGATTTCTAAAGAAGGGAAATGGCCACTTGCGAGTCCACCTCCATGATGAGTATGCGAATACCCAACGAGATGCCATTGTGAGATGAAAAAAAATGTTGCTTTGAGCAAAGAGTGTACTCCCATAGTTTGCACTTACCCAACAAGCCAATTGCCTGATTTATTAGGAAGTAGCCCACCTACTGAAGGTGGACTCGGGTTGCCTTTAGAGATCCCATCAGAATTGAGTTTGACCCAACTAGAAAGAGAGACTATCCAACCGACAAACCTTATCTTGTTTCTCCCTCTAAGAAGGCAATCTATTCTCTGTCATACGAGCTAAAAGAAAGTATTTAACATATCCCAAAATCAGATCCATGAGTGCGCTAGGAAAAGAAAAGTCCATATAAAATAATCTCTTGTTCCTCCAATTCCAAAAATGCCAAAAAGCTACACCAAAAACTAGTGGCCAACTTTCTTTTACAAGAGTTGTTGAAGCAAAGAAGTTTGCCAGCATTTATTCGTGCAGATCATGGGTAAAGAATTCACCCCTTAAGCTTGGTAGCAAAATCTTTTGTCAAACAATCTTTGTATACTTACAATCCCAAAGCATGCGTAATATTGTTCCAGAGGGTTTCGGACAAGAAGCACAAAAGGAATTCGCAATGAGTTTTCGTTGGAACCTTTCCTAATTAGTAATTAGGCACTGGTGAGAAAGCAACCACAAGAAGCTTCTAATCCTTTGCGGCCCATCACATTTCCACACTAAACTCTAGAGTATATCAATAGGCAATTGATGTCTCGATGAAATCAATTTGTAAGCTTCTTTGACAGTGAAAGAACCACTTCTATTGTTCCCCTAGACCAGCGAATCATCACCGCCACACCGTGAAGTTAGGAGCATGGACTGAATTTGCATCAAAATTGAATAAGGCCAAACACTTGTAACAGCCTGAATTTCGATGTAATTCCGGGACCAATAAAACTGATATTATTTCGCATTTCATTTTAGTAAGTCTCGCCCAGAGCTGATCACTCTTGGGATACTAACCATTAAGATATGGTTAACTAGGGAATGGTACGTGGACCAGGGACCCGATTGTGAATCGGACACCGATCATGAGAAATGATGAGAGAATATTGTGGGCCAACGTGGGCCGATCTTAGGAAAAAGTGACGGATGTGGTTTGGCCAAGGCCAACGTTGTACAATCAGATCGCGAGTGATTCCGTACGTCCGAAAGTGTACGTGGCCAACCAGTCCCAAGCTTGAATCGAACAATCGCGCCTCTGGAACTAGCGAAAATTCCTCTCTATCTCTGAGTGATCGGAACCATCATGATTCAGATAACCATAGGTCGATACGCGTAACCTCTAAACAGCCGCCTGTTAGTGAGAGACCCTGAAATTTGAAATCGAGCGAGTTATGATCACAAAATTGGGCCCGGATTTCGATGTCGATTTTCGACGGCTTAAGAGACTATTTTTGGGAATCTGACGTCATATTATGCTGGCCACGCATATTTTGAGTTAGTATGGTTGAAAATTGGAATTTCGGTCCGGGGTGAAAAATTACGATTTTGCCCCTCGGGACACCGACTTGGATTTTGAGGCCATATGAGGTTATTTTTCGAAATCGATGTCATTTTGGGGTGGCCATGCACATTTAGAGTGGTTACGATCAAAAATTGGAATTTTGACTCGGAAGTGAAAAATAATATTATTTTAATCCCCAGGACTTTGCAGTCGATTTTCGAGGGCTTAAGAGACTATTTTCGCGATTCCGACGCCATATTATGTTGGCCACACACATATGGGGTTGATATGTGTGAAAATTGGAATTTTTCCCCGGGATCGAAAAAATGACCATTTTGTCCCTGGGCCGTTTTCAGTTCCGAATTTTTGAAAAATTTTTGGGATAATTATTAAGGGTTTATCAGCTCAATTATTGGCCCAATTACCCTTTTACCCCTCAATTATTGGATAGGGTTGAATTAGGACCGTTGGATTAAAGGCAAAATGGGAAATCGAGAAGGATCGCGACAAGTGTCGCCCCTAGCCCCCTATATTTGACCAGCTGACCTTTCTCTCTCTCTCTCCTCCCTCATTTTCGGCCAGACCACCCCACCAGCAGCTCCCCCTCTCCTGTTTTCCTCCTCCTCCGCCGGTTTTCCTTGCCGTACATTGGAGGTCGCGGGACCGCCCCCATGTCGTCGCCGTCCGCTGGTGCCGCTGCTCCGCCTGGCCTCGCCTCACCACCCTCACCCCATCCCCCTCTTTCTCTCTCTCTCTCTCTCCAGCGTCGATACAGTGTCCGTACGTCGTCCGTACAGCCGCCACGCCAGCCACTGCCGCCTCGCTGCCACCATTTTTTCTGCGCAGGCCGTACGGCGTCCGTACGGTCCTGTACGGTCCGTACAGTCACCGTCCGTACACCGCGTCCGTACGCCGCCGGCCGCCTCGTCCGTACCGCTGTTGCCATCGCCACCTCGGCCTCCAAAACGCCGCCGCTGATTTCGCCGTTCACCGGCAATCGGCCGCTCGTTTCTCGTCGTCGTGGACTAGAAATTAGGTGAGTATACCTCCTAAACCTGGATTAGGACTGATAATGCATTTTTCTGGACTGATTTGGGTATTATCGATGTATTTTGGACTGGTTTAGATAGTATCAGTGTATATTTCGAATTGGATTGAGGGCTGATTGGTGGAAATAAAATTTGAGGAATTTAGCGAAATTATTATAGATAATTATTGGGCCCGGATTGAGGAAATAGTGGCTGTCCGCATTTTCGAGGAATGTACCGGATTATCTCGGACAGCAAGAATTGCTAGCTGAATGGCCGGGATTACCCAGAATGTTGGCTGTTGATTGATTGGTGATTAATTGTGCTTAATTGTGAAATGCCATGTTGCGTGCTCGTGTGGTTAAATCGTGCGGAGTGTGATTGGCCAATTGATGGCTTGAATTGAGTATAGAATTGTGTATTGGAAATTGGGCCACACGGTATTAATAGGCCAAGTAAGCATGTGGCTTGTGTATTAGGCACTGTGGAATGACTTTAATTGAACTGTGTGCCTGTGCCTATGTTATATGGATGCTCATGTTGCATTTCATGGCACGCGTGATGTGTAACATCCTGAATTTCGACCCATTTCCGGGATCCTACAAAGTGGATATTATTTCTCATCTGATTTTAGTACGTCTCGCCCGGAGCTGGCCTCTCGCGGGATACTGACCAATGGGAAAGGCTAACTAGGAAAACGGTACGTGGACCGGGGACCCGATCGCGAATCGGACACCGATTCCGGGAAATGGCGGGAATGTATTTTGGGCCAGTGTGGGCCGATCCTAGGAAGGTAACGGATTTGGTTTGGCCAACGACGTACAATCGGATCGCGGGTGATTCCGCTCGACCGAGAGTGCACGTGGCAAATAAATCCCGAACCTGAACCGAACGATCGTGACCCCTGGAATAACCAATAATTCCTTGCACTATTCCGGTAATCAAGACCGTCACGACTCGAGTGACCCTAGGTCGATACGCGTAACCCCTAAATAGCCAACCGTCAGTGAGAGGCTCTAAAATTCTGAATTGAGCAATTTTGATCGCTAAATTGGAACCGAACTTCGATGTCGAAATTCTATGGGTGTTTGCGACTATTTTGCGAGACCGACGTCATTTTTGAGTGGCCACACATATTTGGGGTTGGTACGGTCGAAAAATGGAATTTTGACCCGAGACCGGAAAATTACCGTTTTGCCCCTAGGCCTAATTATGGGTATTCCGAATTTTGGGCAATTTTTGGGGATTTATTTGTGGATAATTATCAAGAAAAATTCAGAATTATTGAAAGACCAAAATGCCCTTGGATATTTTTGCTTGGATTAATGAGAATCAAGTGTTTAAGGGGCAAATTTGGAATTAAGAAAAAAGTGGGTCAAAACCCCATTTTAGACCATTGACTCTCTCTCTCTTTATTCATTCGGCCATTTCCCCTTTCTCCTCTCCCTCCCACCGAAGCCTCCTCCTCCCTCTCTTCCCTTTGTTCGGCCTTGGATCGCCGACCGCCGGAGAAGCCGCTCGCCGGAGCGCCGTCGCGCGCGAGAGGACCGCCGTTTGCGCCGCCATGAGGATGCCGGAGCGCCGCCGCTGAACCGATTCGATCCAGCCCTTCCCTCTCCTTGTTCAGCCCACTTTTGAAGCCACAAACCAAGTGAGTGGAAATCCTAACCCCTAATTAGGATTTTATGCACTTTGGACAAGTTTTAGGGGTTATTAGGGTATTTTAGGGGTAATTAGTATGGGCTGATTTGGGGCTGAAGTTATGGAGATTTTAATAGCCTAATGTGATGATCTAAGGATGGTATTAAGGCTGTGGAGACTGGTTTAGAGGTTGTATAAGCTTGATTGGCTTAATGGTGCAAATTTAGTGATTCTCAGATTACCGGATTTTACTGTACCTTTGTGTTTTGTTATTTTTTTTGTGATCATTATGGGCCGAATTTGAAGAAGAGTTCTTCATGAAATTTGTTCCCAACATCTTGCAGTATAACATAATTTAATTTTGTAATTTTTGGAAATCATTTGATGCCATTCGGAAGTCCATCTTTGGAACGAAATGGGTCTGCCCGATTTACTGTTCACCCGACCTTTGGGTCTGTTCGAATTTTTATAAATTTTTCCAGGCATATTTTCAAAATACTTCCTTCACAAACATTATTGGGGACATTTGTGGCTATAACATATAAAAATTTCAGAGGTTTCCAAAATGATTTGGGTACCGAATGAGTTGTATTTTGATGGCCTAAGGGGCTGTCCGAGCGAACCAGATTTTGTCCGAAGTTGAGCGTCAAAATGAGGTGTTTAAGGTTAGAACCGGGTTTCGAGTTCTTCACGAAAAATGTTCATTGAGATGTTTTGTACAACATATCCAAATTTCAGAATTTTTGGAATTTATTTACTATTTATTTCAAATAGATTTCGGTCACTGTGCAACTGCCCAGTTTGGACCAGATTTTGTATAATTTCGGTTTTCTCTCTCGAGCTGATTAGTGGTTTATTGTGCCGATTAGAGCTGAATCGGAAGCTAAGGTTCGGATGAATAGTGGCTGTCCGCTTTGGGACTCCGGTGGATTAGAAATCAGCAAGTTGAAAATTAGACTGTGTGATTGCCGGGTGTGCCCGGGTTGATGGATTATCGCTGATTGTTGCTTGTTGAGGCCCAATTGGAGCGTTGCCATGCCGCGTGTTCGTGTGATCGACTGACTGCGGTGTGTGATTGGTCAATCATTGGCGTGATTGATTATTGCCCAAGCGCGTGAATTATGTTTTGGGCCACATGGTACTAGTTGGCCAAGCGCGCATGTTATGTGAATAAGTATGGGCAATTGATTGGCTGTTTGAGCACGTTGATTTGGCATGTTTGTTGAAATGCCGTGCTGAAGTTAAATGCTCATGTGTATTGCATCATTGTCCCGAGTGTGGGAATTGCATGGCCACGCATTTTGTATGCTGAGAGTGAGCATGATACGGAATTTTGTGCGGATATGCGTACCTGACATGAGCATGTGTGATCACCTAAATGCCTAATGCGTTTACGCGGGGCTCAGAAAAAATTGGCAGTGTGCCGTGTGATCACTTAAGGCCTTCGGGTCGTGGCCTTCGGGTCGATTCCGTCCGCTGCGTTTACGCGGGACGATGCCCGGTTTGTCCGGAAGATTGAGGAGATCGGTGTTGCGCCTGAGGGCTAGAGACACCGGGCCATATGTGCTTCGGTGCGGGCCGTGAAGTGTTGTTGGCCTTCGGGTCGGACCTTTGGGTCGGAATATTTGTTGGCCTTCGGGTCGGGCCTTCGGGTCGGAATAACTATTGGCCTTCGGGTCGTGGCCTTCGGGTCGGTTTATAAACTGCAAAATGAGCCGTGTGCCAGAGTGCATGATTTGAGAAAATTCATAAGCATGGCAAATGTGTGCCAGAGTATGTGGCTAATGTGCGTGTCGGTGATTCGTGTGTGAGACAGGCACTTTGAAGCATGAGCATGCGTATGGCGTACGTGTGACCAGTGTGTCGCGTATGTGCCGTGATTTATATAAAATGCCTAACCTGCAGGGTCAGTTGTATGTTTGATCTGGGCCCGAGGGCCTAGGTTTGTTGTTGTGTTGATTTGCTTGTCGGGAGGTGCATGTTAGCCTAGTTTCGGTTTAGGAGGCCTACTCACTGAGATTCGTCTCATAGTTGTTTAAACCCCGTTTTTCAGACCTCTGTTAGAAGATACCTGGTGTACCCGATCTATATGAGGATCCGGAGCCTATAGAGCAAGATCCCGAACAGGATGGCAAAGTCGAGCAGATGGACTCGGAGGATGAGACAATCGAGGCTGAGTCCGAGTTCTTAAGATTTGATCCCGATTTAATTTTCTAGAATCAACCTTAGCCGTAGAGTGGTAGGGCCAGTAATCTTTTGATTTTAGTGGCCGCTGATTTGTTTATAGTAGGCTGTTTGTATTTGAGGTATAAGATGAATATTGTAAGCGTTTTTTTTATGGCGGTTAATGGTGTTGGTTGATATTCGTGGATTGATGTTCTGCTACCCTTGGTCATGTATTGTTTTGTACGGGTGTTTTAGTAATTGCTTCCGCATGTGCCTTACGCTCTGAGTTGGGAGTTGGGTCGGCGACGCGTTCCTGGGACGTCGCAGGAAATTAGACCGGTACGTGGGATGATAGCGCTTCAAGGGGTTCGGGGCGTGACATGATGAATGCCAATAATGAGGCTTGTGATGAAATTGTGTGAGACTGCGTGCCTGTCATGAGCATGTGATCACCTAAAATACCCTGATGCGTGTTACGCAGGGTTCAGATAATAACTGGCTGTGTGAATGCGTGATCACAATTCGCTCTGATGCGTGTTATGCGGGGTGTGCCATCCTAATGCGTGTTACGCGGGACGATGCCCGGTACGTCCGGAAGACGCCAGCTTGATGTGTTTTACGCGGGCTCTGGTTCGTAAGGAGATCAGTGTTGCGCCTGATGTGTTTTGACGCGGGTTAGAGACACTGGGCCGAGAGCATTTTACGCTGGCCACGGAGTGTTGTGTTTAAGAAACGGACCTGATGCGTATTTACGGGGGTCGAATAAAATGATAAATTGAGCATTTGCCAGTGTGCTAGTGTGGGCTAATGAGCCGAGATATGAAAATGGCATGAGGATAATATATGCATGCATAAGAATGCATGGGCCGGTGTGCGAGTGTGCAGTACTCAGTGAATGGTATGTGATTTGAACACTAATGAGCGTGAGCATGCGTATGACGTACGTATGAATAGCGTGTTCGTGTATGTGAGTTGAGAATTACGTTGAAATGCTAATCTGCAGGGGCAGCCAGGTAAGTGATCTGGGCCGAGAGCCCTGATCGGAAAATGATTGTGAATTGTATTGTCATGTTGATTGTGTATGCCTGTCAGGAGAATGCATATTAGCCTAGCCTAGGTTTAGGGGTTGTACTCGCTGAGATTCGTCTCACGGTTGTAATAATCCACCTTTTCAGACCCCCAACATTGAGCATCCCGAGGTCACCACCTCTTTTTGGAATACCGCATTTTATCCAGTGGTCGTCAAGCGTGCACCCCCGTGGAGAGGTTGCGGAGCTGGGATTCGATCAAGAAATAGGAGCTGAGGAGTCCGAGTCTCAGGAGAGCTCGTCAGAAGAATCATCAGAGTCCGACCCGGACTGCGCTCCCTAGGTTGGCATTGGTTCTAGGTAGAGCGGGTTGCACCTTTTTTACTGAAGCCCGTCTTAGCCCTGTCTAGTAACCCTAGCCACTTACCCCTTTTTGATCGAGTGGCTGCTGACTGTGTGTTTCCTCTACTGGTACTGTGTAAACGAATATTGTAAAAAGGTTTTCCTATAATAATACAAAGTGTAAATATTTTCAGAAGTGTTGATTATTGCTTGGCTATCCTTGGTTCATAATCTTTCTGTCAGGGTGATTTATTTATTGCTTCCGCTTGTGCTTGATCTCTGTGTGGGCGTTGGGTTGGCGACGCTTCCTGGGACATCGCACCATAATCGATCGGAGGTGGGATGCTCGCGCTTCGTAGGGTTCGGGGCATGACAACACTAGTTAGACTTATTTGACTCCATTAGTTATTGCAAACCAAATCAGGAACAAGGCTGTAGAGATCTGAAATTGTAGCACATCGCAAAATTCAATTGACCAACGGACCAACTTCATCAACCTAGTTGTCAGTCCATAATTTAACTGTTCACTCATTAGCCACTACCCATCTTGTACTGTCTAAGACGTTAGACCATACTGTTGAGAAAACATCCTTATGATATTTTGATGATTTCAAAACTATATTTGGTACTACTATTTATAATGAGATATGCAGATGGTAAAAGTTTATGAGTATTATCAACGATCCTCTTAGATCATAAAGGATAAGAAGCCAAGTTGTGACGTTTCGGTTAGAGGTGGCCACGGGCCGGTTTTGGCCCGGAACCGGCCCGGTCAAACCCGGGCCCGGCCCGTTGACCGGGCCCGCGGTTCGGAACCGGAACCGGCCCATAGCCTACGGGCCCGGTTCCGGTTTCACAATTTTGGAACCGGAACCGCCGGTTCCAAAATATTTAAAAAATATAATAATAATAATGAAATTTTTTTAAAAAAATTTCATTATTTAATTTTTTTTATAAAACAAATTGAACTCTAATTGCCATGCATTGTAAGTGCATTGATCTCCAAATGCAATGCTTGGCTTGAGTGTATTGAACTCTAATTACAAGGCTTGGCTTGAGTTTTATAAACAACTCCTTTGATGGTCTCTTCATTCCCATTCGATGTGGGACTCTCGGTTTGCCTTGAACGCCTTCAATATGAGACTCTTGGCTTGTCTTCATGCAAATGCCAAGAGTCCCACATCGAATGGGAATGAAGAGACCATCAAAGGGATTGTTTATAAAATCCAAGCCAAGCCAAGCCAAGCCAAGCCAAGCCAAGCCAAGCCAAGCCATGAGCATGTGAAGTTGTATGCCTTTTGCGGGTACGATCCTTTGCTAGTTAAGAGCAAATAGTTCCATTGGACCGCTTAGAATCGAACCGGATTCTATGGTTTGCCGGTCCGGTTACTAGTTCTAAAATTAAAAGATCGGTCTTACCGGTTCGGTTCCCGGCTCCGACCGGGAACTGATCACCTCTACAATTTTCATTTTGATTATAATTTATATTGAATAATTCATTATTTCATATTTTATAATTATTTATTTTTTTATTTTCATAATTTATTTTTAAAATTTTTAAATTATGAATCGGAACCGGCCGGACCGGAACCGGAACCGCTAGGGGCGGTTCCGGTTCCGGTTCACATGTGGCCACGAACCGGAACCGCCGGTTCCGAACCGTGGCCGCCACTAGTTTCGGTAAACAAGTACCAATTGAGTAGTATCTCATGGTAACTTGGAAAGATCAATCGAGCTAGTATTCTTGGAGGTACTTGATAATGATGGAGATAGGAAGATCATTGATCCTCTCGTCACATGTCAAATGGCGATGTCATCACTGAAGATTGTAAGAAGAGTCGCTCATAATCTACACCAATGATAGTGTGCATTGGATTATGGTAGTGTTTCAGTAACTTTGATGATGGTGACATATGCCGTCGAAAATGACTGATGATCGTAAAAAAATAGACGTTGCAAGATTGGACTCCGTCATTGGAAAACTGGGAAAGAAAGCAGAAAAGCAGCCGACAGTTTTCTACTTAAAGATAGTGAAATAGACTCAATTTAGGAAACCTGCAATAGTCAGATGAAGCGACTACAAGAGCAAACTTGATTCTATTTGAGGTCTCCAACGACTCTCTAATGGCTAGCTAGCATCCTTAAAGGTCTCCAATGGATAGATTGAAGACTTTAGTCTATAAGAAGTAACAAAGTCGAGGGAAAGAACAGTAGAAATGCCAAAAATTGTGTACGGCGCTCACTTTAGTGTCAAAAGATTTTTTCGGATAACTTAAGTGTCACTTAAAAAAAAACGATCACTTAAGTGTCAATTCCGGTTTGGATCATCGAAAATCCAACATGGCTATATTTTATTAATTTCTCAGTTCTACGTGGTTTGCCGGCATACCCAGTCAACATATAATCCCTAAACGACGTCATTTAAAAGTTATAAATAGTTATCGTTTCAGTGCCAATTTTTTTTTTAAAAAAGACCATTTCAGTGCCAGTCGTTGAAAAAAAGTGATCATTTCAGTGCCGCGCATGCACCAACACAACACAATTGCTTGTGCAATTTTGTGCTTGCATCAGCTGCACAAATACATGTTGGTGCAAGCACAGACCAACAGCATCAACCAGCTGCACCTTCTTGTGCAGCTCAACCAATAAGCGCAACCGAGAACCCTCCTCGACAAGGTAATTTCATTCCTCTCTTTCTTGCCTTGTTCTGGATAAGTGTGAGCCAATGTTCATCCACGCAGGTTGTTTGTTCAAATGTCTCCGTGAAGTTGCGAAGCATACTTGAGAGAAATGCTTAAATCTGTTGGCTGAAGTGTTCACCTTACCGTCGCCAAGCACCACTGGACCCTATTCACCTTATCGTTGCCAAGCACCGCTCCCACGGACCACAACATCCTAATAGCAAACTTGAATCATCAATGGATACTAAATCATGGCTGGTTTACGCCCCGGCAGTAGCTGAAATTTACAGACTCTGCTTTGTTCATAAGCGGCAAAAACGGAGTTCAAAGAATTTGCCTCAGTAAGGAGGAATCCTAATTGTCGACACCCGATTGACCAACATTAAGCGCCACATGAATGCACGAAGCATGGAACAAAAGCCGGAGAAAAACAGGTGCTCAGATTCGATAATGATGAATTACAACGAGAATCATCTTCAAATTATCAACAAATTAACTGGAAACAAGTAATCTGTGTCAGCAAATTATCAGATTGGATAATATCCTGTGTTCTTTCTCAGACATGCCTTTGAGGCATTTTGTCAAATAGTATACGCGCAACATCGAGATTGGCTCAGGCTACAGAATCGAAGCCATGTTTTCATCTGGAATTGCCGAAATCAGCGCTGGAATCATAGAGCCATCACAAATCATCCAATTATAGCCTAGATCTCAATAGAATCGAGCACGAGTGACACTGATCACCAGCATCAATCAACTGAGAAGAAGAGGTCCAGTAATTCGTTGTCATTGAATAACGGACACAAGTGAGGAAGTTTCAAGCGAGATTTAACCACCTCAATGCTCTCGGCCACGGAACGGGGTGAAATAGAGAAAGTGAGCGGCAGCCATGAAACTTCTATCAACGAGAGCCACGGCCACTAGAATCGATTCGTCTGAAATCGCGAGTCCGACTCGAAGGGAAATCGCTTCTATCAAGAACTTCTTCGTTTGGTCAGTGCGTGTATGATGAATCCCTTGCTCTCTAGCGATGGCTTTCGGTGTAAGGAGAGCGATGGAGAAGGCAGATCGATGAGGAAATCTCGAAAAGAGGCTGCGGATCAATGCCATTGATTGAATCAAAAAAAAAAATGAAAGTCGGAAAATGAGAGATAACTTACCTTGATTCCGCAGCAACAATCGAAGAGCTCTCGACAGAGATTGAAGTCGCTTAATCGAAGGAAGCGGCTGGGATACTGGAGGAGCATGTAGGCGCGGCGGAAGCGAGGGTTCTCGAAGGAGATGGATGGGTCGACAGCCACGCTCGCACCGCAATCGCCGAACTCGTCGAGGTAGTGGAGGAGGTGGCGGTGCTGGGAGTGGTGGGCGGTGGCTCCATGGGCGGCGGTGGCTCCATGGGCGGCAGTGGAGAGGACGGTGAAGGGGAAGAAGAAACGAAGATGTAAAAAGAATTTCAAAGAAACGACGTCATTTTACACAATCACTGTCCACGTGGACTGGTTGTTTTAAAAAAAATGCCACATCAGATGAAAATTTTAATTATAAAAGCCACGTAATTCCTCTGACCAAATTTCTCGTCGGAGATACTTAAGTGAGCTGGCGAAAACTTTTTGCATTAAACTGAGCGCCGTACACAACTTTTGACACTTTTAGTATCATTCTCTCAACAAAGTTTTGTAGAATGTGGAGAACAAAGATATATTAAATACTGCTTGTACGAACTAAGTTGGAAACCGTTTTTATGATTGTTTTATGTTTCTCTTTGTATTGTTTTAGCATTGCAACGGGTGATAGTTAAATACACAAGTGTAAACGCAGTGAGTATGTCTTGATAGTGTGATCTATCAAGTAAAGGGAACATCACTAATCTGTTGTAACTTACACTACTTATTACTAGTGCAATCCTGCTGCTGTTTAGACTGTTAGTCTGAAAGTGGATGCAGGTTTGGGTATAAAGCCAAAATACTATATATTATTGTGTGATCCTCATACTCTACTCTAATTACTTATTAGCATCACACACGCTGTCCCTAACTTGAGTGATTGTTGTTCAATGTCCTGCAAAAGTTTTACTATATCATCACACAACCTATTCAATCCCCCCTCTAAGTCGTATTGTTAGCCCCAACACATACTTCACTGAACTCTTTCCAAAGTAAAGAATGAGTTGTAGGAGTTGGAATGAAATCATACTAGAGTCCAACATAATTATACTTGTCTCGATCAAAAGTCACCCACATGGACTCTCGCTTTGAACCTAAGGACCGAGTAAGTTTCATGAGGAACGCTTGATTACTTTTTCTCAAACTGCGAAGTCCTAACCCTTCATAATTCTTTGGTTGCCAAAGCCTTCCCCATCTCACTAGATACATCTTCCTTTTAACCAGATATATCCCTACACAAAATTTCAACAATTTCGTTCAACTTATTCAAATATTATAACAGGCAACTTCGATGCTTGCATCGCGTATTATGGCATAACAACATTTTGTACTAAGGCAATTCTTCGCACAAGAGATAAATTTTCAGCTTTCCACTCACTTAATTTACTGTGTACTTTATCAGCAATAGGTTGATAAATTCTTCGAGTAACTCGTTCATGAAGCAAAGGCACTCCTAAGTATTTGCTAAAATTAATTGTAAGAAAGAAGCCTCCCACAGTACTGATATGGAGCATTTTGTTCCGAGGGACATTCTTAGGGCAGAAATGATAATCGTTCAATTCCCAAGCCCAATTTCCGATCCCTATTTCTATTCCCTGGACGAGTTTTAGAGCAAAAGGTAGCATTTTATAACAATACAAAATTTTTGTTCTTGGACAGAAATTCATTTGATAGTGTCAATGTAGAATCCGTACATTGGTAGGCAAGTGGGTGGCCAGCAGCCGCAGGTGGTAAGGGCGAGCTTTGAGAAGAATTGTTATTTCTGTTTCTGTTACAAAAATGAGAAGTAGAAACTATTCCAAACCTATTTCTAGGCTAAAAATTTGTCTTGGAAAATAGAAAAATGAAATTGCGTTGCCAAACGGATATCTATTTCAAACTTGTTACCGGGAACAAAAAAATAGAAAAACATAAAAGTATAATGGTTCTCATTCGCGCCTTAATCTTCTGACCTGAAGCATTATAGAAGGAGTCAAGGCATTGTTTAATAACTTGCATTTGATCAATAGAGACTTCAACAAAAAAAAAACAGGAGATCTTCGCAAACATCAAATGAGAGATCATAGGACTTCCTCTATGAGTTCCAAACGGCTTCAGGCACCTTTCTCAACCAAATCCATGATTAAGTGAGAAAGCCGCTCCATACAAAGGATAAAGATGAAAGGCCAAAGCGAATCACCTTGTCTCACACCCCTCGAAGGCTAGAACACTTATGTTAGTTCCCCATTCCAAAGAATTACATATTGTTAGTCATATAGTGTCATGAAATCTATTGATGAACCGAAAGTCCAACCATGTGAAGGGTCTCACGAATGAATTCTCAGCTCAACCTATTGTACGCCTTCTCAAAATCTATCTTGACTAGCATGTAACGTTTCTTCCCATTCATTTGAATGATTTCCTAAGCAATGATGATATTAACTTGGATTTGGCGACCCGGAACATAGCTCACTTGGTTAGGCAAAGTCAAGTTTGGCATAACTTCTTTCAATCGATTCACAATAATCTTAGTTATTATTTTGAAGGAAACATTACAAAGTCTAACGGGTCGGAATTGCTCCAACCTTTCAGCAAAGTCAACTTTGAAAATTAAGGTGATAAGAGTTCAACTGATACTTTCCAAATTCCCAGCACCAAGCCAAAGTTTCGCAATTTCAAGACGAGCTGAACTGGTCACAGTTTCCATTGATGCTGACAAAATACTACTTGAAAGCCATCTGGTCTTGGAGCTTTAAAAGGTCCCACTCAAAACATTGCTTTATGAATTCCATCCCTACTTAGATGCCTTGACAAACTTCGGAGCTAAATCCGGGATAAGTTTCTAAATCGATTTAGCCATTGAGCTGAGAGATCATTTCGTTATTTTGCTGCATATAAATTCTGGAAATAGGAGTCAGCCATATTTTTCAGTTGTCCCTGGTCATCAATCCATCTTCCATCGTCAGTTTTCAATGATAAAATACGATTGTCTTCTTCGAACAATTGTTGTTGCATGGAAGAATCGAGTGTTTCTATCCCCAAAAGAGATACGTTTATTTCTAACCTTTTGAAACTACAAAATTTTCTCTGGTAGAGAAGTTCTCATGTACTCGTGCTTTAACTTCTGCTCAAATTCCAGAAGAAAAGGATTGTGCCCTTGCTCCAACTTTCTTTAGAAGACCTCCAATCTTGGCAAGAAGTTGTCATTTACGACTGAAGATATTTCCAAATGTACTCTTGTTCCACTCTTGTACACGTCTTCTAAATTGTTCAAGCTCAGCTCCAAGTGAAGCATCAACACTCCAATTATCTTTAATGAATTCGGAGAATTGAGGATGTGTTAATCAAGCAGCTTCAAAACAGAATTTACTCTCGGCAGAACCTTGACAAAGGTATTAGGAAACATCACTCGCCATTCTGCATTGCACAACGCTCTAACCAACCTCTTGAAAACTCAAGCAAGTCCCGACCACCTAGGGTCTACCCAGCTGTACTTATAACTCGTTAAAACTAAGTCTAGATAATGACAAGTGTCAATTCAGCTTCTAAATTTATCACATTTGGCTAAGCAAACAGGAGCTCCACCCATTTATCATGAACATGAGCAACATTAAAATCTCCTGCAACAAGCCAGGGCATAGTTGTAGAGTTATCTAAATTAGCAATAATAAGCCACAACTCTTGCTTCTTACTTTCTGTGGGATTAGCATAAATAGCGGTGAATACCAGGAGGGCCTGTTCACAGTTTGCTTGAGGTAGAGGAGGTGACCTTCAGAGCAAAGCAAATCCAATCCCAAAGACTTCTCCTTCCATAAAACCAATACCTCTGAAAGAAATTGTGTATCTACTCTGACCGAATGATGAAATCCCAGTTTTGTGATAACTTTTATAGCTTCATGTACAGATACAAGCCTATTTCACATACCATCATGTTCCCTCTTGCAAAGAAGCAAAGGTTTGGGCCTAGCAACAAAAGATTCAGTAGCCTGCGAGGGGTGCTGACTATAAGTTTATCCTCCCTAGCAAATTGATTAAGTAGCTCATCGTCGCCCAAGTGAGACTTCACCCCAAAAGAAACATATGAATTACCAACGGCTCAAGGAAGCAAGGGATCAGCTCAACACTTCTCAACCTCCACGGTTTCTGACTGTCCATCCACCAATTGAGGTTGAACACTGCAAAACAATATCCCTTTTAATTCTCATCAGGATTATCCTGAAAACCTCGATGACCATCATTCAAACACGAAAGTTTTTTACCTCGTTTGAGAACACTAGAGGTTTCTTTACTAATTGAAACATTTTTTGCAGGAGACATTTCTACATGCGTAGCTACCTCAGGCACGGCACAATGTTACTCTCACACTCTTTAGTTCTATGCCCATAACAACCACAATGGAAGCATATGAAATGTAGGCCTTCATACTTAATCCTGCATCTTCGACCTCTAAAAATGATCGTGGTTATAAGGGGTTTAGAGAGATCAACTTGAACACACATTCACACATGTTTCCCCTTTCAGCAACAAATATTGCAGTGTCCGCCTCCTAGGGAAGGCCAATCTAATTGCCTAACGTCATTAAAACTATCTCATCAAAATACTCCATTGCTAGATAGGGACTGCGAACCCAAGCAGCCACTCTGTTTATAGTAGCCACATCCGGATCGAAATTAGGATCCCAACATTGAATTGCCAAATAGTGGTCGAAAATCACTTAAGGACCATTTCTCAAAACGAAGTCCGCAGAATCATCTTCAATTTCCGTGGGAATTTCAGGGCGTTTACCCACGACGGTTTCACTATATGAGGGACAATCTGTTGCTCCCAGAGCACCAACGGCAAACTCCGAGCCTATCTTTGCCTTTATTTTTCTCCAATCAAGTTGATCTTTCTCTTGCTGTGAAAGCTCAGGGGAACAGTGAGAGGGCGAGGGAAAATTGGCCATGGCAGGAGACTCAGCATTGAGTTTTTATGCCCCAGTAGAGCTCTCCAGCGTACCCCTTCGCGTAGATGTCCTATTCTCCTCATTAAAGTTGTCTTGCTACTGAATGAGCCTTTATTCTTTATCTTCTAGAAAATCTATCTTGGACGGTGGCTCCTCATTGGACCCATTGGATCATATTCAAGCAGAAATCTCCCTTGCATGTATAAATATCAAATAAGCTTGATTGGTTGATGAATATTGAGTTGAGTTTATGAGTTGATTGTCTCCGATGGAACTTGATGCTCCCGCATCAGATGTGAGATGATATCATTATGATCCCAGCACATCATGAAATTAAGAAGGCCATTTTCCCTAGGCTTTGCTCGGGTTTTTATCGTGGATTGTTTCTCTTTGAAAGGAAAGTATCCCATTTACCAAAAAGAAAAAAGAAAGAACCATGTCTATCAAATTCTAGATGTATTGATCAATCAAACATGTTGATTTCTCCTTTGTGACATATAATCCCTAATAATTAGTTTTATTAGGCCATCTTTAGATTTGATATTTAAAGATACTTTCTGAATTCAAAGAAAAAAAAGCCCCCTAGTTGCAACCAAAAAGGGGAAAATATGAGTCATTTGAAGCCATCTACGCACAGCACGCTTCAATGAATTTTATATCTGATGCAATATTTAAGGTTATATGTACATGCTCGGAGAAGAATACTTGAGTTGTCATGTTATTTATTTGGATGATAAAGTTTAGTGCGTGCATGTAGTTCGAAAAAGTTCATTCGTTTGGAATCTCACTGAACAAATAATAATATCCATGGAAATGGAATTAAGGGAAGTTGAAGCAAGTTATTCTTGCATGTGATATTGATTACCTAAAAATAAAAAAAAGGGTCCACATAGAATACGGTATCCATTCAACAAAAACGAGAAAAAATGAAAAGTAATCTAGGGACAATTGATTTCCGTAACATTGATTAAAATTTTATATAAAAACTATACTTTTCATCTTTGTACTTTCGCATTTTCTTAATCAAATCTCTAAACTTTTAATTTATCTAATAAATTTTTTAATCAAATTCTTTCGACACTATCCAGCTGACGTGGTCATCAGACAATGTTGTAATGTGATGTAAATAAAACTTTCCCAACATGGACGTCCATGTGAGCGTTCTCATTGGCAAAATTTTATCCACATTATACTTCAGAATTCTCTATATTGGATGAATTCTTCCTCACACGTCCACATGAGCAACCCTATATTTTATTAGCGTGGTATTTGGCATCATCCGGCGACCATATTAACTAAATTTGGTCGAACTTGTAATTGAAAGATGATAAAAGTACGAAATTTAACTGCACAAATTCAAATATAGGTACTTGATTATTAAAACTTTGTGAAAACATATGAACGAAAAGTAGGGATTTTCCTAAGAATTTAGGTTATGTTTCTGGAGTCTGGGACAAGTCAAGTCAAGCAGTTCCATAGATCTATTCAAAGAGCACAAAAAGGGAGGAAAAAAAAGGAAAAGGCCAGAAAAAAAAAAAAGAAAAGGAAAATTTCCTCCCGACCAACTCAGAACTGGATATCATGCCTTGAACGGTTGGCGTAATTGGTGCTCGATTACTTCTGTGTTTTCCCGGCTTTAAATGCAGGATCTGCAAATTCTGTTTTATTAACTGATGCGTACTTTGGACACTCTGCCCAAGATTCCAAAGGACGGTTGTTGGAACCTCACATGTTTCTGACCAAAAAACCTGAGGAGATTGGTGCTGGAGCCAAGCTGACTGAAGTGAGGAAGAACATGACATGCCCGTGGCCGAGACCTGACGGGAAGACCCAAGTGACGGTGTAACACCTTAACGACGGGGGTGCCATGGTCCCTCTGAGGGTCCACACAGTCCTAATCTCGACTTGGCGTGATGAGACCATTCCCAATGAGCAAATTGCGAAGGATTTGAAAGACCATCTGATCAAGGCCGTGATTCCACCTCAGTATCTTGATGACAAGACGACTTTCCACCGCAAGTTGTGGAGGCATCTTGTGATCGGTTGGCCCCATGGAGATGAGGGCCTCACCGGGAGGGAGACATATATGTACTCTTACCATGGTTGGGGTGCTCGTGGTGGTGGTGCTCCTTCAGGCAAGGACCCGACAAAGTTGACCATAGCGGCACCTACATTGTTAAGCAAGCTGCATTTGCAGGTTTCTTATTCCATTGGTGTTCGCTTGCCATTATGTTTTTAGACACTAGATAAGACTAGGAAGACTCTAGACAAGGATACTCTGGCGTTGATCAAGGAAAATTTTTATTTCAGGCCAGGAGTGATCTCTATCGATGTTGATCTGATGAGAGGAGGCAACTTCAGGTATCAGAAAACAGTGGCAAATGGGCATTTCGGGCGTGATGACCCAGGATTCACCTGGGAGAGAGTGGAGCTTCTCAAACCTCGCAAAGCATAGAGGTTTGCCTTCCTCGGGTCACACTAATATTCCTGAATGATTTCTGATTATGTATTTATGTTCTATTCGTGGTACTTGGTACCGGATTCTCAAATAGTTTTTCGCGAACTTCAGTGAGATTAATGGAAGACAAAAGAGAGGGAATCCTGAATTGTGTTTATGTTCTATTTGATTATGATGTTTATGCCCCATTCAATCAACTCTTCTTCCGAAGCTAGATAAGGCATGTCGTGCACCACACTGAGAATCATGCATTCAAGTAATGCAGGGCTCACTGATCAGTGTGTTAGGAACTAGGAGAAATTTCTGTCGATTTGATGAATTTTGAAATGTAACACACGAGTATACTGTCTGTAAATCTGTAGTATTGAATTAACTTAAAAATTAACTCACTTTTATGTTTGCCTATCATTTCTTTCTTCCTCGAACTTTTCTTGTATCTTGCTCTTTGGGGATGTACATGGTTCATGTCCAACGTCTATGAACAACATATAAATGTCGGGTCTCTCCATTCATGAAGGAGCAATCTCGCTATCTGCACCAGCCACGGCAACTTTGCCTGTCATCCAGCTCTTTAGCATCTGTAGTGCAGCTTTCGGCTGATCCATCGGAACCATGTGCCCCGCATTATGAACCTTCATTTCATCACACAGCCAGTATTGAAATTATTATTTGCCTCTCTCATCTTTAAAGTATGTTGTGTGTGAATGTGCTTGCAAATTGCAAGTTTGTGTATTCTTCTGTCAGAGAGAAAGAGAGAGAGAGAGAGAGAGAGAGACCTTCAAGAAAGTAAGTGGTCCATGGCTTTTCATCAATCCTGCCTTGGCACCATCGACAACAAATGGAACAGTAGCAGATGTTCCAAACTGTTTTTGACCAGACCATTCCATGGCATGAACCCAGTTGGAGTTCCCTGCTCAAATTAACATCAGGAAACACACGTCATACACCAGGTAATGTCTGTTTGATTCTGTCTAGTGTCCACCAACTTGAAAGATCAGGGTTGTTCTTACCGAGCCAATTACAGATGAGATCGTATTCACCGGCATAAATGAGCACCTTCAGCCCATCCTCAAGAAGCACAGGGATACCCGCTTCGAGATTCTTCATCCAATCCGTGAGCATGGCATAATACACAGTGCTGCTGCATGACACGAACTCTATATTTCCAACCCCTAAAGCATCTCTCACTGTCTTTTGGTTCAGGAATGTCTCCAGGTTTGAGAAGTCGTAGCACAGGTCGCCCTCACAGCCCTTTCGAATATCATAGTACTGCAGGCCAATCATCAACATGTCAAATTCACAATATCAACGTTATATTTGGAAAGCTTTTGTGAAATAAAAAATAGTCAGTCATCGTCGCACATTGATGTCCCCAGCAATGTCCATGATCCTACCGAAAATACTTGCGCAATCATCATATGAAGTCAAACAAGCATTTCCGCCCTCAGTAGCTGCACATAATATGCAAGTATAAGTAGTAAAATCTCGGCCTTTAGAGAGAGAAAAGAGAGAGCTTCTCCGATGTTTATATGAAGCATAAACAGAGATTTAGGACCAGAAAAGATACCACACTGTTTAATCGCCTGCTTGCATTCTGGGAGCATTGCGTTTATGCTGTCATGATCAGACTGTGTGATTAACCCCATGTTTAGAGCATAATCTGTGTATGCTTCATACTGGATCTCAGGATTGGTTAGGCCATTGCCAATTGCAAACCCCTGTTCGAGATTCAGAAGTTAACAATGTCAAAAGAAAGAATAGTGAATATTGTCATAGCAAAAAATTACCATACAAATATGAAGTACCTTCAGGTTTATGTGAATTCCTTCCTTGGCCTTGTGCCCTTGGTGAACACGAGCAGCAAAAGCGGGAATGTAGTGCCCAGCATACGATTCTCCGGTTATGTAAAAATCATTCTTGGCAAGTTGAGGATGCTCTGCAAAGAACGCCTGACGGTCGTAGTGAAAGATTAGTCTATCATACGCTTGAATTCTTATCTTGAAAATTACCGAACTGAAAATCAGCTACACAAAAGTGGTCAAATTCATGTAATCAGGCACTCAGGTTATCATCAACGAGTGTTTGTATACCTGCAAGAAGTCGTACAAGTCATTGCTGACACCCTGCTCATCATGCCGAATGTCGCGCTCATCAGAGGAGTAACTAAAACCAGTTCCAGTAGGCTGGTCAACGAAGATGAGATTTGACACCTGGGGGACAAAACATTACAAATACATCAAATGTAATGCTCAAGATCATCACGTGCAACCATTAGTTTGTCAAGACAAGCTTGGAAATTTGTTTCCTGGCTGGCTATCGAAGGCAATAATAGCCAACAGAAGAAATCGGCAATTGCTTTTGAAGAAAGAATACTTAAACCAACTAGACCAACATCGTATTTAACTACGTCAAGGAACAAAACAACAGAAAAGAGTCGGAGGACGACTGGGCGGACACGCTAATGTCAAACTATTAAAAAAGATAACAGAACAAGGAGAAAAATCCGAAGGATGATGCAACGTTCTTTGGAGAATTTATTATGATTAATAACACTGTGATCTGTCACTCGCTCACCTTGTCCCAACCGTAATCATTCCACAGAAGAGATAAGTTGTTGGCAATTTGGAAAGGGCCATTCTCATAGAAAAGTGCCAATTCACTGCTACAACCAGGCCCTCCAGTTAACCATATTACCACCGGGTCATTTGGGCTGCCCCGTGATTCGAAGAAGAAGTAGAACATCCTGAAAAATCGGATAAAAAACAGGACAAAGAATTATGACCAGAACTTGATGAATTATAAGGTGCCGAATCTCATTTGGCTCGCACGAATTGAAGAAATAGATTAAGAAAGAAAATTTCTTGGTGGGTTTTCCTAACTGAATTCTTTTGACTTCTCATTTTATGAGGCCTAATTGATAACCCCATTAATTTTCTCATCATCTAGGCCTATCAAAATAAGTATAACAGGTGAATCTAATTTCTCCTAGAACATCATAATTAAGTACTAGACATCGGAAAATCGTACTCTACATCAAGAACATTAATAACCAGCTATCCTAGTTAATTCCAAGGCCTCACCTTGCTGCATGGGAGCGCGAAAGCCGGTAATACCCGGCATGGTGACCTAGGTCCTTAATGGACGACCCAGACTTGCCGAGAAGTGGGAGCTCAAAGCGCCTCTCGACGATCTTCCCACCGGAAGCCAAAGAAGAATTGACATCACCAGTTTCAATATTGACAGATTCTTTGGGGAACAAGTTGAGCCCTCTAATGAGCTTCTCTGCTTGTGTCCTCACTGATAAGTTGACGGTTAAAGAGGATGCTTTTGATGGTGATGCAATTGAGAAGGATGAAGTTGAGAAGAAAAGGAGGAGAGAGAACAAAAAGCTGTGCTTTGAGAGAAAAGTTGATGCCATTGTTGAGACTTCTTCTGAGAGAAGACTTTAAAGTTTAAGGAGGAGGATGATGGTTGGTGATGACCAATCGTGGGGCTTTTATAGTGTCTGATGTCAAGGACGTGCTTGATAGGCTCCCGGAAAATGTGGCTTACATAGAGAGAGAGAGAGAGAGAGAGAGAGAGAGAGAGAGAGAGAGAGAGAGAGAGAGAGAGAGAGAGAGAGAGAGAGAGAGAGAGAGAGAGAGAGAGAGAGAGAGAGAGAGAGAGAGAGAGAGAGAGAGAGAGAGAGGTATAATTGTCTGCTTCTTAGGCTGCGCATGATAATCATTATGTGCCCGAGAACAGATTATGGTCAGAAATGATTCTTTTTTATTCTGTGTCCGGAAACTGATTCTGAGCATTTGAAGGCATTTGGTAACGGCACAAAATTTATATTCCTGAAATGTAAAAGAACATAAATGCATTTGGTAACAACATAAAAATTTTTTTATTAATAATATTTTAATAACATTTTAAATATTTTAATATTTCTTTCTTTTCTTTTTTCTTCTCCTTCTTTTTGGCCATGGCCAGTAAAATATTTTTTAATTAATAATAAATTTATTAAAAATAATTTTTTTATTTTTTTGGCCATGGCTTGTAAAAAATTTCTTATAAATAATTTTTTTATTAATAATTTTTTTAAAATATTTTACTAATAAATATTGAAAATATTTTTTTATTTTTTTTCTCCATGGCCTAATCGCTGGCCATGGCTGGTAAAATATTTTTTTATTAATAATATTTTAATAAAAAAATTTTATTGAAATTATTTATTTTTTATTTTTTTTGCCATGGCCTGATCGTTGGCCATGGCTGGATAAAATATTTTTTTATAAATAATTTTTTTATTAATAATATTTTAATAGAAAATATTTTATTGAAAATATAATTTTTATTTTTTTCGCCATGGCCTGGTCACTAGCCATGGCCAGTAAAATTTTTTTTATTAATAATATTTTTTTTAATTTTTTTTGCCATGACCTGGTCGTTGGCCATGGCCGATAAAATATTTTTTTTATAAATATTTTTTTATTAATAATATTTTAATAAAAAATATTTTATTGAAAATATTTTTTTTATTTTTTTCGCCATGGCCTGGTCACTGGCCATGGCCAGTAAAATTTTTTTATTAATAATATTTTTTTTATTTTTTTCACCATGGCCTGGTCGCTGGCCATGGCCAGTAAAATTTTTTTATTAATAATATTTTTTATTAAAATATTTTAATCTTGCCAGATACTGCGAGGGTGGCCCTCACACCGGACATTAGTAGCTATGTTAAAAACCAAGAAAAAGAAGAAAAAAAATTATTCTCATTTTTATTCTCAGAATCAAGAAGTTACTTTTTTTTATTTTTTATTCTGCTCCAAAACTGATTTTGGGCACAAATTTCCAAGAATTTGTGCCCATAATTAAAAAATTAAACAAACGGATTTCTATTCCCAAACTGATTCTAGGAATAAAAGAACAAAATCAAACACTATTTAGCAAGTTGCCATGCACAGCCTTATTATCATTTGGTATGTCTTTTTTTGTGTCTTTGTTCCTTCTTTTGTTGCTTTTTTGCAACAGATTGAACTGAGACAGAGGTGGTGGTTATGTCTTTTTCGAAATGAATCGTATTTGCACGAAAAAGATTTTGCGTAAAGATCAGTGGGAATAGACGATGAATGACGACGGTTCCCATATCGCAGCTCCACAAAGTTTGTGGTATGATATCAACATGATCCCAGCTCTTCATGAAATTGAAAAGGCAATTTTGTTTTTGCCTTGTCTATCAAATGCAAAATGTATTGTTATTCTCTTTGTAACATATAACATGGGCAAATGGTCCAATTAGTCCTAAATTTATTGTACATATGTCAATTAAGTCCTAAACTTTTCAAATTTTTCAATTGAGTCATAAACCTTTGTGCAAAATTCCAGTATAATCCTTCCTACTAATTTTCACGTGAAATCGTTAAAGTAATGATGTACTACATAGGACAACAGGCGATGATTAGACCACCACGTTAACGA
The DNA here is from genome assembly GCA_031216235.1 of Syzygium jambos. NCBI lineage: Eukaryota > Viridiplantae > Streptophyta > Magnoliopsida > Myrtales > Myrtaceae > Syzygium > Syzygium jambos. The sequence continues at coordinate 12,555,128 of CM062229.1, read as the reverse complement.
TTTTTTGCGAAAATTGACTAGAATGACGGCATTGAATTTTGTGTAAAATTGTAAGACTAATTAGCAAAATTGAAAAGCTTAGGACTAAATTAGTATTGGTATAATAGGTTTAGGACTGATTGGGTAATTTTCTCTATATAATCCCTATTAATCAATTTCATTAGGTCATTTATACATTCACTATTAAGATACTTTCTCATTTTTAACTAAGTCCATTTTTTATTGAGCCATATAGGTAAAGCACGGTTCAACGAATTTTCATGTCAGATGCAATATTTAGGGTTACAGGAACATGCTCGGAATATAAATGCTTGAGTTGCCATGTTATTAATTAGCATGATTATAGGATCATAAACTTAATGTATGCATGTATCTGAAAAAAGTTCAATCATTCATAATCTCACTAAATAAATATTAATATCCATTGAAATGGTATTAAGGGAGGGTGAAGCAGGTTATTCATGAATGTGGTATTGCATTCACTCACCAAAACGAGAAAAAAAAAAGGAATCTTGGGGACAATTGATTTTTAGTATCAAAGATTAAAATTATGGCAAAAAAAGCTCTACTTTTTCCTAATCGAGTCTCTTAACTTTTCGTTTATCTAATTAAGGCATATGTTTTTGAAATTATCTAATCAAATCCCTCCTACACCAGATCCAGCTTTCATGATCGTCAAAGACGATCACGTGAGACGTGGACAAAATTTTTACAAACGTGGACATCCACAATCGCTAAGTTTAACTTACACGTCCATGTAGGGATCCCTATCCGATTAATACTTAAGCGCTGCCCGTCAATCATGTCAGTTGAATTTGATCGAACTCTGCATTGAATGGACTTAATCAAAAAGTTCCTAAAAATAAAATGACTTGATTAGATAATTTAAAAGTATAGAAGCTTGATTTGAAAAAGTGTAAAAAGTATAAGGACTGGCAAAAAAATTTCCTAAAACTATTATGTTTTTGGAGTCTGGGACAAGTCAAGTCAAGCAATATTCTCCCGACCAACTCAGGAATAGAAAACGTAGTGGATGAACATGAACATGCCTTGAACGATTGGCATAATCGATCCACCACGATTGCTTCTCTTTTTTCCCATCTTTAAAGCAAGGATCTTCATTTTTTTATTTAAAAAATGCATACTAATACACTCTGCGCAAAAAAAAAATTTCAAAAAATTTAATTCTATACTATATCCATATTTTACAAGATTAATTAATTACAAAGATACACCATTCGGTGATAGACGGAATTGTAAATAGAAAATGGTGAAGCGAGAGTAAGCCCGTGATTTTCACACATATGTGCTAAGTGTATGTGTAATTTTCCGTCATGATTGTTCACGTTTTAAAGTTATTTGTTTATATAACTCAAATATACTGGAGACAATTTCTCTCTGTGTGTACACGTTCGACATTGTTTCTCATTTTTTTTCCTGTGCTCTTATTTGAGGAAATATATGGATCCTGACTTTTAAAATAGTCATTAGTTTTACTCGCTATGTTGCTGTTGATAGGTAATCGCCATGGAAGTCAATGTACTTTTGACACTTCCTGGGTCGATGTAGAATGCTAAACATTCTAGGACTTGCTTAAAAAATGCAGAAGAAAAAGGAAAGAAAATGATAGAAAAAATTATAATTTTCAATTTGTACGCGGATTGGTAGGTCGATCCTGAAAGTTAATTATTGCTCTTAATTCATCAATAAGATGTGGTTTTTATAAGAAGACATCTTTACATGCAGTTGACAAGAAAGCGTATAAGGAAAAACCCTCACAGTGGAGATATGTAGTTTTAATAAGTTGCGAAGAGGACATTAGAGATATAAATTCATTAAGTAAAATCGTGTAAAATATTATAGTAGTTTTTCCCTTTTTTTATGACGAAGAAGTCTGCGTAAATTTAGATAGGCATAATCTTATTAGTGGACTTAATTGTCACGGCTACAGGTTATTTCACGTTGAGTAGTGAAAACCTATATATTTAAAGCGAAATTATGTTTTCTTTTTTCTCATTTATCATTTACAAACTTGTTTTGTAAACGTAAAACAAAGAGGAAAAAACTGTAAAATTGATGAAAAAAATTAGGAAAAGATAAAATAAAGAAATTAACTACCCACTTTCTTATTAAGAAAGTGCGCTTCGTAAAATTACTTAATTTTCCTTATAGTGTAATAATCCATCTCATCCTTGCACTCTATGTGAGAAATTTAGAACGCTTCTCTCATTTGGTTTTGAATTTTGAATTCTAAGTAAATGTTTGTTTACATTCATTGAACAAATAGCAAAATGTCCATTCAATTATTTATTTCTAGATTTAGGTTACAAAATAAAATTAATGTCGAGTTTTCTATTTCTCCTTGAAATTAAATTTATAATTTTTGTAAATAGCTTATAATGTTGCACAATGAATGAAAATTAATTACACATATTTTTTTCATCCCTCGCCTCTAGTTGGCGGTTATCATTAAAGACATTATATCCGGATACAAACTTAATTAGATATGGATACGGATGACCTCCGTTATATCCCACCAATCAGTTATTGCAAGAAATTTTCTTCAATTATAAATGAAGAAAAATATAGTCCTATTTTATATTTATAGCATCAATTCTGAGTACATATACCACAAGAAAAATATAAAATTATCTATCAATCGTTATCCATGAAAGATTTTAGTCGGTAGGGTTTGTTTGCCCTTACGTTTTTTGAGGAAATAATAGCTTTTCCTTTTCCTATAAATTTTAAAGACGGAAAATAATGTTCTAATATTTAACAGACTGAAAAGTTCTAGATGACTTTAATGTCAATGTTTCTACCTTTCAAAATATCTCACATACTAAAGATCAAAGGAAAGTCAATTCCAAATCAGGCAAGAAAAAAAGAAAAGAAATAAAAAAATAACTCCAAATAATATAATCATGGAAAATGCCTTCAGTTTAGTGGTAGCTAAACTAATGAAGAATTTGAGGATGCAAAGAATGATTTTTCTTGCAAGACATTCAAATGCTTAATGACTTAAAGTCTAAATGGATAAAAATATGTGGCTCTCCTTGTCAATAGAGTAACAAAAAAAAAACAGTTTCTTTATAGATATAAAAGGAAAAAGATGCGATTCGAATCGACTAAAATGACATGAAAAGGTTTGATTTTACTCTACGCGTCAAAGTGGTGGCACTTGAAAGACTCAGGGTACCTTCCAAATCTACTATGTATCCCACTAAACTAGGAGTTCAGAATCTCTTTAGGATCAGAGGTCAAAAGGTAGGTTGTGACCAACTTTAGTGACGGATGATGTACCATGTGCTAGATGTACCTATTGTTTCCAAATCTATAAATCTACCAAACTAAAAGTAAGGTTGGTCCTTGCAATTCCCGGGTTTTAGTGACTACTACTTATATGGTCATCACATCTGGTGATGACCTAGTGGCATCGGCTGGTATCGAAGAATGTGGGATCGTGATTTTGCATCCACTTGTGGTAATAGTGCTTGTATCTTTGCTTTGATGGCACGTGTCCCGAACCCCTACTATCTCGGTTGAGTGATGGTCAGTTGGGGTCATGGAAAAATCGAAAAACAAAGCGAACTAAATCGATGAGTTCGTTTTATCAGTTGAATAGTTCTTTGTTTCTCTTGGTAAAAGGAAGTTGAAAATCGATTGTTATTTTCCTAGAATTGGGTAAATAAAAACACCAAAGAGTAAAGTGGTGAAGAGAGGTGAAAGCACAAATTGTTGATCTTTAGATATATCTTTAATTTCACATCACTTAGATATGAACTGTTACCTCAATTGATAAATCTCGCGCAACATCAAATTAGCGCAACAGCTTCTGAAGCCATCCAGGCACAGATGAACAATGAGTTGAGGAAATAATATCATATCGATGATCGGACGGGGATGTCTATAGGAAGGAAAGGCATTCTTAGACAATTTATAATTCTAAGGAGCTAAGTGCACATGCCCGTACAAAGGTACTGACAATCAATGTCAAACAAACGTAAGAACCAAAACCAAAACCTAAAAGCGAAATCGATTGATTCTTTCTCTTTAAGACACCTCTCTCTCTCTCTCTCTCTCTCTCTCTCTCTCTCTTATATACATGTTTCTGTTTCGGTTCCCTTCTTTTGTATCATTCCCATAAAGATAATGATTCCCACCTAACACATGCATTATTTGGAGCCTAACTAGATTTTTTTCTTGCGTGGTGGAGATGGCACGACGCGGTTTTAATTATTTGAGTTTCTAACAAATGTAGTTTGGATGTTCTTATGAAGAGCCCCAAATTCAAGAACATTTTATCGGTGTGAACATAGTTACGCGGTGTCGCGACCGAACTCCCGAGCCCTTTTTGGATGACATGCAAAAAGCAGGGGGGCTCGTCTGGTACGTCCTAAGTCTATGTTTAGGACTTAACTCGGGCTCTCCCAAGCCCATACCATATCGCGACTTAAGGTTTAAATATTTAACATGCAAATGATTTATACCAAGGAGTCGCCACTAATCGATTTGAGGTGGGTCGATTAGAAACCCAAATAAGGTGATGGGAGAATCACCTTATTCCTACGAACCAGAAATTAACTGAATTCGGGAACTTGGTTACATTAGTTGGATAACTAATGCCCTTTCGGTACCTTTCTACCCTGTTCATTTTTTGAAAATATTTGTCAAGCAGTTTGGATTGATTTTAAGACCTTTCTCCTAACATGTGAGGTGATCAAGCGAGTGCATAATCAGAAACGATTAGCAGTCATGCAGCCTATAGTTCTAGCCCTAACTAAGCCAGATGACATTCAAAACACGGCAGTTCATGCAATTGTATTAAAAAACATGCATAATAACAACGCGACAGTAATAATAAAACATGCAACATACTACCACGCGATTTCAGACTTGTTGAATTTAAATAAAACATCACATGCATAATTATAAAGGATTAAAACACTCAGATAAGTCATACATAAAAAAAAATTCGGATTTTTTTTTTTCGAAAAAAGAGAAAAAAAAATATTATTATTTTTTTGAAAATATTATTATTTTTTATTTTAATTAAAAAACGGAAAATAAAAACCTTTTTAAAAAAAAATTTTTGATTTTTTTTAAATTTTTTTTTTGAATTTTTTAATATTTTTTTAAAAAATAAAATAAAATAAAATAAAAATAAAATAAAAAACCGGTCGGGTCGGGTCCGGGTCGGTCGGAACCGACCCGGGTCGGTCGGACAGACCCGGTCAACGGATCCGCCCCGGGTCATTGACCTGGGTCGAATCAACTGAACCGGGCCGGTCGGAACCGACCCGAGTCAACGGATCCGACCCGGGTGTTGACCGGGTCGGATCTGTTGATTCGGGTCGAATCTGACCCGGATCCACAGACCCGTGGGGAGAGGGCGCCGGCGGAGCCAAAATTGGCCGTCCGCCGGCTGACCCAGGCCGGCGCCGCCCCCTGGAACGGCCCCTGGGGCCTCCACCAACGTCTCCGACCACCTGGCTCGCCTTCCGGCCGTCGGTTCGCCGGCCGGCGAGCCAAATCAGAATCGGCTTCTCTGAGGGATTTTGTCGAGCACCTGGCAGGCGCGGCGGAAATCAGCCGATTTCGGCCTCCTCCGGCGGTACGGTCGGCTCCGACGGCTGTAGCTGACGTTCGACTGCATGTGGGGACCGGGACCGGCGACGGCATGGGCCGGAATTCGCGCGAGATGGCCGGCGCGAATCCCGGCCGGACTGTGTCCACGAACAGGGGAAAACAGAGGTGGCTCTCGGCCAGGGGGAACTCACCGGTCGACGGCGCGTCTGGGCGGCTTCCGGCTGGTCTGGCGGCGTCGACGACCGTTGCTGGTTCTTCTTTAGCTCCGGCGGACTCTCGGCTCTCTCCTTCTCTCTCTGTTCTCAGCTCTCTCTTTCACTCTCTGTCTCTCTCTGTCTCTGTTTCTTTCTAAAAAATGGCCGGAGGAGTGCTCCGGGCGTCGCCGGTCAGCTGCTGGAGACGGCGAGACCGGCTGGGACTCCAGGCCCCTCTCTCTTCTCTATTTCTCTCCCGGTTCTCTCTCTGTTTCTTTGTTTCTCTCTCAAAATGGCCGACCGGGGGCCTCTCTCTCTCTTCCGGCTTATAGATGGCGACGACGACGACCCCCCTGTTCCCTTGCGTCTGCAATGACGCCGGCCTGCACCGGCCTACTCTGGTCCGCGACTTCGCGGTCATTTAGGCCGGTGCAGAGCAGAGTCAGGGGAACAGGGAGCCGAGAGGGAGGAGCGGATAAGGCAGCCGGGAAAACGGGGGAAGAAGGGACTGGCAATTAATGCCAGTCCCTTTGGCGTGCTCGGCCGAGCTTCCCTGGCCTGCTGACGACGATGACGAGGGGCGGCGCCGCCGTGAATCGGCGTGACGACGTGGACAGAGGTGAACAGAGCAGGGAAAGGGACTGCTCGTGGGCAGAAGGAAGAAGAAGGGAGCTGGGCCGGGCCAGGCCCAGCTCGCGCGGAAAAAGAAGAAAAAAGGGAGAAGCGGGCTGGGCCGTGCGAAAGGGGAAGAAAAAAGAAAAAGAAGGAGAGGGCCTTGGGCCCGCGGAAGGGAAAAAGAAAAGAAAAGGGCCTGGGCCCGCGGAAGGGAAAAAGGAAAAGGGCCGGGTCGACCTTGCCCCGACCCGGCCCGACTCGATTTTTTCTTTTTTCTTTTTTTCTTTTTTTTATGTAATTTATTCATTTTACATTTATATTATTATTATTATTATTATTATTTTAAAAAAAAAACTCTAGTAGGCCCTATTAATGCAAAATGTGCCTAATTTCTATATGCAATGCATTTAAATTGAAATGTTTTTTGTTTTAGGAATTAAAAAATTAATCCCTAAATTTTGCATAATTAATTTTGGGCAAGTTAAAAATAGGTGTCAACAGCTGCCCCTCTTTGAAGGTGAGCTCGCAGAGTTTGAGCTCGCAGAGGTTACGTTCAAAGACAAAATGACACCTAAATTCGGCCCATGCATGTTTAATGAATGATATTTTTGGCGAGACCGTGGATCTCATTTTTATGATGCAATAAGATGATGCATGCTAAAGCAAATAAAAGCTTACCTGGGGCTACTTACCTTGCCGAAGGGTAGAGTAATTCCAGATAGTTGATATTGTGTGTCGAGGACCCGAACCTTTCTTCGGTCGCCTTGACGGAGGAAAATGGTTTGTCTAGGACCCGAACCTTTCTTCGGTCGCCTGGACTGGGGATTGTTTGTCTAGGACCCGAACCTTTCTTCGGTCGCCTTGACTGACTGGATTTTGTTTGTCTAGGACCCGAACCTTTCTTCGGTCGCCTTGACTAGGGATTGTTTTGCCAAAGTACCTGGGGGTCCTCGCCCGAGGATTTGACGGTTTGCCTGGTGGGTCCTCGCCAGCAGGTCTTGAAAAGGCTCAAACGATGAGCACCTCGAGGTCCTCGCCCAAGGATTTGATGATTTGCCTGGTGGGTCCTCGCCAGCAGGTCTTAGAAAGGCTCAAACGATGAGCACCTGGGGGTCCTCGCCCGAGGATTTGTTGGTTTGCCTGGTGGGTCCTCGCCAGCAGGTCTTGGAAAGGCTCAAACGATGAGCACCTGGGGGTCCTCGCCCGAGGATTTGTTGGTTTGCCTGGTGGGTCCTCGCCAGCAGGTCTTGGAAAGGCTCAAACGATGAGCACCTAGGGGTCCTCGCCCGAGGATTTGTTGGTTTGCCTGGTGGGTCCTCGCCAGCAGGTCTTGAAAAGCTCAAACGATAAACACCTCGGGGTACTCGCCCGAGGATTTGTTGTGAACAGAGGGAGTCAATTCCGTGCTCAGAAGGGTGAACAGAGGGGTCAGTCCAATGTTCAAAGGGTACCATAACAATTGTAGGTACATGGATTTTTGGAACCAGGCATGGGTAGAATATACTTACCTGGATACGTTCCTGCCTCTTAAGGGCATGTCTCCTGTCAGACAAGTTTTTCTTTGCGCAAACGCATACGCATTCACTGGAGGAATAGACAACTGAGGCTATTCTTGAATATTGTACGAAATATCTTGACCAGGTCAAGATGCATTTCATTTTCAAAGAAACACCAGGTTTACCTTCTGGATAGCTTGAAAAGAAATCTGATGATTTTGGGACCGGGCAAAGGGTAGAATGTACTTACCTGGGCACGTTCCCGGAGGTTTGATGCATCATCTGCTGAATAACCGACCTTTTTCGGGGCATCTCCCTTGGGATGATGATGAGGGCTTCTCCAACGCCCGAATTTTGTATTCTATCACTGGGGATTAGAATTCTGAGCCATCGAAGACGATTAGCGCAAACATGCATGTATTCATCAAGGATAGACAAGCTGAGCTATTCCAAAATGTGTATTTGACAGTTCATGCATGATGATTTTGCCATGTTTACATCACCAAAAATCCACCGAGGGTCAATCAAGACAACTTTTTCGCAAGGTGGACTTTCTCGAGATGATGAACGAGAGACTTTCAGTCGGAAAGGACTTTCACTCGCTCTCACTGAAAAGGGTTGTTTGTCCCGTCCATTAATGCGGGAACATCGAAAACACTCAATCTGACCACTATCATATCAACAAGGGTCTGAGTTTTCTCGCAAGTGATACGACGCTGCCAATCTGAGAGGTCTTCCTCAGGGTCGTAATGTAGGCTTGGTCAATGGCTTAACAAAGGTGACTGTTCAAGTCAAGGCCATGAAAGAAAATATTCTGCAATTATCTCCGGGTTTACTAGTCAAGAACCCTGCAAAAGAGATAGAAGTAGTCTTGCTCGCACTTCCTCGAGCGTTGTTTATAAACATTTGAAATTCCACGTTAATTCAAGTGCCCCAGTCAGAAGAGACTTCATTAGGGATGTAACGTGGGCTTGGTTTACGGGTTGAGGAACGAAATGATCGTTAGGTTCAAAAATGTGTGTGAGGGTAAGAATTGGTGATCATCTAGCATTGTCACCGGTCTTCTTATCCGCCGTCAGGATCCTTCTGGAAGACTTCTTGGGTAATCCTGTGTTTTAGCATCTTTGACAACTTTTTCTTGAGGAGCTTTTGCGTCAAGCATTTTCCTGGATACCATTCTATCTTTGTCCCATTTGCTTTCTCAAGAATAGGTTCGTTTTCCTCTTTCATGCGACAGATCTTTGTCAAAACAGAGTTCTTAAAGTAAGAATTTACATCAAAGAAGAACTCAAGTTTCAACCCTTTGTGGTTGTCTATTCTTCACCACTTAATGTCTTTGAGATATTTGAGAGCGCTTTCATCACGCCCATAAATCTCCATTCATGGGCATTGGCCTTGCTTTTACCAGGCACACTGCTTTTTCACGCCCCCAGTTTTTCAGCATTTTTTTTAGTTGCTCTTCTGATGCTGTCAGGACTAGCCTAAACAAAGTTGAACAGAACAATGTTTTTAGGCTCTTGGAGTCTTCATCTCCATTCGGTACTTGAGACCGTGATGCTCAAACTGTGGTGACGTTTGCCTTGCCCCGGTGTGGGGGATGATCACCAATTGGGTTCGTACGAAATGAAATTGACGGCTCAATTGGGCTAGCAAGGGATATAAGTGTATGGGATAGAAGAAGAACTGCTCTTCATCATCCTATGGCACTTAAATTATTATGAGAGTTCATCTGCAATAAAAACACTCAAAGATTAATGCAAGTGAGAGCAAGAAAATTTCTATTCATCTTTTTCACCTTGTGTGAGCTGTTGCAGCTGATGATCATAGAAAATTTTAGATATTACAAACTCCTCATTCTGTTTGTCTTGCTTAGTGAAAACATCACTGTTATCAATAAGATATTGATATTTTGGACAAGCATTAGTTTGCTGCTTCTCTCTTGACGAAGCCCTCTTAGTCTCGACTGTCTGGTCGTCGATGGTGTATTTGTCTTGGAGGACTCTGTTGAGGGTCACAGGTTTCATGAAAGTAACGAGGTCGAAGCCACAGGAGCAGTGACTGAAAGGGGATGGATGTTTTTCTTGTTTCCTCTGAGTCTGAATCCATCCTACGAGGCTGGTTTACCTCAAGTTGCCCCAATGTGGGGTGGTTCTTGACAGGGGTAATTTGAAAGGAACCTCCGAGTGTGTGGGCTCAAAAATGGTTAAGCAAAGGATTAATGGTAATGTATGGGGCAGAGAAATGAACTGCCTATCATCATTTTGGCTACCGTACCTTATGCGAGAAATCCCTTTACCTTGTAGAAATGAAACTCTTTCACTCATCTTGCAAGAGTTTGGTACTTGAGAATGTGTATAGATTAAGGATTGCCTCTCGTCATCCTGACACATCTCGTTCAATGCATTGGAGCAGTTCAACACCTTTTGTCGAATTGTCACAATTTTCACGGGGGGATTGGTGAATTAAACAGGAAAAATTACCATGCAAAATTCTTTTCAAAGGACATGCAATGCACTTGAAGAAAGGTTAAGCATTCATTTGCTTTAACATGTTTCCTCTTTCTTTGCTTCTTTGTATTTTTAGGAGAAAAGTTTTTACAGACAGAGATACTTACCTATGCTGCTATGGTGAGGTAAATCTGCAAGGCAATAGAAAAGACCGTGTTAATGAACGGCTCTTTGAAAAACAGGAATTGGGAACGATACAACGTTACCCTTCGTGATTCCATTCATCGGAGATTCAACTGACAAATTCTTGAATTTTCTCGGATGTTGATAATTCCCTTCTGACAAAAACATGGACTTATGTTAGAAGCGAGATGATTAAGGGTAAATTGAGAACGATACAGATTACCCTTTTTCCATTTTGCCTTCAAAGCTAGCAGAGTCTTTTCTCATCTTTACTTTGTTGAGCCTTCTCCGTCTCAGTCTGCTCCTCCCTACACTTGGTCTCGAAGCTCGAATGAGATCCTCTATAGTTAGGGGTGCCTCCAATTGGAAAGTCCTATTGTCGGCGCATGCTGTGCCAACGCAGTTCTGGCATGCTGAGGCATTTCTCAAAAATTCTCTGATTCTCGACATGCACATGGTATGTGCAATTGCTTGCATGGGGATCTTCGCAGCAAAGCTAATCTCTACTTTAAAGGTCTTTGACCGATGTGAGCATGACTGACGTCGAGACCTCCATGATTGGTGGGACTAGGATTGACTCTATCTTGTCATATGTAAAGTCCTTTCCAGCTGCTTGTACAGAATCTTTACTCAAATTTGTCCTACATAAAAAGGAAGAATGTGTCATTTCTATTCTAAAGTGGGTGAACTTTAGGAACGAAATACACCCTTTTTTATGGACTAGAGGATTGCATGCCCCATAGTTTACTCTTCCAATTGAGTACTTCTTCGTCATGCTTCATTTGAGAAGTCTCAGCATTGGTGCTCCATCCGGCTTGCTAGCACGTTAGGGTCTAGCATGTTCCCCATTTCATTATCTGCAAAAGGAAAAGGGTGGAATGTCATTTTCAAGATTTGTTAAGGAATAAGACATACCTTTTTCTTTCAAAAGGGGTAATCTTTTCTTGATCTGTCCCCGATTTCTGTACGAAATGATGTTTCGCTCATCATGGTGTCAAGGAATGCTCAGCACTTTCTCTGATTTTCTGGAGTTGATATCTCACACCAGAAGTAATGAAATTTGCCCCACATTTCATTTTGAAGGTTGGCTGATCTTCACTCGGATTACCCCTATCAGATGAGTTGGTCTGGTAGCCTCACCAGGGTCTGATATGCTCTTCAGTTTGTATCATTTCCAAATGTTCCTTTTGTAATAACAAATCAAAAAGGAGTATGCTCTGAAACATGAAGTGAGCGAGTTAGAAAAACAAACAGGGTTATGAACATGCATGCTTTTCCAACACCATTTTTGTCCTTTTGAAAAATGACAAATCGTTTGTTCTATTTTCAAAAGCTTAAAAACAAGGAAGCATGAGGAAGCCCGGGCCTCAGAATACCTTCCTTTACATGGCTGGATATCATCAACGGGCCGGTTTGGGATACTTCCTCAGGCCCTCAAAACAAAACATTTGTAATTCTTTTGAATAATTCAAGCGAATTACATTTGTTGGAATGGAAATTGCAATACTAAAATTTCAAGCATAATTACAAATTCCGAAAACTGGGAATCCTAAAAAACAGCTGAGACTTTAGAAAGCAAGAAAAGCTCCCAAGTAGGAGTATTCAAACTATTAAACATGCCTCTATTCTAACGAAGGAAAATTTAGCCTTCAGTTTACTCAATGACGACATCTGGGCCTCCTGCTTGCTTGGATGGTGCATTGCAGAATGAAAACATCTTTGCATCCAACAATTTCTGGACCTTATTTTTCAGGACCACGCAGTCATCGACGGAATGCCCTATTTCACCCAAATGATAATCACATGCCTTGGAGGGGTCGTAGTTGGGGAAACGCTCAGGATTTTCACGTTTTGGCTCTTTAGCAAGCAACCTTTTTTCCAGAAGAATAGGCAGAATCTGAGTCATAGGCCAAGGGAGTGGCGTAGACTGTTTTTTGTTATTTAGCCTTTGGGCTGGCTTGCGGCCTGAGGCCGGTTGCTGTCCACTGCTCATCTGAACTATTGGGGAAGAACGAACGGTTTGGGTGTATGCAACATCTGCATCTATCAAGGGTTCTTTCTCCTTCTTCATGCCGAGTTTCTCGGAAGTGGGGTCTGTGAACCACCCCTCACGCAGTCCCGTTTCAATTCGTTCACCCACAGGAACAAGACGATTAAGGGATTCAGCGGTGGCACCAACCAGGCGATGTCGGTATTCGTACGGAAGCGACTTTATGAACAACTTCACTTGTTCCTGATCAGTGAGTTGTGGGGTAACTTGAGCGGCCAAGTTTCTCCATCTGGTGGCGTACTCCTTGAAGGACTCGCTTTTCTTCTTCTCAGCACGTTCCAGATCATCACGAGTAAAGGTGACGTCGAGGTTGAATTGATATTGCTTGAGGAATGCATCAGCTGCATCATCCCAGGACTTAAAAGCATCCACATCTTTCGACATATACCATGTCAGGGCTGGTCCTGTCAAACTCGCTTGAAAAGTCTGAATCATGAGGGGTTCATTATCAACATATTGGGTCATTCGCACATGATACATGTGCAGATGATGCATGGGGCATGAGGTACCATCATACTTCTCGAATTCCGGCATCTTGAATTTCTCTGGTACTTTGACCCGTTTATATATGGACAGGTCAAGTGGGACAGCATTTTGCGGACCCTGGAGCTGTTTCAACATCTCTTCGACTTTTGCAAGGCGTTTGTCATGCTCTGTCATTGGTGCAACTTCAGGTTCAGGCTTCCTGACAGCAAGGGGAAGCGGATCGTCTTCTAGCGGAGGCATTTTAACGTCGCTGGCGGAGGCTTTGGCTTTTTCAGTGGACGGTGGTGATAACACCACCTCAACTGCTGCAGGCGTGGGCGTGAGCTTGCTCTGAATGGATTCCACTTGTTTTGTGAGATTTTGGATTGCATTGAGGACCAGCTTCATTTCGTCCTCCATGTTATTAAGACGGACGTTTTCTTCGGCCATTTTTTAATTACCTGGCGAAAACGTTGAAATGAATGAGTATAATGCCTAATAAAGAATCATTTTATGATCTAGGCATAATATTATTGCATATTTTCTTTATTTGCAAAGAAAAAATAAGCAAAAAGGGTTTTTATTAATATCAACATTACAAGTGGCGTCCCCGGGGTTCGAACCCCGGTCGCCTCGGACCGTTTTCCCCATTCCCGGATACCACTGGGCCGAAGGCCGCGGTGGTGTCACAAAGGGGCGAGAAAATTAATTTAAAGCTTAAAAAGCGGCCCGAGTTATATTAACATTGGTACAATCCAAAAACACTTTTAAGGAAGAAAACCAAAACCCCTAAACATGAATACTAGGGAAATACACAAAAAAAGGCTTTTAACAAAAAGGGTGTCCTTCCCGGATACTCATTTTATAAACGATGGGAAAACTACAGTATTCTCAGAGCTGCTTATTTTCACGAACAAGCTCCGCAATAAACATATCCCTCGTCTCGTCGGTCCCATTGTGCTAGAAATTTTCTTAGGAACAGGGACAAATTGGGCATCAATTCTTCCCATCGTGTATAAAATGCAATCAACGGGTGGCCTAATAATAACAAATCAATTGAATTAATGGGCTGCATAATAAAAAGAAAAAGGATAGAATATATACCTTTTCTTGAGTCATGGCAATCACAACGACATGCACATGAGAAGTGAGGTTCAACTTCTATCTAGACTGGCTTAGCAAAGTGAAATTAAAAGGGTGCCTGACCATCGCAGCCTCGCGTTGGTGTCAAGTCCTTTTAATCTCGGCCAAATCGAAAGGAATATCTTTTAGTCACGCGAATAGCGGCTAAAGATATTTCTTTACAATTTTTTAGAAATGAATTCCGGGGAAAAGAAAGGCAATCTCTACATCGCGGGCTCGCGTTCGAGATCGTATCTTTCTTGATACCATCCTAAAATGTCCTATTGCGGCCCAGGTCCGGCGGCGTGGTTGTGTGTGCAATAGTGTAGTGCTAAATCATTAAAGCATGCACAAAAATTTATAAACAACCAATTTGAACCTGCAAGAACAAATAACACCTTTACGTCAGGCTCATACCTGGAATCCTTGCTGCCAAAAATTATTTTGAACAGGGCAAAATTTTGGCTTAAGTCCACTTTAGAAAAATGCAGTCCCCAGCGGAGTCGCCAGTCTGTCGCGACCGAACTCCCGAGCCCTTTTTGGATGACATGCAAAAAGCAGGGGGGCTCGTCTGGTACGTCCTAAGTCTATGTTTAGGACTTAACTCGGGCTCTCCCAAGCCCATACCATATCGCGACTTAAGGTTTAAATATTTAACATGCAAATGATTTATACCAAGGAGTCGCCACTAATCGATTTGAGGTGGGTCGATTAGAAACCCAAATAAGGTGATGGGAGAATCACCTTATTCCTACGAACCAGAGATTAACTGAATTCGGGAACTTGGTTACATTAGTTGGATAACTAATGCCCTTTCGGTACCTTTCTACCCTGTTCATTTTTTGAAAATATTTGTCAAGCAGTTTGGATTGATTTTAAGACCTTTCTCCTAACATGTGAGGTGATCAAGCGAGTGCATAATCAGAAACGATTAGCAGTCATGCAGCCTATAGTTCTAGCCCTAACTAAGCCAGATGACATTCAAAACACGGCAGTTCATGCAATTGTATTAAAAAACATGCATAATAACAACGCGACAGTAATAATAAAACATGCAACATACTACCACGCGATTTCAGACTTGTTGAATTTAAATAAAACATCACATGCATAATTATAAAGGATTAAAACACTCAGATAAGTCATACATAAAAAAAAATTCGGATTTTTTTTTTTCGAAAAAAGAGAAAAAAAAATATTATTATTTTTTTGAAAATATTATTATTTTTTATTTTAATTAAAAAACTGAAAATAAAAACCTTTTAAAAATTTTTTTTTGATTTTTTTAAAAATTTTTTTTTTGAATTTTTTAATATTTTTTTAAAAAATAAAATAAAATAAAATAAAAATAAAATAAAAAACCGGTCGGATCGGGTCCGGGTCGGATCATCCCATCCGGGTCGGTCGGACAGACCCGGTCAACGGATCCGCCCCGGGTCGTTGACCCGGGTCGAATCAACTGAACCGGGCCGGTCGGAACCGACCCAAGTCAACGGATCCGACCCGGGTGTTGACCGGGTCGGATCTGTCGATTCGGGTCGAATTTGACCCGGATCCACAGACCCGTGGGGAGAGGGCGCCGGCGGAGCCAAAATTGGCCGTCCGCCGGCTGACCCAGGCCGGCGCCGCCCCCTGGAACGGCCCCTGGGGCCTCCACCAACGTCTCCGACCACCTGGCTCGCCTTCCGGCCGTCGGTTCGCCGGCCGGCGAGCCAAATCAGAATCGGCTTCTCTGAGGGATTTTGTCGAGCACCTGGCAGGCGCGGCGGAAATCAGCCGATTTCGGCCTCCTCCGGCGGTACGGTCGGCTCCGACGGCTGTAGCTGACGTTCGACTGCATGTGGGGACCGGGACCGGCGACGGCATGGGCCGGAATTCGCGCGAGATGGCCGGCGCGAATCCCGGCCGGACTGTGTCCACGAACAGGGGAAAACAGAGGTGGCTCTCGGCCAGGGGGAACTCACCGGTCGACGGCGCGTCTGGGCGGCTTCCGGCTGGTCTGGCGGCGTCGACGACCGTTGCTGGTTCTTCTTTAGCTCCGGCGGACTCTCGGCTCTCTCCTTCTCTCTCTGTTCTCAGCTCTCTCTTTCACTCTCTGTCTCTCTCTGTCTCTGTTTCTTTCTAAAAAATGGCCGGAGGAGTGCTCCGGGCGTCGCCGGTCAGCTGCTGGAGACGGCGAGACCGGCTGGGACTCCAGGCCCCTCTCTCTTCTCTATTTCTCTCCCGGTTCTCTCTCTGTTTCTTTGTTTCTCTCTCAAAATGGCCGACCGGGGGCCTCTCTCTCTCTTCCGGCTTATAGATGGCGACGACGACGACCCCCCTGTTCCCTTGCGTCTGCAATGACGCCGGCCTGCACCGGCCTACTCTGGTCCGCGACTTCGCGGTCATTTAGGCCGGTGCAGAGCAGAGTCAGGGGAACAGGGAGCCGAGAGGGAGGAGGGGATAAGGCAGCCGGGAAAACGGGGGAAGAAGGGACTGGCAATTAATGCCAGTCCCTTTGGCGTGCTCGGCCGAGCTTCCCTGGCCTGCTGACGACGATGACGAGGGGCGGCGCCGCCGTGCGTCGGCGTGACGACGCGGACAGAGGTGAACAGAGCAGGGAAAGGGACTGCTCGTGGGGAGAAGGAAGAAGGGAGCTGGGCCGGGCCAGGCCCAGCTCGCGCGGAAAAAGAAGAAAAAAGGGAGAAGCGGGCTGGGCCGTGCGAAAGGGGAAGAAAAAAGAAAAAGAAGGAGAGGGCCTTGGGCCCGCGGAAGGGAAAAAGAAAAGAAAAGGGCCTGGGCCCGCGGAAGGGAAAAAGGAAAAGGGCCGGGTCGACCTTGCCCCGACCCGGCCCGACTCGATTTTTTCTTTTTTTTATGTAATTTATTCATTTTACATTTATATTATTATTATTATTATTTTAAAAAAAAAACTCTAGTAGGCCCTATTAATGCAAAATGTGCATAATTTCTATATGCAATGCATTTAAATTGAAATGTTTTTTGTTTTAGGAATTAAAAAATTAATCCCTAAATTTTGCATAATTAATTTTGGGCAAGTTAAAAATAGGTGTCAACACGCGGTCTGACTGATGTAAGGGAAAAGATCCAACCGATACGCTAAACGTCACAAGAGATTATGCGATGAAAATCTACTCAATTAAGTCGCTGCTATTCCACAATCGCATTTGATATGACTAAGTTATGTGTTTGGAATATGTGTTTCAAAGCAACAAACTTTCAAATAGGTGGGCAATTTCTTGAAGTACTACACAACCCAGTATGTAACTATGGAGTTGAGGTAATCGTGAGGTGTTTGTGAAATACTATTGATATCGAGTGGCCCAAGTTGGACCAGCTCGGCTCATGTCCTTTCATGCCGGCACTTAAAAATGTCGTTCTAAACTCGAAGCACCCGCCAAAATTGACCGAATGAGCTTAATTGGCAAAAGTTGAAAAATTTTATGATTCAATTGACAAAATAGAAAGATTTATGACCGAATTGGTAAAAGTGCAATAGATTTATGACTTTTTGGACAATTTTTTCACTCATAATGTCATAGAGAAGGTTAGCATGTAATCTTCAGGCATTTTTGCTCGGATCCGGACGTCATGTCGGCTCAAAATGTCAGCCTCGACACATCTTTGCTCGAAAGATTTTTATGAAAGCTATGTCTTCTGTAAATGCAATGGGAAGAGTGCAAGCATGGACTAACTTTGTCTTTTTCTTTAATATCCAAAAATCGTTTCGACCCCTTTTATGGTAATCAATCAATTGACCGCATCATCAGAGGATTATTACCGTCCAATGTCGTATGGGGCCGATTTTGTAAAAAAAAAAAAAATTTACACTAACGGTTACATACAACTTATATTTATATGATTTATAATAATGTGCTCTAATCAAGCACTCATACACGTGCAAGATTTCCACAATTATGCCATTTTATGGACACCTAGTGAGATCATGTGGGTCTTCTTCATTCCCTTAAATTAACTAATTAGACTGCTAATTTGGTTTAATCCGGCCTAAGAAATGTCTCAATTAGTCTCTTGGGAAAACCCTTCTATGTTAAGTAGACCGGTTCCACAATTAACTGTAAAAGACGCAGCAACACAAGTAAAGGGGGGGCTTCACAGAACACAGAAAGAGAAAATTCGTGAGGGGCCACACAAATACAATGAAGACACGGCCATTACAGAGAGAGAGAGGGGCTCGGCGGCAGAGATAGAGTGATAGAGAGAAAGAGAGAGAGAGGAGATAGGCGTGAAGAGCATGCATGCAAGGAAGACTTCGGGCACATCAACAAAATCCTGCGTTGATCACCCGTATATCACTTTAGGGAGAATTATACTTTTTGTCCATGTATTTTTTGGAAAATTCTCTTTGTTCCATATAGTTTTTATTTGTCATAACTCCAGTCCTTAAAACTATTTTTTGTCAATGATTTTTGGCATCATCAAATTTTCGTTCACTAGTTTCAACGTAATTGTCGAGTCAGCATTGGCTACTAGTACGTGCTACTATTTATTCAAGTCTTTACTAGAAATTAGACTTTTGATCCCCAACTTTTGGGTATGTTCATTTTTAGTCCTTTTTCTTTTGGTTTAGTGACAAAAGACGTGATGGTATACAGCTCATCAAGCACTTTCAATACAAATGAAAATCAAATAATCATTATAATTCTTGAAATATTAATATACTGATTTTTCCCATATATAATTATTCAAACTATCTGAATGCTAGTTAAAAACATAGAAATGCTAAACAGTGAGTTTTTATTATTGGAATATTACCAATATTTGCAAATGAATTTAAAGAAAGAAACAGAAAAAATAATTTAACTCTTGCACCAACCCTGCCGCAAGGCTTGTATATTTTAGATAGCATATATATGCTTTCGTAGAGTACTTTTTTCTCTCTCCAAAACTTTATTTTCCCATGAAAACAAAAATGTTTTGTGAAATTCTGAAAAATTATGGGAAAAATGCGATTGACGCTAAACTCGACTATTTGTGCAAAAAATAAGAAGCAATTTTCAAATTATGTAAACACGTATATGAATTTAATTATGGAATGCACTGGTTACTTTGAAATCTCTTTTTACAATTAATTTTTGCAATTTGGAGCAACACAAGGTATATATGAACTCTTGACGTCCTAACTCCTAAGCCTCGTATGGTCGGGGAAAAAAAAGATAAAGATGAAGGGGATGAGGATTTGAAGGGACTAGCTCCGTTGGTTTTGCAAAAAATGATAATTTGAAAAACGTAATTTAACACTGATCATTTGTATCGCTTACAAAAATAAATGAATAAAAAATACTTTCATTATCCACGAAAATATTTAGACATAAATTGCTATCGATGATAAAAATATTTTCTATTAACTAATTATTTCGAGCGAAACAAATGATCATCTTTAGGAAAATGTGTTCCAAACAATTTATTTTTAGCGAAACAAACGGTACCTAAGTCTATATGTTTTGTACAACGTGTATGCGGTATTATATTTTTATTGTTATGCCAAAATCATGGGGAAAATATATCGGTATATTCAATGTGATGGGATATACACCTTCATGTGCTTTATCATTAAATATATTATATATTTAAATTAAAAAAATTAAATTAGTAAAAATTAAAGATAAAAATACAAAAAACAGAAAGTAGTCAAAGGAGACAAAAATTGTTCAAACTTAGCAGAAATAATTTGGTCGCCAAGGTTCCTTCCTTGTTGTTGGTAATCCATGGGGACGAAATCTAGATCGCTACGACGGCGGCAACCTGTAGTCCCGTCGGAATATCTATAGCAGATTCTCGGACGCTTTTCTACAGAATTGCAGGCACAAAAGAGAGCCGTCGTCTTCGTCGTTTCCGGCACGATACCGAGTCTCCCGAGTGTCGGTGAATATAGCTCAATGAAATCCTTGCCACCGTCAGCCACCATAGTCCCGACAACATCCCGGCAATTCCCAAGCAAACGTCCAGCGAGCCAGCTTTCAGCGTCGCATCTGACGACACCTCGTCGTGCTCCACCTGCAAGTCCGATTTTTGCTGAATCTCGTGCAGCCTGTGAAGACAAGCCGCTGTTTCATGACCGCAGTTGATCCCTGAACCGTGAGCTATCGACGATCCATCACCGTCGAGCATCGCCGGTCCACCATCATCTGTCAGTCTGATTAGGAGGTTGCATATATTCAAAATTTGGTAATTATCCAATCCAATCTTGAATTTGATATTTTATTTCCTAATTTGAATTAATGGGATCTTTGAGTGTTTTAGGCATTATCTTATAGGATTTTATTGACAAAAATTAAATATAATCATTAATTTGAGCCGTGAGACATGGATCGTTTTTCTGATAATTTTTTTATTTTATCTCCAAGCCGATTAAGTGCCCTATCAAGATTGCAATATATGTTAATTTAAGACGTGAGATGACGAATTATTTTTTTCTGATATTGTAATCTTTTTATTTGAATCTTGATGGATATCTTGGATGATTTTTGCTATGTTTGAAACTTTGATTAGATAGAATTGCCAATTTTAATAAATGGAAAAATACAAAAAGATTACATGTTAGAATTGATAGATTTTTTTTATATAATATTGTCGAAGGTTAAATTAGATTGCTTGTTAGGATTGGTTTTTAAAAAAATAAGTTAGAATATATTCTGGGTATGAATTTTCTTTAATAGGATTTCAGATAATGCTTGCATATCTAGATAATGTTTAAAATAGTTTTCCAAAGATAGAATAGGAGTCGGGGTCAAATTATGTCACGCCCTGAGCCCATCGAGCATGCGACATTCCTCTATTGGTCAATAAGTGAGATATCCCAGGATTATCGCCGACCTCAAATATGCATCGGAGATATAAATCGTCAGCGGAAACCATAAATCACTCGGACAATTAAAAATCTGGGGAACATTCAAGGAGAATATACACATATCCATTTCCATTATCAAATTTATAAAATATTTACAATTCACAACTCCCATAAGCACCCGAACATCGTATTAAAACCACCAGTACACAAAAAGATCATTGACCTGGAACCGAACTCTCCTGATTGGTCTGCTCCTCAGAAGAACTCGACCCCGCCTCTATCTCGATCGGGTGATTAATATTGCCTGACTCCGATGGAACTTCATTCTGATTTTCCTCGGCTAGAAAATCAAAGAAATTGTACTCAGGCACAAAATTAGGATCCATATATTGTTCGAATGGGAGTATGTAGTCCGACTCCTCCTCAGGCTCCTCAGACTCATCAGGCTCGTTCTCAGGTTCAGCCTCGGGCTCTACTCCCACTGGTAAACTAGTATCTAAACTGAATGCAATCCCGACTGAGCTAAACTAGTATCTACAATGGTCAACTCTCCGTCTATCGGGGGTATGGCAGACGGGTTCCAATTCCCAACTAAGTCAAATGAAACATCAAAACCTCTGACGGGTCCGAACTCATCCCCATCAGCATCACGGAAAACCAAGCAGTATATACATGGGTCTCCCACAAAGGTAATCCTACTTCTACAAAAATAGTTGTAGTATGCCTAATCCAGGTCACGTTATCTAGAATAGGAAATTTAGCAACGTCGTTCTCGGTGTGCACTCGTATCCCAAAACGTACTGGTGGCGGTGGCGGAGGATTCATGGATCCTGTCGGGGTTCTGAAATTGTTGGTTAAAATAACCGTGAGAACACTTCTCAGTAAGTTCACCCCTAAACCCCACCTAGGCTATCACGTATTTCTAGACAATTATACAAACAACACAATTACATACGCGCAATCACTAGCAGGCACAACTCTCGTCACAAACATTCGTTTCATACTCATCATTTCTTTTTCCACATTCCTCGCCAATGACCCACGTTGAAATGCACGCCTCGGCTACACCGCGACCACTTTTCACAACACTTCAGGGCCCGCGTTAACGTACACGCCTCATGTCATGTTTTTTGCCCGCGTTGAAGTACACACCTCAGGCTCAACACCTACTACCTACTGTGCAACCCACGTTAAAGTACACGCCTCAGGCTGGCAGTCCTCCGGTAATACCGGGCATCGTCCCGCGTTGAAGTACACGCCTCAGGACGGCACGAATTCCACGATCACCCATGCCATCTCATATTCACTTTCTTACTTATGCACATGCTCAACACGCATTTATCACACACAATTGGCCCTTCGCATGTGGCTCGTGCACACATTAATTACACCAAATCCATGCACAATCAGCATTTGACATGGCTAATAATAATAATTAAAATAATCTGGCCCACACGTGCACCCAACAGGCATAATTAAGTCAACCAATTACACAATCACACACTCAATTTCAAACACCACACTCGGTCATGATTCCAACGCACGAAAAACACGGAAATTGCTATTTTTCTCTAACCAAATGGTCTCAAATCGATTCGGGTCCTTCACGAGACTTTCTCGCCATAAATTCTCGGTTCTAAAAATCCAACTTGCGACCCGATCGGCCCATCACAGCACCATGAACAGTA
Source organism: Syzygium jambos (assembly GCA_031216235.1). NCBI lineage: Eukaryota > Viridiplantae > Streptophyta > Magnoliopsida > Myrtales > Myrtaceae > Syzygium > Syzygium jambos. The sequence goes on along the minus strand of CM062229.1, from coordinate 12,532,468 downwards.
GTCCACAGCCCACTGTTATTCACAAATTTCCAATAAAAATTTTCCGAGTTCAATCCTAAGGCCCACCACATAATCCCACTCCTAAATCATGCAATTCCGCACTTACCCTATGCCCGGTTTCACCCAAAATCGCCTGTCGATACCCGAAGTCCTAAGTTGGGTTTAGAGCGCGACTTACCCGCGTTCTAGGCTATCGCGGCTAGAACGGAAAGCGGCGGCACTTAATCGGGAACGACGGCGACTGTGTACGGATTCCAGGTGGTGGCGATCGGCTTGGGCGGCGACGGCGCGGCTTGGGCGTGACCGGCAAGGCTCACGGCCAAGAGAGGGGAGAGAGAAACCGAGAGGGAGAGGAACGGCGTGGGTTGGTGGGGGCGCGGCAACTAGGACGGCGCGGCACGGCGGCGGTCCAACGGTGTGTATGGACGGCGCGGCACGGCGGCGGTCCAACGGTGTATATGGACGGCGGGGATGGCGCGGCGGCGACGGCAAAGGAAGAGAGGGAGAGATCGGTGGAGGGGGAGGGTGACCGGAGGGGGCTTCACGACAAAAGGGGGGATTTCACGTGGGAGAGAGAGATGAGGAGAGAGAGAAATGGCCTTGGTCTTGACTAAATAGTGCAAACTAGACCAATCTTGGCAATTTACCAAAATACCATTTTCTATTCTTTTTTATCCGACGGTCCAGATTCGATCTTATCTTGAAATCGACGGCCCAGATCGAATCTTACAAAAAATATCCAAGGGTATACTTGTAATTTCTCAAAAAGTCTAAGGGAAAAATTGTCCAATCAAAAAGTTAGAGCAAAATGAACAAAATGCCCTTTGCCCATAAAACACGCCCTTTGTTAATTCTCAAGGATAAAATGATCCGATTCTCCGTTTCTCATCAAAATCAAGTTTTTCCGAAGGATTCGGGCACAACAAAAATTGCACGTTACAACCGCAACGTCGTCCTAGCGTCCCGTTGTGACTTCCAAATTTTCCGATGTCCGATTTGGCCTAAATTAAATAATTAAATTCTATTAAACGTAACTCGAGCGTTTCTCAAACTAACGGGCGGCTTGTTGGGGAAATTCGCATATTCGATTCGTGACTGATAATATATCGAGTCACATGCAAGTCCGTTCGGTTCGTGACAATTTCAGTTGTCATTAAAATCGCGAGGATTAATCGCTAGATCCGTGGGGTACGATCATTCGGTATAGGTTCAGGATAATTCGTCAAGTCATTTCGTGGTCCGGCGGAATCACCCGCAATCCACTACTATGACAGTGGCGAACTGATCCCTGACTACCCTTAGATCGGCCAACAGTGGCTCAAAATATCACCTCAGTGATTTCATGATCGAAATTAAATTCACGATCGAATTTTCTAATAGTCGTATGAATTTAATTCCCTAATTAGCCTTTCCCCAATAATTAGTATCCTAGGAATGATCAATTCCGGGCGAGAATCAACTGCGATTACATTTATAAAACTCAATAATTTATAAATCCCAAATGGACAAACTTTCGAGATGTCACAAATTATTTCCTAATCTAAATTGGATAACTATTCTTTCTAGTTAGTTTATTTTAGGTATTTATTACTTTCGAATTTTAATAAATATAACAAAATATCGTATGCATGTTTAGGAAATTTCTAGATTAGACATTATTTCAAGACAAAAAAAAACCAAAAAATATACGATTGTTTGGTGTGTCCAATTAATTTATTTTCTTGAAATTTACTTGCTTTGTTATTTGAGTATTAATTTCATTAATTGTGCACCCGCATGAACTTTTGTATGACTAATTCCGTCCAATTTTTACCAAAAAGGATACTTTAAATGGAGTTCGCTTGAGAATGATCCCCCTTTTTCTTTTCACATGAGTGGCGTTTTTTTTTTTTTTGGGTCGTGGTATGAGTTGCGTTGATCAGATTATGAAATGAGCCTGTTTTCGGCCTGTCCTGATCAGCTCCCACAGACCGACACTAGAGATCGTGACTGTACCTGCATCGGACAATTAATGTGCAATCTATGCTTTAATCTATGGAGGATCCTGCTGGATGTTTGTCGATGGAAAAGATTTGTGACATTGCGCGAATCTCTACGTTGAATTTCAATGTAATCCTACCAATTAATTTTTACTGGAAATCGTTAATGTTACATGTTATCCTCTTACATGTTAATGGATAAGTTAAAATTTGCTTGCCAAAAATATTTTCTTGAAGAAAAAAAAAAAACGAAGTTACCGAACGTAATCAAGTATAGCCAATTTCCACTTAGTAAAATGATTCTTCTTTCTTTTTCATAGAACACGCCCACGACTAATATCTCTTCATATTTACGTTTGTACAGATTTTGGAGACTAATATCCCTTCATATTTACGTTTGTAAAATGACGTTCCTTACAACATTCTCCCTCTGGATCCTGTTAGTGCAAATCAGGCGATTATGAAATATCCTGAGGTTGCAACCCCTTCCATACATTGAAATGTCATGTTTTGGCCTTACTTTTCAGCATTACATGAAAATCTTGCTGCATGTAATATTCTTGCTTTGCAGATCCAAGCTGCTATTGTGGCCCTTCGTGACACAAGGGGCCTTCCATGGCCGGAGGACCACAAAAAGAAGCAGGATGGAGACATTCTTGATTGGCTTCAGGCAATGTTTGGATTTCAGGTATGTAGACTAAGCAACTTCCTCTATTTGATCTTCTATTAGTTTGCTTTCATTTCTCATTATATTTTGTAGCTGATAAGCAGTTATATTCAGACTAATTCTGGGTCCTTGGACTGTCTATCTACAGAAGGATAATGTGGCAAACCAAAGGGAACACTTGATTTTATTGCTTGCAAATGTGCACAATCAGGGACTTCGAAATGCCGACCAGGTACCCAAGGTGGCTTGCCCGCTATTCATCCTAGAAGATGCATCTATTTTGTACTTCTGCAAGTAAATTATTGCAGTGTGCGATGTATTTTTGCTGAATTGTTTTCGAATTGATTTGAGGAATAGATTTCAATCATTTGCACCTCACACTTTATTGACCTTTTTTTAGTACTTTCATAAGGCGACCCCACCCAGCCAGTTCTTGTGGGCTTCACTTTCACCCGTTACGCTTGCTTCTGTTTTTTTTTTTTTCCGACAACGCGTAAGCCTTTCTTATTTTGGTAAGCTTTGAACTATGGCAAAACCATTAATCTCATGAAGTTTTACCTGATTCTATGGTTGATGAAACCATTTAAACATCTCTACTCTCTTTGGCATTGGGAGAGATCATACTGTGTTCTTTTTCCATGGCTTGGGCTTGGGACTACCGTTTCTCTTCCTTCTTTGCTACATTGAAGGCAATTTAATTATTTCTACAAACAATTGCAATGCTTGTGATTCTACCTCATTGAGGATTCAGTCTAATACGGCTAGTACTGCCAGCTGAGGTTGATGATGCTTTCTTTGTTATTCTGGTTCTGCTGTTTTTTTTATCCACTTTATCCTCTCAATATGTGATTTTGAGCATAAGCTGCGTACGATAGGCTGCAATAAAATGAAGTACTAGTCTAATATAACAAATAAAGCTAGCTGAGGCTGTTGATGCTACTGTTTTCCTTCTTTTTCTGGTTCTGCATACTTTTTCCACTTTATATCCCATTGATATCTAACTTTGAGCATAAGCTGCATCAGTCATGTACTGTCAGAAAATTTCACGGTTTTCCCTTGTAGACAGAGTACTCACCTATATAATATGTAACTTCGAGCATTAGCTGCATCAATCATGGATTGTAATAGCATTCATTTGTTATCCCTTCTAAAGACAAAGTACTCATTCATCCTTTTTGTTTTGGCTCATAGTATTTATATACATGATCTTGATTATGGCTTTTGGGAGATTTACTATGCTGACATGCTTGTTTATCTGTTTGGTTAGTTGGATGATCAGGCACTCCCAGAAGTAATGAAGAAACTTTTGAAGAACTACAAAAAATGGTGCAAGTTCTTGGATAGGAAGAGCAGTCTTTGGTATGCTTCTTCTGCTTATTTATTTAGGGAGTATGGCGATTATGTAGAGCTATTAACGCTTTAGTAGAAGACTGGCGATATGCTGGTTTGGTGCTTCTCCTAGGCAAAAATGAGATTATAACTTACTTTGTTCATGTTGCGTTGTTTCTTAAGTTTCATCCTCCAGCCTCTTTGCTTTTAAATCAAGTGTAACTTCTTTAATTTTTGACAATCAACTGTTGCGTGGGTATGCGGACATGGTAATGCTGTTGTGGAATTTTTGGGCTACACGGGATGCTTATTACCTGGACAGGAAAAGAAAATCAGTAAAGAAGTTATCTTTAACATCCACGTCTGTAGTACTAGGGAAATTTATCGCATGAAATTTAAATAATGAAAAGTATAATGTAAACTTTTTTTTTTGGTCGATATATAATGCAAAATTAAATTAGCAAGAAATTGTGGTAATTTTCGATAACATGCAAGGGCCTGACTCTAACTTGATGAGAATAAGAGAAAACATGTTGAGAGAAACGTTTCTATTTTGAGTAAAAAAAAAGCTATTGAATTTATAATTAAATATAAAATTTGTAGAGATGATAGTTTTTAACAGAAGTAGAGAACATAACTCGAGGCAATGCTATTGAATAAGAATGTACCATCAGAGCGCCTTCAAGGCTATGATGTTGAATAAATTACCATCAGAGAGCCCCGCAATAGTGAACAGAACGAGAGAATTGAAAAGTGTTGAAATTTATGATTCAATTTCTAAAAACATCTAGCATGGATAAGATATTTAGCGTAGATATTTTGGGAATAGTCTAATATCTAAGATATTCCTAGAAATAGTATTGATATATTTGTAGAAAAGTCAAAGATATTTCTAGGAATAGAAAAGTTGTAAAATATATGTAAGATGGTTTTGGTGGCATAAGCCTGTAAATAGGCTTATTGCTCATTCATGTGGAGTGTGTGGGGAGTAGTCCTCCACCATGTGAGGAGCTAAACATACACAAACTACATCCTCCTCCGTCGCTTGTACAACTATTTTGTTGAACTAATCAAACTATCCTTGTCCCATGATAACCTTGCCGATATCCCTTGAAGTCCTATCATACCGTTGTCCCTGCTCTACCAAATACACACTGCACACATGTACACTCGCACATTACTATCTTATTAATGTGAAGCTAGAGAACTAGATTCTATGGAAAAGGCTGACGAAATCAAAACATGAGGGAACAAGTTGCAGGACCAGACAATAAGAAAAATCCTATTGCATCCTTACACTTGCTTGGCTTTGTGGATTGTACGGAAGCCAGCCACTATCATCAATTTATTTCACCTAATGAACTGGTCATAACGTATATTGATGGAGTGGTCTTGTTTTAATCCTTGATTTGCACCAATAGTGTAGGCATTTGATCTCAATTCCTGATAGAGAGTGCCTTTCTTCGTGCGCAAACTTGGTTCTAAATATGCAGGTTACCAAATACCCAGCAGGAAGCGCAGCAGTGTAAACTTCTCTACATGGGTCTATATCTTCTTATTTGGGGGGAAGCAGCAAATCTGAGATTCATGCCAGAATGCCTTTGCCATATTTTCCATCATGTATGTTTCTTATGGTTTATGCTGCTAATATCCTGTTCATACTTTGGAAGGTTATTGTCGATCTATCTGTTCCTGTTTTCTTTCTCCCCCCTCAAATTTGCTGACTTCTAATGGTTGATCTGCATTCTTATTTCATGAAGCTTAAATCATTAAGTAAGAAGAGGGGAGGGGGCGATGCGGAGGATTTTGTCTTACATTAAAGGAAGCAAGGATTGTTGTGCCGCACTGAATTATGTTGTGTCTGTTGAATAAACATTAAATGTCCGTTTTTTATTAGTGCGTTATTTCAGCAGTTTTATAGGAAAATGAAATGTCAAGAGTCAGCAGTTACTCTTACGGGTGATAATGGATTTTAATTTTGGTTTATGGCTATTAATAGAATTGCCTATAATTAAGTTTATTTCAGTTTTAGAAGGGCAGACTACAACCTATAAATAAATCATTGTATTGTTTGTAAGAATGACACAGAATCGTTAAAAAAGCGTCTCTTCAGAAATTATTTTTTCTCCACAAGTCCATAGTTTGCAGCCAACAATTTTTTTTTACAAATTGGTATCAGAGCCGATGGGGAGTGTAATCAATAATGTGCCGCTGCCCCGATTAACGAAGGTGAACTACGAGAATTGGAGCATCCAAATGAAAGCTCTTCTCGGTTCTGTGGATTGTTGGGAGGTGGTTCAAGAAGGTTTCGAAGAACCAGAATCTACCGCAGGATATACGGCGGCTCAAAATAAGGCGTTGAAAGAAACGCGATCAAAAGATAAGACGGCATTGTACATGCTGTTCCGAGCTGTTGATGAGTCGGGCTTTGAGAAGATTGCAAGTGCGAAAACTTCAAAAGAAGCGTGGGACATCTTGGAGACTGCGTACAAAGGAGCCGACCGAGTTAAACAAGTTCTCCTTCAAACTCTTCGCAACGAGTTGGAAGGCATGAAGATGAAGGAGTCGGAAGGTGTGTCCGATTACATCACGCGTGTTCAAACCGTGGTGAATCAACTCAACCGAGACGGAGAAAAGTTGTCCGATGCGCGGGTCGTGGAGAAGATTCTGAGGTCGGTAACCGACAATTTCGAGAATGTGGTATGTGCCATAGAAGAGTCAAAGGATCTAGCAACGTTCACGGTCGACGAGCTTGCCGGTTCCCTTATGGCACATGAATATCGTAAAAAGAAGAAGAAGGAGGAGACACTTGAGCAGGCACTTCAAACCAAAGCATCAATCAATGACGAAAAGATATTTTATTCTCAAAACTTTCGAGGTAAATGGCGTGGCCGTGGTAGTCGAGGAAATAGTCGCGGTGGGAAAAGCCGCGGTCAAGAAGGGTATCATGAGGAGAAGGGGCAATCAAACCAACAGAATTGGCATGGAAGAGGACGCGGTCGTGGAAGAGGCGGTCGGTCAAATTATTCCAACATCGAGTGCTACAAGTGTGGCAAATATGGTCACTATGCGAAGGATTGCAATTCCGATAAGCGTTACAATTGTGGAAAGGTGGGGCATTTTGCAAAAGAATGTCGAGTCGAGAAAAAGGTGGAAGAGACAACCAACCTAGCCACGGAAGATGAGGTGAAAGAAGGTTTTCTCTTAATGGCATATAACAAAGTCAACACCGACAACGACACGGTGTGGTACCTCGACACAGCTGCAAGCAACCATATGTGCGGGCACGAGCATTGTTTCAAAGAGATGCGAAAGGTTGAAGCTGTATCTGTATCATTTGGAGATGGCTCGAAGGTTGAGGTCAAAGGCCAAGGTACGATTTATTATTTACAAAAGGATGGTTTAGTTGGGTCAATCCAAGATGTGTATTACATACCAGACCTCAAGAGCAACATTTTAAGTATGGGGCAACTCATGGAGAAAGGTTATTCGGTTTTTATGAAAGACCGGATATTACTATTGAAAGACAAGCAAGGGCGTTCAGTCGCTCAAGTTGAAATGGGGAGAAATCGGATGTACAAACTGAATTTGAGAAGTGTACGAGAAAAATGTTTGCAAGTCAACGTAGAAGACAAGGCGTCACTGTGGCATCTCCGTTTTGGTCACCTACATCATGAAGGCCTAAACAAGTTGGCAAAGAAGAACATGGTGCACGGACTACCGGACATGGAATACGAAGGAAAATTTTGTGAAGAATGTGTACTCGGAAAGCATGCAAGAATGTCGTTTCAAAAGAAGGCAGAATATCGGGCTAAGCAACCTCTTGAGTTGATTCATTCCGACATATGTGGACCAATCACTCCTGAATCTTTCAGCGGCAAAAGGTATTTCATTTCTTTTATTGATGATTTTTCACGAAAAACTTGGGTTTATTTTCTGAAAGAAAAATCCGAGGCGTTCGAGGTGTTCAAAAAATTCAAAGTACTGGTGGAAAAGGCAACCGGTAGACATATCAAATCTGTACGATCCGATAGAGGTGGCGAGTACACTTCGACGGTTTTCATGGAGTATTGTGAGGAGCAAGGCATAAGGCGATTTCTAACCGCACCGTACTCTCCACAGCAAAACGATGTGGCCGAGAGGAAGAACCGGACCATTCTCGACATGGTTCGGTCAATGCTCAAGAGCAAGAAAATGCCGAAGGAATTTTGGGCGGAAGGCGTGCAATGCGCCGTCTATGTTCAAAATCGGTGTCCACATGCGAAGTTGTATGATCAAACACCACAAGAGGCATGGAGCAGACAAAAACCGACAGTCTCTCATCTCAAAGTATTCGGCAGTTTGGCCTACGCACACGTGCCGGATCAGCGAAGAACAAAGCTCGAAGACAAAAGCAAAAGATATATTTTTATTGGGTATGATGAGAAAACAAAAGGATACAAGCTATTCGACCCGATAAGCAAGAAGATTCTAGTGAGCCGTGATGTACGAGTTCATGAAGCAAATGAGTGGGATTGGAATAAAGCAACAGAGGGTATCATCAAAGTTGGAGAATCATCAACTGCTATACCAACAACCTTACCGGAAAATTCTGAAACTATTGATGATGAAGATGAACCGCGACAACCCAAAATGCGAAGTTTACAAGATTTGTATGATTCGACAAATGAGGTACACCTTGTATGTTTTTTAGTGGATTCCGAGAATATAAGTTTTGAACAGGCGGTGCGAGACAAGAAGTGGCAAACTGCCATGGACGAGGAGATTAAAGCAATAGATCGCAACAACACATGGGAGTTAGCAGAATTGCCGAAAGGAACTCAGCACATTGGTGTCAAGTGGGTGTTTAAGAGAAAGATGAATGCTCAAGGGGAGATAGAACGGTATAAGGCGAGACTTGTAGCAAAGGGATGCAAGCAAAAGGCGGGAATCGACTATGACGAGGTGTTTGCTCCCGTTACAAGAATGGAGACAATCAGATTGCTCATTTCACAAGCGGCTCAATTCAAATGGCCGATATTACAAATGGATGTCAAGTCGGCATTCCTGAATGGTGTGCTTGAAGAAGAAGTTTATATCGAACAACCACCCGGGTACATGAAAATCGGAGAAGAAAAGAAGGTGTTGAAATTGAAGAAGGCACTTTACGGGTTGAAGCAAGCACCGCGGGCGTGGAATACTCGTATCGATACATACTTCAAGGAGAACGGGTTCGAGCAATGTCCCTACGAACATGCCCTTTATGTGAAGAAGAGTGGAGGTAATATGTTATTTGTTGCTCTTTATATTGATGACCTCATTTTTTTGGGGAATAATAATGAAATGATACAAAAGTTCAAGAGCACAATGACACGGGAATTCGAGATGACAGATTTGGGCTTGATGAAGTTTTTCCTTGGTCCGGAGGTAAGACAAGGAAAGACGGGTATCTTTGTATCCCAGGAGGCATATACAAAGGAGATTTTGAAGAAGTACAAGATGGAGTCTTGCAATCCGGTTTCAACACCAATGGAACCGGGTGCAAAACTCTCTAAGTTTGATGGAGGCGAACGAGTCGACGCAAGCAAATACCGGAGTTTAGTGGGAAGCCTTCGCTATCTCACATGCACAAGGCCGGACCTTGCATTAAGTGTCGGCATTGTAAGTCGGTTCATGGAGGAGCCAGTTTATTCACATTGGAAGGCGTTGAAGCGAATCCTACGGTACATCAAAGGAACAGTGTCACTCGGGTTATTCTATACAAATGCGGCAGATTACAAGTTGGTCGGGTACTCCGACAGCGATTGGTGCGGAGACTTGGACGATCGGAAAAGCACATCGGGTTATGTGTTTTTTATGGGTGACACGGCGTTTACCTGGATTTCAAAGAAGCAACCGATCGTGACACTCTCGACATGTGAAGCTGAATATGTGGCAGCATCTTTGTGTGTACGTCATGCGATATGGCTCAGAAATTTGTTGGGCAAGTTGGAGCAACAACAACTCGGTGCGACTGTGATACGAGTTGACAACAAATCAGCAATTGAGTTGAGCAAGAACCCGGTGAATCATGAGAGAAGCAAGCATATTGACGTTCGCTTTCACTTCATCCGAGATCAAGTGAAGGGAGGAAGTGTGGAATTAGTGCACGTGGCAAGTCGGGACCAAGTCGCGGATATCTTCACGAAACCGCTACCGACGATACTTCTCGACAACTGCAAAAGATTGATCGGCATGAAAGATGGCAGAAACATTTAAGTTTATGGGGAAGTCTTGTTGAATAAACATTAAATGTCTGTTTTTTATTAGTGCGTTATTTCAGCAGTTTTATAGGAAAATGAAATGTCAAGAGTCAGCAGTTACTCTTACGGGTGATAATGGGTTTTAATTTTGGTTTATGGCTATTAATAGAATTGCCTATAATTAAGTTTATTTCAGTTTTAGAAGGGCAGACTACAACCTATAAATAAATCATTGTATTGCTTGTAAGAATGACACAGAATTGTTAAAAAAGCCTCTCTTCAGAAATTATTTTTTCTCCACAAGTCCATAGTTTGCAGCCAACAATTTTTTTTATAGTGTCATGGGCCATCGCTAAACTGAAATTGGCATTCCTTAAGGTTCCGTTTGTTTATCAAAAAATTGAATGATTTGAAAAATATTTTCTAAAAATTGATCGTTTGTATCACTTAGAATAATTAGTCAATGAAAAATATGTCATACCCGACAATAATTTATGTCTTAACATTTTCGAGGATGATGAAAATATTTTCCGTTCCTTTATTTTGTAAGTGATACAAGCGGTCATTTTTGGGAAAAAAATTTCCATATAACTTATTTTTCGCAAAACAAATGGGGCACTAAATATCTGCAAATTTTCTACAAGGATAAATTTTATCATATCCTGAATTTATCCTGGCTACTAAATGTAGCCCAATATACACGCTGGAAACAATTTTCTGGATCTGAACTTGTCTTGATATAGGGATGACACAGTAAGTTTATGTTTAAGTGGTGGCACGTTAATGATGGATAGTGTTAGTACTTGGTCATGCTAAGAAAGCGCTTTCTTTCAAGTGAAATAATTTTATCAGAAGCCAGTATATTGGAGCATCTACATTCTGTAATTGTTCTTCTTTCCTTCTTAAGAAGCTTTTTTTAATATTTGGTTGTGGTTCTTGTAGATGGCTATTGAAGTGTTTGGTACGCTAAATGATAATGTCAATCCCAGAACTGGAGAAGCTGTAAAGCTCGCTTATGGAGGTGAAGAACAGGCCTTCTTGAGAAAAGTTGTTACTCCTATTTATGAAGTGATTGCAAAGGTACTTCACAAAATATGTATGTATACACGTCCTATCTCTTTGTGCTTAGGGTTTATTATGCTTCTTCAATTCCTAACCAGGAAGCGGAAAGGAGTAAGCGTGGAAGATTAGTGCATTCTCAATGGAGGAACTATGATGATTTCAATGAATACTTTTGGTAATTCTCCTTCCTTCACTAGCTCCTCCTTTCACTTTGGGGGGATATTAACTTCCTATCATTTGACAGGTCCGATGAGTGTTTCCGGCGGTTGGGTTGGCCAATGCGTGCAGATGCTGATTTTTTTCACCTCCGTGCTGACCAGCTACAGTTTCAGAAAACCGAGGTACATAATATTTCTTCTTTCCTTCCAAGTTTTTATTTTAGTTGCTTAATAGCAAAATCTGTTTAGGAGAGAATCTCATGCTTGTTACGGCACTTGCCACTTGTATAATTCTATATTACAAAATACTGTTTATTACAACATATACACACAATCTAGGAACATTGAGAGCTCTTATTATGAAGGGTGACGGGACATTTATCATAGAAGGCACCTAGGGTTTCCACTTGCGTACGAAACAACTAGCCACCCATTAAAAAAAATTATTAAGAGAGTTCTATCATTTGCAACAAGCTATAAGAGTGTGTTTGTTTCGTGGAAAATATATAGAAAATATTTTTCAAAAAATAATTGCTTGTATTGTTTAATAGAATAAATGAATGGAAAATCTTTTATGTCGCTCACGAAAATAGTTAGGCATAGATTGTTATCGATGACGAAAACATTTTTCGTGGACTAATCTTTCTAAACAATATAAGCAATCATTTTTTGGAAAATATTAATCACTCATTTTCTACCTAAATATGAAATTGAATTATCCCACCATAACTAAAGTGAAAGTGTAAAGCCACTAATCTCTCAAAGAATTGGGATTCATCTCATCGAAGTGCCCTCTTGTTTCTTTCTTTCTTTCTTTCCGATGGAACCAAGAGACAAGGAGAGGGTGGTTTGGAGCAGCCTGCGGCCCTCCCTCTTCTCTGTGTCGGTCGAATTTCCTGCTTAATGTTTCTCCTAGCTCCTTCTCTCTAGCTCTGTATCGGTGAAAACTCACTTGATTAGTGAGGGATTGAGGATTGCTAGTTTTTTTGTTTGATGAAGCTATGAAGATCAAGTGGACGTACGTGCGCTAATCTTGATTTTCTTGTGTGAATACATGTAGGATTCAAAACCTGCTTATCGAGATCGTTGGGTTGGGAAAGTGAATTTTGTTGAGATACGGTCTTTTTGGCACATTTTCAGAAGCTATGATCGGATGTGGAGCTTCTTTATTATATGCTTACAGGTTCATGTTTATGCTTTCTTGGTACTTGGGACACTAGGATTTTGTCTATGCAAAATTTGACGGAATTTGACTCTGATCTTTTTTAGGCAATGATAATTGTTGCTTGGAATGGCTCCGGAGATCCAATTTCTATCTTTTTTTTTTTTTGGTAAAAGTAAGTAGTATAACTTTTCAGCGAACAATTACAAGTGCGAAGCTGAACACAAAAACCTCGTACCTGAGGAGACATAAAATGTCTCAACGGGTGCAAAGGTGTCACAGCTAAAGACAAGCGAACAATGTGCGCTAAAGGCTAGTAAAAGACAACCAGCGATCACAAGGAAACAAGATACAAAGGTTTACAAGCTCATAGAAAGATAGTCGCCGAAATACCCCAATTGACTTGTAATCTTCTATTGCGGGGATTGTCAACCACAATCTTGAGAGAAAGTCCCTTGTCCCTAACAGCCTTAGAAAGGTGCGCGTGCATGGCAGGCAAATAAAGAGACCGGTTCCTGAAGAGGATATTGTTGCGTTCTGTCCAAATGAGATAGCATAATGCTGCAAATGAAAACTGAACTATCCGACAGTAGAAAGATTGACCAGAAGTGATCCGAGACACCCATCGAATGATTTCATGACAAGATTCATTGCGCCAAGACAGGTTGCAATTATTAGCCCAAAATATAGCAATGGAACGAGAAATGCCGCAGTCAAAGAAGAGGTGGTTAGTAGAATCTGGTCTGTTGCGGCAAAAGGCACAAACATCTTCAGAGATCCTGCGGTATGTTAACAAGAAAATCTGAGTTGGAAGCCTGTTGAGCATAATAAGCCAAAGCAAGAAGGCATGTCTAGGCGCTAAAGAGCAATCCCAAACAAAGGAGTGCCACCCAACAGGGGCCCTTCTCAACCGGATAAAGTCCCAGGCTGATGAAGTGGAAAAGTCCCCTGAAGGCGTCTCAAGCCACTCAAACTAATCATTTTTCCCCGGTATCAATGAAATACAGTCCGGCCAGGATCTAAAGGTGTCCAGTACATCGGAATGCTGCCAAACAGAAGAGAAGAAGTCTTTGACAGAAGCATTTCTCGGAATTCCAGATCTATAAATGTTTCTATTAGAGAACAATTTGTATAAAGGGCCATTAGGATGCCATTGATCAAACCAAAATGAAGTGGAGGAACCATCCCCAATTTTCCATTTGAAGTGTGACTGGAATTGATGGCGAAGATCCAGTATTTTCTTCCAAGCCCAAGAACAGACAGTCGGCTTGGTGGAAACCCAGAAGTTTGTATTCTTCAGGAAGGTGGAGTGGATCCATTTGCACCAGATAGACTCTTTGTCAGTGAAAAGCAACCATATATGTTTAAGCATGGATGCCGTATTGCAATCTGCAAGTCGCCTAATACCTAAACCCCCTTCTGCTTTAGGTAGGCACACTGTATTCCACGAGACCTTCGCACCACCCGTGCCTAAGTCAGGTCCTTTCCATAAGAATTGACGAAGAATCAACTCAATTTTTGCAAGGACGGCCTTGGGAAGGGTGAAAACGTTTGCCCAATAAATCTGGGTTGCATGTAGCACTGATTTGATGAGCTGCAAACGGCCAGCAAATGAGAGGAATCGTTGTGACCAGGATCGGGCCTTAGTCGTAATTTTGTTGACTAAATAGCAACAATTAGCCTTAGAGAGTCTAGAGGCAATAACGGGAACTCCAAGGTATCTAAAAGGTAACATACCTTGAACGAATCCAAAGCAACCGAGGATCTGGTTGCGAAGTTCCTCCGATCCACCTGATAAGAAAATCTCACTTTTGCTTTCGTTTGGTTTAAGGCCGGTCCAACCAGAGAACAACCGTAACCCGTCCTTCAGAAGGGCGATAGAATCCATGTGTGCCTCTGAGAAGAGTAGGACGTCGTTGGCAAAGAAAAGGTGGGTAAGTTTTGTAGACTTACATCTCCAAAAAAATTTAAAGGAAGGGTCCCGAGCTTGAGAATTCAGGATGCCAGAGAACACTTCCATCACCATGGTAAACAAATAAGGGGATAGAGAATCCCCCCTGACGGATACCTCGACCACTGGCAAAGAATCCATGTAGCTCTTCGTTGATCGCTACAAAGAATTTAGGTGTGGAGACACAGCCCATAATCATCTTAATAAAATGCGCAGGGAAACCATAAGCTTGAAGGAGAGTTTCCAGAAAACCCCAATCCAAGGTATCATAAGCTTTCCGAAAATCTACCTTGATAGCACATTTCGGTAGGTACGGTTGATGGTGGAAGCCTGCAAATAACTCTTGGGCCAGCATAATATTATCTGTAATTCTGCGCTTCTTAACAAATGCATTCTGAGAGTGACTAACCATGGAAGGCAGCAATGTAGAAATTCTATTTGCCAATATGCGGGATATGCATTTGTAAATTGTGTTACAACATTCCAATTTCTATCTTTACTCCTGATGTTTTTAAGAAAGTGTTGTCTATCTTTATAACTGCTGCTATACTGAAGCTAGGGCAAGGTACTAGAGATTAACCTTACTGGTGTCAATTCCTTTGTTTTTTTACTTTCCTAGGCTTCTTGCACTTTGCTTGCACCTAATCATCTGTTTCTTATTCATCATGCCAGCAATTCGACAGCAAGACTAGCGATGGTATCTGGTCCATGTTTCGCATTTGACAAGCATTACCAAATAGAAAACCATGCGAAACCATGTGCTTTGGAGAACTTTGTTCGGTGTATTGAGTGCATGTAATCTCTTTTATGATTTCATATAACTGAGATTAGATCATTCATGATCTAAAGTGTATATACTCTCAAATTGACACCGAATATTGAAGCAATTACCAGTGTTTTGGGAACCAGTACTTTGCTGCTCATGTGAACATCAAATGTCTGCTTATTTATAAAGTACACCTGCTTTTTAGAAAATTAAGATAAGTAGCAATAAATGTAGCCTAGATAAGTCCAAGTAACGTACAGAAATTTCCTGCGCAATTGAGGAAAAGAAATGTGAACTGGCAATGAGGAGGGAAGAACTTGCTTCTTAAGAGTCTTTTACAAGTCCATCTGCTAAAGTAGACAACTGCTGTTTTTTTTTCAATTTTTTTTGGTTAAGGCAGGCTGTCCTAGCCTGCTATAAATGTAACTAAGTGCTTATAGGATGGAGTTTTGTTATACTCAAAAATCTTGCAGGATATTAACATGGAAGAATAACCTTTTTTCTTTTTTGGTGCAGCTGTGCTTGATGAAATTTTCACCTGGAAAGCACGTCGGAGCATGTCTGGTGATCTAAAGCAAAGATATAACTTGAAGGTCGTTTCAGCTGCTGCTTGGGTTATTATTCTCACAGTAACATATGCTCATCCTTGGGAGAATCCTCCTGGATCCTCTGGAACCATCAAAAGCTGGTTTGGCAATGGTTCAAAGTCACCTTCCCTGTTTGTCTTAGCTGTTGTGTTATACCTCTTTCCAAATATGCTTGCTGCATTGTTGTTTCCCTTCCCTTCGATCCGCCGATATCTGGAAAGGTCACACTATAAGATTGGGAAGCAAATGATGTGGTGGTCACAGGTACGCATATGATCATCCTGCTTGTTTCATTTTGCGATTAAATGCTGAAACAAGAATTTAGAGTGCACGTGACGGATTAAGTGTAGTCCTATTTGTCATTTATGGATGGCTGGCTTCATTGGTTACCTCATAAATTGCAGCCTCCGCTCTATGTTGGGAGGGGAATGCATGAAAGCGGTTTCTCTCTCTTCAAGTAAGACTTCTTTCTTGAAAGACGTAGGCTCGATACCTACTTTTTATTTTAATTTTTTTGTCCAAAGTCTGACATTTACTCTATGGCACCTTTGTGTTAGGTACACGTTGTTCTGAGTTTTTCTAATAAGTATAAAGTTGGCATTCAGCTATTACATAGAGGTATGTTGAGTACTTTACCGTCTTTAAACACTTTATGTGCTACTTAGCAAGAATATCTAGGGTAAAGAAATAATCAGGAAATTTTTTCTTGCAATCTGTTGGAAATTGTGATCCATTTTTTACAAAGAAATCTATTATCTAGTCTAAACTTCTCTAGATGGATGTGAGCAGCATGTAAAGAGAAGATCTAGTCCAATCTAGACTACTCTAAGTGGATGAATGATGCAATGGGAAGAACATGAATCGACAAAAGCCTCTAAAGTTGGTGGCTAATGCCTATAAATAGGCTTGTGTAGGAAACAAATTCCTAAACATAATGCAAAACGCAGAAAACGTGCCCATTCTATACTTGAATCACCGATCAAACAAAACATATTACGTAAACGAACATATCTTTTTGTCACAGATTAAATGCTCCTATTGCAGCCTTGTTGACACCTATTTTTTGATTTGCCCAAAATTAATTGCACAAAATTTAGGAGTTAATTTTTATTAATTCCTAAAACAAAAAATATTTCTATTTAAATACATTGCATATAGAAATTAGGCATATTTGTATTTAATAGGGTATATTAGAATGTTTAATTAAAATTAAAAAAAAAATCGCGTTGGGCCGGGTCGGGGCCGGGCCGACCCGGCCCCTTTTCTTTTTCCTTTTCTCTTCCCCCCCTCGCGGGCCTCGGCCCTGTTCTTTTCCTTTTTTTCTTTTCTCCCACGCGGGCCCAGGCCCAGCTCCCCCTTTCTTTCCTCCCGCGCGTGACCGGGCCCGGCCCAGCCCCGGCCCAGCCTCCTTTCTCTTTCACCTCCCCCGGTTCAGCCTCCCCCTGCGCCTCTGTTCTCCTCTGTCCCGACCGCGCCTGGGACATGCGGATTATCCGCTCCACCGCGCAAATTGGCCACGAAAGTCTTCAGTAGGAACGGTTGGCCGGTGCAGAGCATTGAAGGGGAGCAGAGGGTGGCGTCATCGTTGTCGTCTATACGGGCCAGAGAGACCAGAGAGAAGAGAAGGAGGGGTTTTGGGTTCGGTTGGGAACAAAAAAAAAGCAGAGGGAGAATAAGAGGAAAACAGAGAAGAAAGAGGGGCCGGGGGGGAGAGTCTTGCAGGTCCCAGCCGGTCTCGTCGCCTCCAGCAGGCCGACCGGCAACGCCCGGAGCATCCTTCCGGTTGGTCGGCCATTTTTTCCAAAAAATTCAGAGAGAGAGACCGAGGGAGATAGGGAGAGAAGGAGAGAAAAACAGAGAAGAGAGAGGAGTCTCGGAGTGCCTTGCAGGTCCCAGTCGGCCTCGTCGTCGCCAGCAAGCCGACCGGCGACTCCCAGAAGTACCCCGGTCGGCCATTAGAGAGAGAAACAGGGCAGAGAGAGACAGGGAAAGAAAAGAGAGAGAAAGAGTGAGATTAGAGTGTACCGAGGTCACGCCGGAGTGTGGCCGAGAACCAGCAGCAGCGCTGTCGCCCACGAAGCAGCTGAGAAGCCAACCAGACGCGCCGTCGACCGGTGAGCTCTCCAGGCCGAGTCCCTGCCTCTGTTTTCCCCTGTTTCGGTGTCCGGTGTGGCCGGGACTCGCGCCGGCCGTGTCGCGCGATTCCCGGCCCATACCGTCGTCGATCCTGACCCCTAGTCGCCGTCGGAGGTGAACCCAAGCCGCTGGAATCGACCGGATCGCCGGAGGAGGTCAAAATTCCCCTGTTTTTGTCGCGCCCACCACATGTTCGACGAAATGCCTCAATCAAGCCCGTTTTTGTTTCGTCGCCGGCCGGTGAACGGCGGTCCTACGGCGGCTCAGGTGAGTGGTATAGCTTGAAGGCGGTCCTAGGGGGACGATTCGGGGGCGGCGCCGGCCTGGGTCGGCCGGTGGACGGCCAATTTTGGCCTCGCCGGCGACTCTCCCCGCGGGTCTGTGAAATTCGGGTCAGACCCGACCCGAATCAGCCGATCCGGCCTGGGTCAACTCCCGGGTCGGATCCGTTGACTTGGGTCGGTTCTGATCCGACCCGGATCATCCGATCCGACCCGGGTCAACTCCCGGGTCGGATCCGTTGACCCGGGTCGGATCCGACCCGATTTGGATCATCCGATCCGACCCGGTCAACTACCGGGTCGGGTCCGTTGACCGGGTCGGTTTTGGCCGACCCGGATCCGACCCGACCCGACCCGACCGGGTTTATTATAATATTATAATATTATTTTATTTTATTTTAAAAAATAATAATTAAAATTTTTAAAAAAATCAAAAAAAAATCAAAAAAAAGGTTTATTTTTTATTTTTTATTTTTTATTTTCTTTTCCGAAAAAAAAAATTCCGAAAAAAAAAAATCCGAAAAAAAAATTTCGAATTTTTTTTTTATGTAGGACTTATCTAAGTGTTCTAATCCTTTATAATTATGCATGTTGTTGTTTTATTTAAATTCAATAAGCTTGAGGTCGCGCGGTGATACTTTGCATGTTTTATTGTTATTATCGTTGTGTTGTTATTATGCATGTTTTTAGTACAATTGCATGAACTGCTGTGTTTTGAATGTCATCTGGCTTAGTTAGGGCTAGAACCATAGGTTGCATGACTGCTAATCATTTCTGATTATGCACTCGTTTGAACACCTTACATGTTAGGAGAAAGGTCCTAAAATCAATCCAAAATGCTTGACAAATATTTTCAAAAAAAATGAACAGGGTAAAATGGTACCGAAAGGGCATTAGTTATCTGACTAGTGTAACCAAGTCCCCGAACCTAGTTAATTTTTGGTTCGTAGGAATAGGGTGATTCTCCCATCACCTTATTTGGGTTTCTAATCGACCCACCTCAAATCGATTAGTGGCGACTCCTTGATATAAACCGTTTGCATGTTAAATATCTAAATCCTAAGTCGCGATATGGTATGGGCTTGGGAAAGCCCGAGTTAGGTCCTAAACCTAGACTTAGGACGTACCAGGCGAGCCCCCTGCTTTTTGCATGTCATCCAAACAGGGCTCGGGAGTTCGGTCGCGACAAGCCTCGAGAGAAAAAGCGATCCTTCGATTGTCGAGTAAAGTTGCTTTTTGGTTTCAAGTGAGTGAAAGTTTTTTATAGTGAACCAAATCCACTTACAGAACACACGTTAGTTTTTTTTTCTTCTTCTCACTTTTGTTCCCACAAAATAACTGTCATTTGCGGTTATTTTCTTTCATAGGCTCTTTCGAGGTTGATGGGCTGGGTTAACCCATCATGGGCGGCCCATTTATTCACAAAACCCATCATAACTCGTCATCTCCCAATCGCACATGGTGGGCTAAACATAACTCTATCTTCTTTATAATGTTCATACTAGCAAATAATTCATTCGACCAGTATACTTCGAGAACTCGTTGCCATGCATCTGTTAGAAATACATAACAGCTCAAATTGGGCATAACGTTTTCGAGTAGATATAGTATGTAATGCCCTAAATCAATCAATCACATTTATTTCTCTTTTGATCTCTTTTAGTATCTCGTATATTGTATTCACAACTATAATTTACTCAAAATCATAATTGGTCGACCTGTGAATACAAAAATAGGATGTGACATCATAAATAAATTGATCTTCCTCTTTCCTTAAATCTCTCTATTTCAGTCCAGCTTACTTTTCTAAAAATGCCCCATTAGATCGAATCATTCGTGACCATTGGCAACACCCTAAGATAGCGAACACTGAATAGAAATTTTGAGAATAAGCTAGAGTTGTGAAGGCACTAAATGAGGAACTCATATCCTCAAGAGTCTCGCACGGCATAAAGTTGAGATCAAAACTTTTGCCACTCTTATCAGTCGTCTCATGCGTACGTAGTATGAAATACATATTACGGTATTAACTCCTTTCCCATGGAGCGTATGTCTTTACATTCAATACCGTACAGATGATAGTTCAGACATACTCAATGTCTGAACTTGAGTTCATGTATCTACTTTTCTAAAAAAATCCATCAGAACTCACATCTGGCATCAAAGACAGATAAAGTAAAATATGTTGACTATTTTACTTTCGGACATAGTAAAAGTTATGTCATCATCTTAGCACTTAGCTAAGGCGACATTTATATTTTAAGCTTGAGCTCTCGATTATCACCTAGATAATAAGTTTAAAATTGTCTCATCTCTATTTATCACATGGTAAATAGAGGCGATTACCCGTGTTAGTGGGTTAATCTTATCTGTCCGACATACTTTCTTGACATAATGCACTAAGTATTAAGATGCATAAATATAAAAAAAACTCATAGGCATTAACAATGATATAACAATTTCATTTAAATGTGAACATTTAGGGAAATTGCAATATTCAGTACATCAGCATCTACGCAGTCCTAGAGATTTTACATGACTATTGAAAACATCTCTAGGAATTGGCTTCGTCATAAGATCTGCTATCATTCTATGCGTAAATATGTACCGCAAGTTTACATCCTTTCGTGCTACCATATCTTTGACAAAATTGTACTTAGTATCTATATGTTTCGTCATGCCATGATATTTCGAATCCTTGGTGTATGTTATCGCTATTTGGCTATCACAATTGACTAACAACGAGCTTGCAGCATACTCAACAACACCTAAATGATCTAAAAATCTCTTAAGCCAAACTCCCTCTTGTACTGCTACTGACAATGCCACGAACTTGGCTTCTATGGTGGATAATGCTACACGTGTTCGTTTCTTACAGCTCCAAGATATGATGCCATTATTCAGTAAGAATGCAAATCCAGAGGTAGATTTCCTTTCATCTAAATCTCATCCCCAGTCAGCATCTGAGTAGCCTTCAAGTCGCAAATCTTTTCCTTGATAACTTAGAGAATAATCAACAGTATCCTTTAGATACCTCATGATTCTTTTGACGGCTTTCCAATGTGTTTGACCTAGATTGGATTGGTATCTACTTACCATTCCAACTGCAAAACATATGTCAGGTCTTATACACATCATAACGTACATTAAACTCCCAACAGCACTAACATAAGGAACACAATTCATTTGTTCCTTCTCTTATGAAGTCTTAGGACACAACCTACAGCTCAATCCTTCAACTTTTGCAATAGGAATATTTATGGGTTTACAATCATGCATATAAAATCAATCAAGAACTTTGTTTATATAAGTCTCTTGTGAAAAAGACAATAATCTCTTGGAACGATCTCTTGAAATCTTAACTCCAAGAATATATGCAACATCTCCCATATCTTTTTTTTTTTTTGGTAACCCAGGAACCCCCCGCACGGCCGACAGCCGGAGAGGTAAACCTGGGGTGACGCTAGCGCAGGACCCACCACCATGGCGCCACACTTAAGAATCCCTAACGCCTACGCTGGGGTTCGAACTCCGATCCCTTCGTGGGGGGACAAGAGCGCAAGCCAACGCAGCCGCTGCGGGCAAATATCTTTCATCTCAAAGTTAGACGATAACCAATTCTTTACAGTATTAACCAACTGCTTATTGCTTCCGACAATCAGTATGTCATCAACGTATAATGATAAGATCACAAATTGGTCTTTTGATCTTTTGATATATACGCAATGATCTTCATCAATCATTGTAAAATCATACGCCATTATGGCATTATGAAAACGCATATACCATTGTCTCGAAAACTGCTTATGGCCGTATATCGATCTTAGAAGTCGACACACCTTTTGTTCTTGACCTTTCATAATGAAGCCAATAGGTTGCTCCATGTAAATTTCTTCTTCTAATTCTCTATTTAGAAAAGCAGTCTTTACATCCATTTGATGTAATTCAAGATCCATACTTGCCACTATTGCCAGAATAAGGCGAATTGAGGTAAATCTCACTACAGGAGAAAAAGTTTCCTCATAATCAATTCTTTCTTGTTGATTATACCCTTTCGCCACGAGACGAGCCTTACATCTTTTTATTGAGCCATCAGCTTTTCGCTTTATTTTGAGAACTCATTTGTTCCCAATACCTTTGCGTCTTTTTTGAAGATCAACCAGTTCCTAAACATGATTTGACTTCATTGACTCCATTTCTTCTTCTATTGCATCTATCCATTTTTCCTTATTAGGGCAACTTAAAGCCTCATTTATATTTCTTGGCTCATCTTCATCTTGTAGAGTGACCATGAAAGTTTCTCCTTCAATGTCAAAACGTCATCGGGGAACACTTTTGTGACTTGTTCACCGTATAGAAGATTGTACACATGGTACATCATTCTCCATTACGCTCCTACTGGGATTAGATAATGATGATATCATCTCATCAAATGGTTGCAATTGAAATTGAATCGAATTTAATTCCTCATTTCTCACATTGCTCCCACTTGGACGATTTTCATCAATTTCATTATCATGATCCAAGATTTCAAAAAGTGAGTAGTCCTCACCTATTTCGCCCTTCTTAGGAAACTCATTTTCTAAAAATATGACATCTCGTGATTTAAATTCAGTAATACTCTCACTTTCTTGCTCATCTATAAACACATACCCTTTCAAGTGCTCTAAGTATCTTATAAAAATACTCTTCTTGCTCTAGGACCTAGTTTTCCATACTTGTGAGAGGACTCATGAGCATAAGCGGCACAACCCCAAGGTTTAAGAAAACTTAAATCGGGTTTTCTACCTGTCCATAACTCAAACGGAATGGAAGTAACTAATTTAGAAAGTACACGGTTAAGTACATAGGCAGCAGTTAACAAAACATTACCCCAAAAAGTGATAGGTAAATTAGCTTGTGCCATCATAGACCTAACCATTTTCAATAGGATTCTGTTTCTCCTCTCGACAACACTATTTTGTTGAGGAGTATATGGAATAGACAACCGTCTCATCAGATAAATATTCTCGACCTCGATTGGATCTAAACGTTTTTATTTTCTTATCTAATTGATTTTCTACTAAGTTCATAAATTTCTTGAAGCAACCTAATGCCTTAGATTTATGATAAATCAAATAGACATATCCAAATCGAGTATAATCATCTATGAATGTGATGAAATACATAGCCCCATGCCTTGCTCTTATATTCATTGGACCACATATGTCAGAATGGATTAGTTGCAAAAGAAACTTAGTTCTTGTACCCTTTTCGAATGATTTCCTTGTTGTTTTCCCCACAAGGCAATGCTCGCAAATAGGCAAATCAACTTTTTCAATAATACTTAATAAGCCCTCTTTGGCTAATCTTTGCATTCGTTGTTGGCCAATATGACCAAGTCTAGCATGCCACACATTCACATCATTTTTATAGGAATCGGAAGATGCAAATAGGGAATAACAAACATTAACATCACCACAGTTAACATTTAATACAATAAAACCATCCAGAAAGTATCAACAGCCATAGTAATTCGTATTCAAATACAAATCAACACCACTATTATAGAAGTTCAAATTAAAATCAAGTTTAACCAACACTAATACAGACACTAAATTACAACGAATCTCCGGAGCATATAATACATCATGTAGGAACAATATGCATCCACCACGCATCATCAACTGGCATGTACCAATCCCTTTAACTTCAGCTTTGGAGTTGTTCCCTACATAGATCCATTTTGTTCCGGTCGGAATCCATCAGAACTCCACGAAGGCATCTCTGTCCTTCGCTGCATGGTCTATTGCTCTCGAATCTATGGTCCACAAAGGATTAGACTCAGTTAAAAATACAGAACTTGACACATAGGCAAAGTTCTCAAAAATGCAATGGGAGTTTACCTTCTTTGGCTCGCCACAATCGTGAGCGAAGTGGCCTTTCTTGCTACAGTTATAGCATTTCACCATTGATATCTTCTTAACAAAAGAACGCTTTCCATTGTCATGTTGATTAAATTTTGGTTTCTTACCTGAAGAATTTGCTCTCTTGCCTTTCCACTTCATGAACCTTTCAACGCGCTTGGAGCCCGAAGCCCCATGTGAGCTAGAACCAGCATAATAGATGCCGGTTTTTGGTTTTGCCGCCATGAGGCGATCCTCTTCTAACTCAAGATGGTGCATGGTATATTCAAAGGCCTTGATGTTCTCTTTATGGGTCAGGTGCACCTTCATGTGCTCCCAGCTTTGAGGCAAGAAACGGATCACTACTTGCACTTGCTGTTCATCAGTTAGAATGTGTCCAGCATCATTCAGCTCAATGATCATGTTCGACATCTTCTCAGGTGTTGTTTCATGGACTGACCATGAGGCTTCTTATGCGAGTCAAACCTTATAATGAGCTGTCTCAGCTTGGTCACCGATGTATGACCATATCTTGTTGCTAATGCTTCCCACATTTCCTTGGCATTCTCAAAACGCCCGAACTCTCGCATGATATCATTCTTCATGCTACTCAACAACATGATGAGAGCAATCGAGTTCTTCTTCTTCCATGCAGCAAATGCATCTCTATCTCTCTTATGTTGTGCAGTGTTCCCATCCTCAGGTTCTTCCATAAGTTGGTTAAGAGCTTATAATGCTTCTTGTTCTTCTAGCACATATTTGATTTTCATGTTTCATATTTCATAATTTTCGTCCTTCAATTTCTCTCCTTTGTTCAATTCAGCCACTATGTTCTTAGTTGTTGAAGCCATGGTATTTGAACATTTCAAACATATAGCATGAATTATTAATGCCACTCATTTATGCATCAGTTTTACACAAACTGATTATATTAATGAGTAATTTCACATAATTTTTTAGATTTGAAAGTTCACAATGTTCCTAATCACCATCTAAAATCCTAATGTGAAATTATCGTTAATATAATCATTAGGGTAAAATTACGTTCTTTAAAGTTACTAAAACTTTTAGAACTCCCACTCAACTACATGATATTAATAAGATAGATATTATAATATAATAGTACCAAAAACTATTCATAACAGAAAATATCCATCAACATCTATTCATTAAAAACTATTTACATGATGAACGAATCCATCATAGGAAAGAAACATAACTATCAATATGAAAAGAAATATCCACCTAGGATATCTAAAACCAACCTAAAACATATATGAAATCAACGATACCTAACTTTCCTATAAACAAGGAATGATTTTTCAAATTTCTTAGGAAACTTAATCTCTGTCTTTGACAACCAAGAAAAGATTGTTAGGTATCCCTTAGGGTTTCTCCATGGCGTATTCATTATTCGCCAAATTCCATTCATCCCTAAGGTTGAAGTCTTTATTGTCTCAATTCTATAGTATTCCCTCACAAAATCTATTGCAAGATTTTTATAGGCTGGGACCACATTGACCTCCCATAGGTGATGCAATACCTTTTTCCATTCAGATGGAAGAGTGTTGATCATAACATTAACTTCTCAAAGTCCGGCATGCAGTAACCATTCCAGATGATTTTCTATATCATCTTATTGACCTTGATCACGTGATTCTCCAAATCACCATTGTCCCATCGATAAGCATCTAATTCAGCTCTCAACGCTGCAAGTCTTGCCTTTTGTTCAATCGATCAAGGGATAATAGGTATGCGCATCCTACGGGGCGACATTGTTCCTGCAATAAATGCAGAACCAAACAGGATTACACATAATCCTTAAAGTACATTATCAACAAAAAAAAAATTCGATGGTCAACGGTGGTCCACACCAGTCAACTGTAGTCAACGTCGATCAACGGTAGTCAACGGTCAACGGATGACCGGGTTGGGTCCATAGGTCAAACGATTCCACGGGTTGAGTTATCGGGTCGAAAAACGGGTCGGATCGGACCAATCGGGCCGGGCTTCCGGGCCAGGCCGGGCCTTTGGGCCCGGGAGAATAACCGACGTCGCTGACGTTAGCCACGTCTACACATGCACGCTTGGCACATGCAATGTACATGCGCATGGTAACCGCTGCACACATGCAACGCACGTGCCGGCAAGCCACCACTTGCGGCGGTGCGTGGAGGCGCGTCCAGCCTCCCTCGGAGGCGTGCTACCCGTCGTTTTTCTCGTCTCGATGAGCACTACGATCCTACACTTTCAAAAATAAATTTTGATGCACGAAAATCAAGAAACAACCTTGAACAGTACGGCCGAGAGTAGATTTTTCGTACCCGAGCATTCGTCAGTGCTGTTTCACGAATTCTGACCAACATTCCATTTTATAAACATGTTTAACGATCAAGAAACAAGAACGCATGCTCTGATACCAATATACGAAACAGATTCCTAAACACAATGCAAAACGCGAAAAACGTGTCTATTCTATACTTGAATCACCGATCGAACGAAACATATTACGTAAACGAACATACCTTTTTATCACAAATAAAATGCACCTATTGTAGCCTCAAGAGAGAGCGATCCTTCGATTGTCGAGTAAAGTCGCTTTTTGGCTTTAAGTGAGTGAGAGTTTCTTATAGTGAACCAAATCTACTTACACAACACACGTCATTTTTTTTTCTTCTCACTTTTGTTCCCACAAAATAACAACCATTTGCGGTTATTTTCTTTCATGGGCTCTTTCAAGGTTAATGGGCTGGGTTAGCCCATCATGGACGGCCCATTTATTCACAAAGCCCATCATAACCCATCAGCTTGTAATACAACCATTTGAGTGTGTGGGGGAGATTCGCAGAAAACTCCATATCATGATGCTCCTCCACCACAATATCTTCTCCAACTATATTTGTAAAACAATTTCTATAAACTAGTGAAATTATCTTTGTCCCATATACTTTGTCCCTTGTCCATTCCTACATTAACTATACCATACACACATACACTTGTACACATCACAAGCCACAAACTATCATGGATACCAAAATCATACTTCCGCGCAATTATTTACAAATTTTAACATTGTATTAGGGCCAGGTTCGATACGATGATTTTGGGCGTTTGTCCTTACCATCCTCAACTAAAATCAGAGCCAAGCATAATCGTTTGATTGTGGGCGTTTGTCCGAACCAAGCAAGAAAATTGGAGTCGTTCGGACGGTTTTGGCCATTTCTCCTCACTATCCTCAACTAAAACTAAAGTCAGAGCCAGAGCTAAAGCCAGCTAGAGCCAGAGCTAGAGCAAAGCTCGAGTTGGAGCCAAAGCTCGAGTCGTAGCTAAAGCTCGAGCCTGAGCCAGAGCTAAAACAAATGCCAATGTTCCCTCACAAAAAAAACACCCATCTTGACTTTTGATAGGAACAACTACAATTATGATTATTGAAACAATATTGAAGGCTTGAGATATATGCGACATCATTGAAAAAAAACATGAAGATTCGAAATCAAGTGCAAATGTTCTAGAAGGACGATACAAGGGATCGTGGAACGAAGATCATGAAAAGGCATGGCACAATCTATAAGAAGAATTTCGAGGTACGTCCGAGACATTATGAGACATGTTTGGAATATCGCAAAAATGGATCAAGGGGGAGTGTAGGAAATTGTGATCCCTTTTTTACAAAAAATCTCTAGTCCATTGTATACTTCTCTAAATGAACATAAGCAGTATGCAAATAGAAGATCTAGTCCAATATAGACTGCTTTAGGTGGACAAATGATGCAAGAAGAAGTCAAAGTTGACGACTATGTGGGAAGAACACAAGTCGATAGAAGCCTCCAAAGTCGGTGGCTAATGCCTATGAATAGGCTTGTAATAAAACCATTTCAGTGTATAGGGGAGATGCGCAGAAAACTCCATATCATATGCTTCTCCACCACAATATCTCCTCCAACTATATTTGTAAAACAATTTATATAAACTAGTTAAACTATCTTTGTGCCATATACTTTGTCCCTTGTCCATTCCTACATCAACTATACCATGCACACATATACTTGCACACATCACAAACCACAAACTATCATGGATACCAAAATCATACCTCCACGCAATTCCCTACAAATTTTAACATGGTAATAGAGTCTGGTTCGATCGGATGGTTTTAGGTGTTTGTCACTACCATGCTCAACTAAAATCCCAGTCAAGCACAATCGTTTGGTTGTGAGCATTTGTCCGAACCAAACAAGAAAATCGGAGTCGTTCGGATGGTTTTGGGCGTTTGTCCTCACCATCCTCAACTAAAACTGAAGCTATAGCCAGAGCCAATGAGAGCCAAAGCCAGAGCGAAAACAAGAGTTAGAGCCTACAAGAGCCAGAGCCAAAGCCAAAGCCCGAACCTAAGCCAGACGTAAAACGAAGGCCAACGTTGCCTCACAAAAAAAATACCCATCTTTACTTTCGATGGGAACAATTACAACTATGATTATTGAAACAATTTTGATGGCCCAAGTCATATGCGACATCCTTGAAAGAAAGACATGAAAATTCAAAGTCAAGTACAAGTGTTCTAGCAAGGCGATACAAGGGATCGTGGAACAAAGATCATGAAAAGGCATGGCATAATCTATCGGAAGAATTTCGAGGTACGTCCGAGACATTATGAGACATGTTTGGAATATCGCAAAAATGGATCAAGGGGGAGTGTAGGAAATTGTGATCCCTTTTTTACAAAATAATCTCTAGTCCATTGTAGACTTTTCTAGATGGACATGAGCAGCATGCAAATAGAAGATCTAGTCCAATATAGACTGCTGTAGGTGGACGAATGATGCCAGAATAAGTCAAAGTTGAAGAATATGTGGGAAGAACACGAGTTAGTAGAAGCCTCTAGAGTCCATGGCTGATGCCTATAAATAGGCTTGCAATACAACCATTTGAGTGGATGGGGGAGATGTGCATAAAACTCCATATCAGATTCTCCTTCACCACAATATCTCTTCCTACTATATTTGTAAAACAATTTCTATAAACTAGTTAAACTATCTTTGTCCCTTATACTTTTTCCCTTGTCCATTCCTACATCAACTATACCACGCACACATACACTTGCACACATCACAAACCACAAACTATCATGGATACCAAAATCATACCTCCACGCAATTCCCTACAAATTTTAACATGGTATCAAAGTTTGGTTTGATCGGATGGTTTTGGGCGTTTGTCACAACCATCCTCAACTAAAATCAGAGTTAAGCACAATCGTTTGGTTGTGAGCGTTTGTCCGAACTAAACAAGAAAATCGGAGTCGTTCATATGGTTTTGGGCATTTGTGCTCACCATCCTCAACTAAAACTAAAGCCAGAGCCAGAACCAACGAGAGCCAGAGCCAAAGCGTAAGCCAGAGCTAGAGCCTACGAGAGCCAGAGCCAGAGCCAGAGCCAAAGTCTGAACCTAAGCTAGACCTAAAACGAAGGCCAACGTTGCCTCACAAAAAAAATACCCATCTTTACTTTCGATGGGAAGAACTACAATTATGATTATTGAAACAATTTTGATGGCCTGAGACATATGCAACATCCTTGAAAAAAAGACATGAAAATTTGAAGTCAAGTACAAGTGTTCTAGCAAGACGATACAAGGGATCGTGGAACGAAGATCGTGAAAAGGCATGGCACAATCTATAAGAAGAATTTCGAGATACGTCCGAGACATTATGAGACATGTTCGGAATATCACAAAAATGGATCAAGGCAGAGTATTGGAAATTGTGATCCATTTTTGACAAAAAAAATCAGTAATCCAATCCAGACTTCTCTATATACACGTGAGCAGCAAGCAAAGAGAATATCTAGTCCAATCTAAATTATTCTAGGTGGAGGAATGATGTAAGAAGAAGTCAAAGTTGAAGATTATATGGGAAGAACATGTGTCCGCAGAAACCTCTAGAATCGGTGGATGATGCCTATAAATAGGGCAAAAGGACACTAATGGTGCCATAACTTGTGTACGGAAATTACTTTGGTGCCATAACTTTTTTTCGGATCACTTTAGTGCTAAAATCAGAGAAAAAAGATCACTTTAGTGACTCCGGCCAAAATTCCGGCCAAAAAAAGAGCCACGTCAGATTTCCGATGGCCATGTCAGCATTGGCACTAAAGTGATTGTTTTTAAAAAAAAGTTGACACCAAAGTGATCCAAAAACAAAATTATGGCACCAAAGTGATCTCCGTACACAAGCTATGGCACTTGTGGTGTACTTTTGCCGCTTGTAATATAAACATTTAAGTGTGTGGGGGAGATGCGCAAAAAACTCCATATCATGATGCTCCTCCACCACAACACCTCGTCCATTTATATTTGTAAAACAATTTTCATAAACTAGTTAAACTATTTTTGTCCCATACACTTGATCCCTTATCCATTCCTACATAACCTATACCATACGCACAGACAATTGCACACATCACAAACCACAAACTATCATGGATACCAAAATCATACTTCCGCGCAATTCTGTATAAATTTTAACATGGTACTAGAGCTAGGTTCAATCGGATGTTTTTGGGTGTTTGTCCTTACCATCCTCAACTAAAATCAGAGCAAGGTACAACCGTTTAGTTGTGAGCATTTGCCCGAACCAAGCAAAAAAGTTGGAGTCGTTCGGATGGTTTTTGGCATTTAGCATCACCATCCTCAATTAAAACTTAAGCTAGAATCAGAGCCTACCGGAGCCAGAGCAAATGCCAGAGCTAGAGCCCACGAGAGCCAAAGCAAGAGTCAAAGCCCGAGCTAAAATGAAGGCCAACGTTGCCTCATAAAAAAAATACCCATATTTACTTTCGATGGGAACAACTGCAGTTATGATTACTGAATCAATTTTGATGCCCCGAGACATATGGGACATCATTAAAAGAAAGACATGAAGATTCGAAGTCAAAGGCAAGTGTTCTAGCAAGACGATGCAAGAGATCGTGGAACGAAGATCGTGAAAGGGCATGGGACAATCTATAAAAAGAATTTCGAGGTACGTCCGAGACATTATGAGATATGTAAAGAATATCACAAAAATGGATCAAGGGGGAGTGTTGGAATTTGTGATCCATTTTTGACAAAGAAATCTCTAGTCCAATCTAGACTTCCCTATATGCACGCGAGCAGCATGCAAAGAGAAGATCTAGTCTAATCTAGACTACTATAGGTGGACGAATGATGCAAGACGAAGTCAAAGTTGAAGAATATGTAGGAAAAGCATGAGTCAGCAGAAGCCTATAAAGTCGATGGATTATGCCTATAAATAGGCTTGTAATACAACCAATTGAGTGTGTGGGGGAGATGGGTAGAAAACTCCATATCTTCATGCTCCACCACGACATCTCCTCCAACTATATTTGTAAAACAATTTCTATAAACTAGTAAAACTATCTTTATCCCATAACTTTTTCCCTTGTCCATTCCTACATCAACTATACCATACACATATACACTTGCACACATCATAAACCACAAACTATCATGGATACCAAAATCATGCATCCGCACAATTCTCTATAAATTTTCATATGGTATTAGAGCCAGGTTCGATCAGATGGTTTTGGGCGTTTGTCCCTACCATCCTCAACTAAAATCATAGCTAGGCACGATTGTCGGCGTTTGTCCGAACCAAGTAAGAAAATCGGAGTCGTTTAGATGGTTATGGGCGTTTGTCCTCACCATCCTCAACTAAAACTAAAGCCAAAGCCAAAACCAGAGCCTACGAGAGCTAGAGCCAGAGCGAAAGCCAAAGCTAGAGCCTACAAGAGCCAGAGTCAGAGCCTACGACATCCAAAGCCAGAGCCAAAGCCCGAACCTGAGCCAATGCTAAAACGAAGGCCAACGTTGACTCACCAAAAAAAATACCCATCTTTACTTTCAGTGGGAACAACTACAACTATGATTATTGAAACAATTTTGACGGCCTAAGGCATATGCGACATCATTCAAAGAAAGACGTGAAGATTCAAAGTCAAGTTCTAGTGTTCTAGCAAGACGATACAACGGATCGTAGAACGAAGATCGTGAAAAGGCACGGCACAATCTATAAGAAGAATTTTGAGGTACGTCCGAGACATTACGAGAGATGTTCGGAATATCGCAAAAATGGATCAAGGAGGAGTGTTGGAAATTGTGATCCATTTTTTACAAAGAAATCTGAAGTCTAATATACACTTCTCTAGATGCACGTGAGCAACATGCAAAGAGAAGATGTAGTCTAATCTAGACTACTCTTGGTGGAGGAATGGTGTAACAAGAAGTCAAAGTTGAAAACTATGTGGGAAGAACATGAGTCGGCAAAAGCCTCTAGAGTCGGTGCATGATGCCTATAGATAGACTTGTAATACATCTATTTGAGATGGGTGAGATGGGCAGAAAGCTCCGTATCATGATGCTCCTCCACCACAACACCTCCTCCAACTGTATTAGTAAAACAATTTTTATAAACTAGTGAAACTATCTTTGTCCAACATACTTTATCCCTTGTCCATTCCTACATCAACTATACCACACACATATACACTTGCACACATCACAAACCACAAACTATCATGGATAACAAAATCATACTTCCACACAATTCTCTACAAATTTTAACATAGTATCAGAGCCAGGTTCGATCGGATGGTTTTCGACGTTTGTCCTTACTATCCTCAACTAAAATCAAAGCCAGGTACAATCGTTCGGTTGTTGGCGTTTGTCCTAACCAAGCAAGAAAATCGGAGTCGTTCGGATGGTTTTGGGCATTTGTCCTCACCATCCTCAACTAAAACTAAAGCTAAAGCTAGAGCCAGACCCTGCGAGAGCTAGAGCTAGAGCAACAGCCAGGGCAAGAGCCTATGAGAGCCAGAGCAAAAATGAAGGCCAATGTTGCCTCACCAAAAAAAAATATCCATCCTTACTTTCAATGGGAACAACCACAATTATGATTATTGAAACAATTTTGATAGCCTGAGACATATGCGACATCATTGAAAGAAAGACAAGAAGATTCGAAGTCAAGTGCAAGTGTTCTAGCAAGATGATACAAGAGATTGTGGAACGAAGATCATGAAAAGGCATGGCACAATCTATAAGAAGAGTTTTGAGATACGTCCGAGACATTGCGAGACTTCTTCGGAATATCGCAAAAATGGATCAAGGGAGAGTGGTGGAAATTGTGATCCATTTTTTACAAAGAATGTCACGCCCCGTACCCCACGAAGCGCGACATCCCGCCATCGGTCGGTTCTGATGCAACGCTCCCAGGAAGCGTCGCCGACCCACACCCAATCAGAGATCAAACACAAGCGGAAACCACGTACATATAAATATATACATATACACCCGTACAATCCAACAATCAGAGACCACAGATAAAACAACCATCACCACGAATATACATTTTTCATAACCATAAAAAGCCTTTGATTACAAGATTCATTTTCACACTCAAAAAGAAACCACATCAGCAGTCAGCAGCCACTCCACGACCCTTGGGTATGGTAATATGATTCTCCCACGTTCACAAAATAGAACTGAGTAGCATCTCACATATGCTGCTCCATCCCCACAGAGGTGTACGCTAGACGACAGCTGGATATGATGCGGTATCCCAAAAAGAGGTGGTGTCCTCGGCATCCTATGGTTGGGGGTCTGAAAATGTTTCGGTTTACACAACCGTGAGATAAATCTCAGTGAGTTCAACCCCTAAACCTAGGCTAGGCTAACATGCAATCTCCTGACCGGAAACAAATATTTAGATCACAATATACAATAATCAAACCATTTTCTGACCCTGCAGGTTAGACAGATCAACATATAATGGTCATGGCACATACGTGGCACGCATAATCACACGTATGCCAATTACATGCTCATACACCAATTCTCACACATTCGTATGCCAGTCCATGCATGTTCATGCATGCAAATGCCGTCGACATGTCACGTGCATTTTTTCCCGGCCCACTGGCCCACACTGGCACATCGGCACTCGCTCAATTTATTATTTATTACGACTCGAGTCAACAATATTCACGGCCCAGTGCGTCTAGCCTGCTTCAAAGTGTATGAGGCGCAGCAACCGATCTGGCCCAGTGTCTCTAGCCTGCTTCAAAGTGCATAAGGCGCAACACTGATCTCCTTACGAACCAGAGCCTGCTTCAAAGTGCATGAGGATGGTCGTCTTCCGGATGTACCGGGCATCGTCCTGCTTCAAAGTGCATGAGGACGGAATCGACCCGAAGGTCACGACCCGAAGGTCCTTAGGTGATCACACAACTCATTATTATCTGAACCCAGTGTAAAACGCCTCAGGGTATTTTAGGTGATCACATGCTCATAGCAGACACGCATTCTCGCACAATTTCATCACATGTCTCACTCTTGGCATACACAATGCGTGTCCATGGTATGCAATGTAATGTCCCACGAGCACCAGCGTAATTCAAACGCTCAATATCACAACACGTGCTCAAATGGCCCAATTAATACCGTGTGACCTAACGTGCGATTCACAAATCAACAATTAATTTCAAATCAATAATAGGCCAATCGCACTCCACATAATTCAGCCATACGTCATACGACATGACAATGCAAAATCAATCACAATTGAGCACAAATTACGTACAACCAGTCAACCCAGACATACCCGATAATTTCCAATGGGCTCTTAAATTGGTCAATCGGTCTAATTACTCTCCCCAATAATTTCTCCATGAGTCACTACCATTTTCCCGATAACAATTCCTATCAATCGGTATACAATATCTTCACTGCCAGTACTAGCATTCCTAAACCAGTCCAGAAAAATGCACTATCAGTCCTAATCCGGGTTTAGGAATTTTACTCACTTAATCTCGGACCACGACGACGAGGAACGGCGGCCGATTACTGGTGAACAGTAGAACCGGCGGCACGTTTCCGGCGACGTCGTACGGCGCGGGTACGGGAATCGTACGGACCGTATGGACAGCTATAGTACCATCCGTACGGACATCGTACGGACGGTGACGTACGGACATCGTACGGACGTGCTGGTCGTCTGGGCTTCGACGGATCGGCAATCGGAGCTCCGGCGAGGTTTTGAAGCGGCGGCGGTACTATTCCGAGAGAGAAAAAGAGAGAAAAGAGAGGGAAAGGGAGAGAGACAGAGGTCGGACAGAGGCGGGGCTGAGGCTGGGGACTAAGGTGGTCGACGGCGAGGCACGGTGGCCGGCGCTCCGGTGGCCGGCGACAAGCTCCGGCGAAGCAAAATCAAGAGAGAAAAAGAGGGAAAATGGAGAAAATGGAAGGAGAAGCTGATGTGGCTGGGCTGATCTGAACGTGAGGGGGAGTGAGGAGAGAGAAACTGGTCTGAGTTGGTCAAATAAGGCAGCCCAAGGTGCCACGTGTCGCCGATCCGTCGGTTTTTGACGAAAATACCCCTAATCTAACGGTTTAAATTCAATCTTATCCAAAAAGCGAGGGGTAAAATGGTCAATAGGGCCAATAATTGAGCTGATAACCTCTGGTAATTATCTCAAAATTTTCCCAAAAAAATTCGGAATTAATACCGGCCCAGGGGCAAAATCGTCATTTTCCGGTCCCGGGGCGAAATTCCAATTTTCGCACATACGCGTTCCATATGTGTGTGGCCAACATAATATGGCGTCGGATTCGCGAAATTCACTTTCTAAGCCCTCGAAAATCGACTGCGAAGTCCCGGGATTAAAATAATATTATTTTTCGCTCCCAAGCCAAAATTCCAATTTTTGACCGAAACCACTCTAAATATGCATGGACGCCCCAAAATGACTTCGGTTTCGAAAAAATAACCTCGAACGGGCTCAAAATCCAACCTCGGGGCCCACAGGGGCAAAACCGTAATCTTCCCCAATTTTTGTCGAAATTCCAATTTCTGGCTAGATTAGCCCCACATGTGCGTGGCCACACCAAAACGACGTTGGTCTTGAAAAATAATCGTAAACATCCACAAAATTTCGACGTCGAAGTTCGGGTCCAATCTCGCGATTAAATTTGCTCATTTTAAAATTCTAGAGCCTCTCACTAACGGGTGGCTGTTTAGGTGTTACGCGTATCGACCTAGGGTTGTCCGAATCGTAATGGCCTCGATTTTCGAGAGAGCGCGAGGAATTATCACTAGTACCGGTGGTCTCGATCATTTAGGTTAGTTCGGGAATCGTTCGCCATGTGTACTCTCGGTCATGCGAAATCACCTGCGATCCGATCGTACATCATTGGTCGAATCGAATCCGTCACCTTCCTAAGATCGGCTCATATTGGTCCAAAATATTCCTTCGGCGTTCTCTGAAGTCCATGCTTAACTCGCGATCAGGTCCCCGGTCCACGTACATATTCCTATTTAGCCTTTCCCAATAGGTTAGTGTCCCGTGATTGATCAGGTCCGGGCGAGACTTTCTAAAATTAAATGAGAAATAATTTACACTTTATTGATCCCGAAAATGGGTCGAAATTCGGGATGTTACAAAGAAATCTCTAGTCCAATCTACACTTCTCTAGATGCACGTGAGCAAAATGCAAAGAGAAGATCTTGTCCAATCTAAACTACTCTAGGTGGACGAATAGTGCAAGAAAAAGTCAAAGTTGAAGATTGTGAGGGAAGAACATGAGTCGACAGAAGCCTCTAGAGTCGATGGATGATGCCTATAAATAGGCTTGTAATACAACCATTTGAGTGTATAGGTGAGATGGGCAGAAAACTCCATATCATGATGCTACTCTACCACAACACCTCCTCCAACTATATTTCTAAAACAATTTCACTAAACTAGTGAATCTATCTTTATCCCATATACTTTGTCCCTTGTCTATTCCTACATCAACTATACCATACACAGATACGCTTGCACACATCACAAACCACAAACTATCATGGATACCAAAATTATACTTCCGCGCAATTCTCTATAAATTTTTACATGGTATCAGAGCCAGGTTCGATTGGATGGTTTTGGGCGTTTGTCCTTACAATCCTCAACTAAAATCAGAGCCAGGCACAATCATTTGGTTGTGGGCGTTTGTCCGAATCATGCAAGAAAATCGGAGTCGTTCGGATGGTTTTAGGCATTTGTTGTCACCATCCTCAACTAAAACTAAAGCCAAAATCAGAGCATACGTGAGCCTGAGCCAGAGCAAAAGCCAACGCTAGAGCCTACGAGATCTAGAGCCAGAGCCAAAGCCCGAGCCTAAGCCTGAGCTCAAACGAAGGCCAACGTTGCCTCACAAAAAAAATACCCATATTTACTCTCGATGGGAAAAACTACGACTATGATTATTGAAACAATTTTGATGGCCTGAGACATATGGGACATTTGAAAGAAAGACATGAAGATTCGAAGTTAAGTGCAAGTGTTCTAGCAAGATGATACAAAGGATCGTGGAACGAAGATCGTTAAAAAGCACGGCACAATCTACAAGAAGAATGTCGAGGTACGTCCAAGACATTTTGAGACATGTTCGGAATATCGCAAAAATAGATCAATGGGGGTATTTGAAATTGTGATCCATTTTTTACAAAGAAATTTCTAGTCCAACCAGACTTCTCTAGATGCACGTGAGCAGCATGCAAAGACAAGATTTAGTCCAATCTAGACTACTCCACGTGGACGAATGATGTAAGAAGAAGTCAAAGTTAAAGATTATATGGGAAGAATATGAGCCGGCAGAAGCCTCTAGAGTCGGTGGATGATGCCTATATATAGGCTTGTAATACATCTATTTGAGTGTGTGGGTGAGATGGATAGAAAACTCCATATCATGATACTCCTCCACCATAACACCTCCTCCAACTATAATTGTAAAACAATTTCTATAAACTAGTGAAACTATCTTTGTCCCACGTACTTTGTCCCTTGTCCATTCCTACATCAACTATACCACACACACATACACTTGCACACATCACAAACCCCAAACTATCATGGATAACAAAATCATACTTCCATGCAATTCTCTACAAATTTTAACATGGTATCAAAGCTAAGTTCGATTAGATGGTTTTGGGCGTTTGTTCTTACTATCCTCAGCTAAAATCAAAGCCGGGCACAATTGTTCGGTTGTTGGCATTTGTCCAAACCAAGCAAGAAAATCGAAGTCGTTCGAATGGTTTTGGGTGTTTGTCCTCACCATCCTCAACTAAAACTAAAGCTAAAGCCAGAGCCAGACCCTACAAGAGCAAGAGCTAGAGTAATAGCCAGGGCAAGAGCCAACTAGAGCCAGAGCCAGAGCAAAAACGAAGGCCAACGGTGCCTCACCAAAAAAAAATACCCATCCTTACTTTCGATGAAACAACTACAACTACGATTATTGAAACAATTTTGATAGCATGAGACATATCTGACATCATTGAAAGAAAGTCAAGAAGATTCTAAGTCAAGTGCAAGTGTTCTAGCAAGATGATACAAGGGATCATAGAACGAAGATCATGAAAAGGCATGGCACAATCTATAAGAAGAGTTTCGAGGTACATCCGAGACATTATGAGACTTGTTCGGAATATCGCAAAAATGGATCAAGGGAGAGTGTTGAAAATTGTGATCCATTTTTTACAAAGAAATCTCTAGTCCAATCTAGACTTCTCTATATGCACGTGAGCAGCATGCAAAGCGAAGATCAAGTCCAATCTAGACTATTCTAGGTAGATGAATGATGCAAGAAGAAGTCAAAGTTGAAGATAATGTGGGAAGAACATGAGTCAGTACAAGCCTCTAGAGTCAGTGGATGATGCCTATAAATAGGCTTGTAATACAACCATTTAAGTGTATGGGTGAGATGGGCAGAAAACTCCATATCATGATGCTACTCTACTACAACACCTCCTCCAATTATATTTGTAAAATAATTTCTATAAACTAGTAAAGCTATCTTTGTCCCATATACTTTGTCCCTTGTCCATTCCTATATCAACTATACCATACACACATACACTTGTATACATTACAAACCACAAACGATCATGGATACCAAAATCATACTTCCGCGCAATTCTCTACAAATTTTTAGGTGGTGTCAAAGCTAGGTTCGATCGGATGGTTTTGGCCATTTGTCCTTACAATCCTCAACTAAAATCAGAGCAAGGCACAATCGTTTGGTTGTGGGCATTTGTCCGAACCATGTAAGAAAATCGGAGTCGTTCGGATGGTTGTGGGCGTTTGTCCTCACCGTCCTCAACTAAAACTAAAGCCAGAACCAAAGCATACATGAGCCAGAGCCAAAGCAAAAGCCAGAGCTAGGGCCTACGAGAACCTGAGCCAAAGCCCGAGCCTGAGCCAAAGCTAAAACGAAGGCCAACGTTGCCTCACAAAAAAAATACCCATATTTACTCTCAATAGGAACACCTACAACTATGGTTATTGAAACAATTTTGATGGACCAAGACGTTTAGGACATCGTTGAAAAAAAGACATGAAGATTCAAAGTCAAGTGTAAGTGTTCTAGCAAGACGATACAAGGGATCGTGGAATGAAGATCGTAAAATGGCATGGGACAATCTATAAGAAGAATTTCGAGGTACGTCCAAGACATTAAGAGACATGTTCGGAATATTGCAAAGATGGATCAAGGGAGATTGTTGGAAATTGTGATCCATTTTTTACAAAGAAATCTGTAGTCCAATCTAGACTTCTCTAGATGAACGTGAGCAGCATGCAAAGAGAAGATCTAGTCCAATTTAGACTACTCTAGGTAGACGAATGATTCCAGGAGAAGTCAAAGTTGAAGACTATGTGAGAAGAACATGAGTCGGCAAAAGCCTTTAGAGTCAGTGGATGATACCTATATATTGTCACCCCCCGAACCCCTTCGAACATGCGACACACTTCTCTGGTCGAATCATGCGACATCCCAGTGTATCGCCGACCCAAATTAAACTTATCGGAGATTTATATCAACAGCAGAAACCACCAATACCCGGATGATAATAACTGGGGTAATCAAGGAGAATGCACATATCCATTTCTCATTCAAACTTATATAATATCCACAGTTTACAAAATCACATATATACAAGCACACCGCACTGCCATACTACATACCACCGATATCAAAAAGGATCGATAACGTGGGTACCCTATCACCAAAAATAGTACCCTTCAAAAACCTATTCCACAACCCCTACACTTGCCCCTACGCTCTCTACTTGGCGTTCACTCCGAGTTTGATTCTTCGTCCTCTGAATCTAAATCCTCCTAAGTCTCCTGCTCGTCTGTCGGGTACTCTACCACGTTAATGTCGGTGTGCAACGGTATTGCAAGACGTTGTGGCGGCGGCGGAAAGTTCATTATTCAGACCGAGGTTCTGAAAGTGTTGGTCGAAACAACCATGAGATCACATCTCAATAAGCACACACCCTAAACCCCACCTAAGCTATCACGTACCTCCAGACAACACATACCCGACACAAACAACCAATCATACTAACAATCACACGCGAACCTACCTGGGATTCTTCATACACCTCACTACACGTCAGATAATAATACAGCCAACATGCCACAATGATGGATCATTCATGTCGCAAAACCAAAGCATGTAATATGAATTCACATGCATCAATGCATCACAATCGCATGTGCCTCGATTATAAAGCAAAACCACTTGGGCACGTCCCATACCATGCCTGGCAGTTTTTACCCCATAATCGAGCACTACATCACACGATACAACCACACTCGCACACTAACTCACACCATGCGTTAACTTTCGAAATCCTCACACATCTTACCAAGTCCAGCTCATTCTCAACCTTTCCACCAATACCGCGCTCGCGTAAAACACATCAGGCCAACGGTCTTCTTACCTCGTCAGGCATCGTCACCCCCGTCGAGCCGAGCATCGTCACCTCGTCAGGGACAGCATTGTCTCGTGTAAACGAACACGCCTCATGACGGAATCCTACACTCAACTTTCCTTCTACCGCGCCTGCGTAAAACGCATCAGGCCAACGGTCTTCTGAACTCGTCAGGCATCATCACCTCATCGGGCCGGGCATCGTCACCTCATCAGGGACGA
Source organism: Syzygium jambos (assembly GCA_031216235.1). Lineage (NCBI taxonomy): Eukaryota > Viridiplantae > Streptophyta > Magnoliopsida > Myrtales > Myrtaceae > Syzygium > Syzygium jambos. The sequence goes on along the minus strand of CM062229.1, from coordinate 12,491,244 downwards.
CATCGTCCCGCGTAAACGAACACGCCTCAGAACGGACTCACCCCGCGTTAACGAACATGCCTCAAGGTATCACTTTTCCAACCAATCCTACATTCTCATAACTTCGTTCCACACATTCCACACGTACCACACGGCCACACATACACACGACTATACACAATCCCACGCCACACATGCCTTATGCCAACACACATTACCATCACACAATCACGCCACACGGCCATACACAATTCCACGCCACACATGCCTTACGCCAACACACATTACCATCACACAATCATACCACACGGCCACACATACACACGGCCATACACAATTTCTCGCTCATAAAAATGAACATCCATATATCAGGGTAAATCTGAGCAGTTTACACAATGACCGAAATCCCATCAAAATAAATAGTAAACGAACTCTAAAAATTCTAAATTTTGTATATATCATAAAAAACATCTTGATAAACATTTCTTATGGAGAACACGAAATCTGGTTCAATTTGTAACCATGCCTTTTTGTCCCTCGAAATCAGATCGAAATCAGACCAAAATCAGTTCGCTCTAATAGACTGTTTTATCCTCAAAATACATTTCTTTCAACACTCAAATCACCTTAAAAATCTTTGAAATTTTTATATGTCATAGAAAATAAAGTCACCAACAACCTTTGTGAAGGAAGTTTATTGAAAATAGATCTGGAAAATTTTATAAAAATTCGGCAAGACAAGAAGGTCGGGATGAACAGTGTTCCGGGCAATTTTAATACGGTCTGAAAATAGGCTTTCGTGCGATCCAAATGGACTCCAAAAATTCTAAATTTAAAATATGTTATACCTCAAAGTGTTGGGAGCAACTTTCAAGAAGAAAACTTCCTCAAATTCGGCCCACAAAATTCTCCACAAAAATAACAATCCGGATAGGTACAGTAGTCACAAATCCGAAAATCACACCGAACCTCACGGATTCAAACCCGAATTGATTTCTACTGAATTTTAACCGCCAAACTCATTCCACCATGTCCAAACTAACATCCAACAGCCACATGAACATCCATAAACATAACAAGGGATCAAGCTCTCCTCTAATCCATTTACAATCACTTCCATCAACCCTTGAACTACCCTAAACCTCGCCTAACAAGTCCGTTAATACCCGATATCCTAAATAGAGTTTAGGGCGTGACTTACCCGAACTCTAGACTAATTCAGCTAGAGCAGGAAGGTGGAACGGCTGGCCGGCGGCTCACGGCGGCGGCGATTAGTGTACGGCGACAGCACGGTAGTGGCGGCTTGCTCCAGCGATGATCGGTGGTCTAAGGCCGAGAGAGAGAGGAGAGGATTTTCGGTGAGGGAAAGAGGGAGGGGGAGAAGTGGCCGAATGGAGAGGAAAGAGAAAGAGAGACAAATTTATATTTGGTCCAAGGTTTGACCAACTTTTCCCTTAATTCCAATTTTGCCCCTCTAATACTTGGTCCACATTGTTCCAAACCAAAATATCGAAGGACGTTTTGGTCCGATCTTTTGGGGCTGATATTTATCCACAATTAATTCCCAAATTTAATTTCCAAAATCCCCAAAATTTGAAATACCCAAAAATAGGCCTAGGGGCAAAATCATAATTTTCAGGTCCCGGGCCGAATTTTCATTTTTTGACCATACCAACCCCAAATATCATTGGCCACACTAAAATGACGTCGTTCTCGTAAAAATAGTCGCGCACGACCCCAAAAATCAACATCCAAGTCCGGATCAACTTTTGCGATCAAAATCGCTCAATTTCAATTTTAGGGTCTCTCACTAACGGGCGGCTGTTTAGGGATTACGCGTATCGACCTCGGGTTACTCGAGTCGTGATGGTCTCGATTACCGGGAGAACGCGAGAATTTATCGCTAGTTTCGGAGGTAGCGATCATTCGGGTAAAATTCGGGATTTGTTCGCCATGCGTACTCTCGGTCATGCGGAATCACTCGCGATCCGATCGTACGTCATTGGCCAAACTAAATCCGTCACCTCCCTAGGATCGGACCGCATTGACCCAAAATATTTCCTCGTTGTTTCTCGAAATCAGTGCCCAATTTACGATCGGGTCCCTAGTCCACGTACCGTTTTCCTAATTAGCCATTCCCTTCCGGTTAGTATCCCGAGAGCGCTCAATTCCGAATGAGACTTACTAAAATTAAACGAGAATAATATCAATCTCATCGATCTTGGAAATGGGTCGAAATTCAGGATGTTACATATATAGGCTTGTAATACAACCATTTGAGTGTGTGAAGGAGATGGGCAGAAAACTCCATATCATGATGCTCGTCCACCACAACACCTCCTCCAACTATATTTGTAAAACAATTTCTATAAACTAGTGAAACTATCTTTATCCCAAATACTTTATCCCTTATCCATTCCTACATCAACTATACCATACATACATACACTTGCACACATCACAAACCACAAACTATCGTGGATACCAAAATCATTTTTCCACATAACTCTCTACAAATTTTAACACAATCAAAGCCATTTGATAAAATCCGCGAAGTTAGTTGTCGGCCTTATATGGGGTTTGCACACACTGTAATGCAAACTCTTGACATTTTTTTTCCTTTGCCTAAGAACTCAAGGAACTCATTTTAATGGCCACTACTTGTTTGGATTCCTAATAAAGCTTGTTTTTTCCTTTTTAAATGAGAAGCAGATAAGGCCTTTGGTTGGTCCTACAAAACCTGTAATGAGTGTTCAGGTGACTAAATTCCAGTCGCATGAATTCTTTCCACGAGGTAATGAAGCTGAATATTAGCATGTTGTGTAAATCCTTCTTAACAAGCCTCAAGAATCAGTATTTACATGTACTTCTTAACTTTGCAGGAAAAGACAATATTGGTGTTGTGATTGCTCTTTGGGCTCCTATTATCCTGGTACATGCTATACTACTTCTTTCCTTTGAGTACACTGTCGTAACTCTGGTTCAGCTTATGTACCTACCGCTTTTTGATATGGTTCTTTTCTCTTTAGGTCTACTTTATGGATACTCAAATATGGTATGCCGTATTCTCCACTTTTTTTGGAGGAATTTATGGTGAGGTTCATCGGCTCGGAGATTTTTTTTTGCTAGAAATCATCGGCTCGGAGATTGTGTTTGCTCGTGCTTGTATTATATAATTTTTTTGGACGGCTCTATTTCCACCCCCATTTTGGCTAAAACACTCATTTTTTCAATTAACTGTCCAAAATACCATTCTCTCTCTTCAATGTATTGTTTCTTTCTTTATCAGGTTAACCAAAATAATTGCATTTATTTCTATTATCTCTCTATCTACTTCATAATATAAATGCACAATTACATCTAACAAGATATCATCTTATCTTGCATCCTATTATCACTTTGTCTAGAAATGGTTCTTAATTTTGATTTTTTTGTCAGAATTCTTAATTTTAATTCATGGTCTCATATTTTATTCACAAAAGACATACACAATGTTAAATTTCTATTTCAAACATTTATAAACACATATTTAATTGCCTATTTTTTATCAAATAAGTTGAGCAAAACTTAATTTCAAAATTGAAAATTAAAATTTTATCTAATTATCACTACAAAAAAACATCTTTTTTCCAACGAAATTTCCAACGAAAAATTGAGGAAATTCGTTGCCAACGAAAAAAAATTCGTTGGTAATTCTTCGTCGCAAATTTTTCCAACGAAAAATTTCAATTTCTGTTGGAAATTTGCGACGAAATTTTTTTCGTTGGAAAATTCGTGGCTAAATTCGTTGGAAACACTACAAAAAAATAACTTTTTTTCAACAAAAAATTTGAAAATCCAACGAAATTTCCGATGAACAAAAATTCGTCGTCGCAAATTTTTCCGACAAAAAATATAAATTTTCGTTGGTAATTTCCGACGAAATTTTTTCGTCGCAAAATTCGTAACTAAATTTGTTGCAAAGTTCGTTGCAAAATTCGTCGCTAATTATTCGTTGCAAAAATGTGGCAAAAAAAATTTTTTTTGATCGAAAAATTGTGGCAAAATTAGTTTCGTCGTGACAAAAATCGTGCAGGCGAGGGCTAGCCTCGCCGTCGGCGAGCTCGCCAGCCATGGGAGCTCGGCCCTCGCCATGGCCAGCGAGGGCCAGCCTCGTCGCCGGTGAGCTCAAGCTCGCCCAGATCTGGGCGACCTCGAGCTCGCCGGCCATGGCGAGCGTTCTGGGCAAGCTCGAGCTCGCCGGCCATGGAGAGGGCCGAGCTCGCCATGGCCGGCGAGCTCGAGGTCGCGCAGATCTGGCCGAGTTCTGGGCGACCTTGAGCTCGCCGGCCATGGCGAGCTCAGCCCTCGCCATGGCCGGCGAGGGCCAGCCTCGTCGCCGGCGAGCTCGAGGTCGCCCAGAGCTCGCTCACCATGGCGTGGGCCTGCCTCACGGCGGTCGCGCTCAGCCTCGCCGCCGCGAACGCCACAAACACCGCCCCCTTCATCGGCCGAATGCTCGGTGGCGGCGGGGGGAGCTTGGGCCCGGCGGTGGAGCAGTGCCTTAGCGAGTGCGCCAACCAATACGCGGACGCGGTGGAGCAGGTGGAGGCATCGATCGCGGAGAGAGAGAGAGAGAGAGAGAGAGAGAGAGAGAGAGAATGTGGAAATTGAGAATCGTTGCGGGAATAATGAGCGCGAAAATGTTGAATAAGGAAGCAGTAGGGTTTTCGTTGCAAAATTGATGGGAAATTTTCTACGAATTTTGCAACGAAAATTGTATACACTAAAATAATTGCCTGAAAAATTGAAATTCATGGGAAAATTCGTTGGAAATTTCCAACGAATTTTCCCACGAATTTAAAAAATGCCAAACAATACCGGGTTTTTTTGAATTCGTCGCAAAATTCGTTGGAAATTTCCAACGAAAAATTTTTCGTCGCTAATTTCCAACGAATTTTGCGACGAAAAATTTTTCGTCGCTAATTTCCAATGAATTTTGCGACGGAAATTTCCAACGAATTTTGCGACAAAAAATTTTTCGTCACTAATTTCCAACAAATTTTACTTTTCGTTGGAAAATTTGTCGCAAATTTGCGACGAAAATTTTTTCGTCGCAAATTTTCGTGGCAAAAATCCAGTTTTTTTGTAGTGTATCTAGCCAATCTTGACCTTGTGGGTTTTTTCTGAAATAATATTTTCTAAAGTTAAACATAGCTTATTTTGTGTTTTCTTTTGATTTTTTCACATTTTGATCTAAATAGCACCATCCCTGGTATGACTGAGGACAACATAAAGAACAATTTTTGTCCATTGTAACAGCAGCAATCTAGATGTCACCAGTAGGAATCAGTGCAAAGTTTTCATGGAGTTGATTTGTTGTAAATAATAACTCAAAATTCTATCAAGTATATAAAGAGATGTCTTCTTCATCTGGTGATACGCTGCTTAATCTATACATTGTATAGTGCGCACTGTTAGGAACTTGGATCGTGGATCCCTTTTTGATAATGTACCTCAAACAATGAATTGATGTAGTTTTTGTTCTTTTGCATTGCATTGTTTGTCTTCATTTGACATTTCTGGATCTGCCTGTTTCTTGATTACCTGTTAACCCCTTATATCTCTATGTCCACACATACATCCAAATAGAGTTGACTAAGCCTTAAACAGGAGTCCTCTTTGTCAGTATATCGTCTTTTTCCTCCTTAAGTTGCAGTTGGTAACATTGCGGAGAAATTCTTAGTTTGGTTTTAATAATTTTCTTCCCTCTTTCATTTCCTTGTCTCTTGAAATCCCCAGATAAAGACATTGAGAATGGTTAGATCTCGTTTTAAATCTTTGCCTAGTGTTTTCAATGCTCGTTTAATCAGAAAAGAGAAGGCTGAGCCGAAGAAAGATGGATCAGAGGTGACCTCATCCCAAAGTAATGCTAGGGTGAGGTTTCCGCAATTCAGCATGGTTTTTTTTTTCCATTCAAAATGATTGACCTCGTTTTAGTTGCTGAGAGACTTCAGCAGCAGTACTCATGTTGTTTATCTGGCATTGCTGACAGGCCCTATCGAAAAAAGAGAAAGCAAGATTTGTTCAATTATGGAACACAATAATTACCAGCTTCAGAGAAGAAGATCTTACTAGCAATAGGTCTTTGGCGCTTAGAATATGTTTCTTATTATTATCGTCTTTCTTATTTTTTTTGCTGGACTCCGCTGCAATCTCTTCTAGTAACAGATTATTTGCTACTATTTTTCTTCTATTAGTAATTGATATTTAATTGCTGCTGTTGCTTTGCCAGGGAGATGAACCTTCTGCTCGTTCCATATTGGGCTGAACGTGAACTAGAAGACATTATCCAGTGGCCTCCATTTTTACTAGCCAACAAGGTTGTTCACTGATATCTGATTGTGTATTCGAGTTCCCCTCCCTAACATCTGCTTTTCATTTTATATAGATACCTATGGCACTATACTTGGCTAAAGACTGCAATGGTAACGCTGGGAGCTCAGAAAGATAATTGAGATGGACAGCTATATGTCTTGTGCTATTCGTGAATGCTATGCACAGTTTAGAAACATCATTATGCTTTCGGTTCAAGGAGAGCGTGAGAAAAAGTAAGTCTGATTTGCAACATTTGTTGTCACCTAGTCCATAATTCTCTGTAAGATGACCGAAGCCTACTGGTTCTTACGTGCCCTGTTTGGTCTCCGATGGTGGGTCCCAGGATTATCGAGTCGATCTTCTCTAAAGTTGACAATAGTTTAGAAGATGACAATCTGTTAAGTAAATTCAAGATGAGTGCACTTCCAAGTCTGTATGAATGCTTTGTTAAGCTCATCAAATATTTGGTAACGATTGTATTCTGTTGTTGTTTTTCCTTTCTTTTGGTTAATTGAGGGTCGACTATTTAATAATCATATTCTTGTTTTTTTTTGTATATTTGCAGTTAGACAATAAACAAGAGACAAACTAACAGTTCAAGTTCATGCGACTGAAAATGCTCTCTTCTGGCTTTCTCGCGGGTACTGTTCACCCGGCAGTGGGTCGCTAATTCCGGCCGATTCCGGTGGTGTTTGGAGCTGATTTTTGGAGGCAAGGTCCTCTGGACTCCCCTCATTCTCCCCTACAAAGGGCTCCTCTTCTTGCTTAGTATAGAGGCTGGATTTTCATATCTGAATCGGGCACCTAGTGCGTTCCTTTCTGAGAATTCCGATCAAGCTGAGTGATCTGTCTGCTGGGTTAGCTACCTCAAGGTCGTCACCCCTCCTGAAGGTACTCTTTCCTCGGTATCCCTTCTTCTGTGGTGGGGCTGGATCTTGTATCTCTGCTAGTTGCATTTACTGGGTAGTTGGAAACCTACTGTTGCCATTCCCGAACATGGTCTTTATGTTGCTATATTGGGTTGACTGGTTGGTGGAATTAGTGTGGTAGCCTGCTAATTTCGACTCTATGGAGGAGGTTATAAGGAACCCCTCACTTGGCTCTTCCCCTGTTAGTGAGTCTCTACTGGAGACAGATAGTCCTGCAAAATCCATCAAGGTAGCAGAGCTTAAAGGAAAATCTACCTCCCGTGCCCAGGAGGCTGTAACCCCTACTGGCCCTAGGTTTCTACTAAAAGGCAATTCTAGTCGTAGCCGAAGTAGGGGCCGTTCGAAGTTTAGAAGCCGCTCTCTTAGGTGTGCCCAGAATGTAGGTCCTTCTACTCGGTCTGTTCCCAGACCAACTTCTCTTGGGAATCCAAAGATGGTGGGACAGAACACTAGTCATCCCAAAGATCAACCTGAACCTGCTCCCATAACTAGAACGTGGGCAAATGTGGCGAAGGTATTAACTAAAGGATATAACCTAGCATATGTTCCTCCGTTGGTTGAGGATGGTGAAGTGATTGTGGACATTACACCAGAGGTAACTGCTGATGAGAATCCACGCTGGCTGGAATGTATTGTTGGGCATTATATTGGGAAGAAAATTCCCTTCAAGTTAACCGAAGAAGCCATTAAGAAATCATGGGGAGATCAAGTAGTTGATGTTAAACTACATGAAAATGGATTCTACTTCTTTCGAGTTCCGAATGCTGAGTTTCGCAGGAAGATAATTGATATGGGAACGGTTTCCATCTTTAGTAGCACAATGATGCTCCAACAATAGCATTCGAAACTGAAGCTTAAGAAAGGCACTCTAGATACTCTTCCGGTTTGGGTCAGGCTAAGAGATATTCCGTTCTCCCTATGGTCTCCAGCTGGTATTGGTCGAATAGCCAGCGCCATTGGAAAACCACTATATGTGGATGTACAAACAGAACATATGACCAGGATTTCTTATGCTCGTGTTTGTGTGGAAATTAAAGCCACAAATCCCCGTATGGAAGCAATAAAATTTCGCTGGGATGGTGAAGTGAATCTGATCAACATTGAATACGAATGGAAACCTCTAGCATGCTCTTCTTATGGCATATTTGGTCACAAAGTGGGTGCAAATGGATTTGAATGTGCCCCTGCTCATAATGAACATAGAGCTGAGACTAGTGCTCGACCTCAAGGAGCAGTTGGATGGACCCAGGTCTCAAGGAAAAAAGGCAAATCTCCTGCTGGCAAGGATTCCAACTAGACCCAACATGATCTAGAAATACAAATGGTACCGAACCAGGGGGAGAAAGATCTCCTGCCTCCTGGTTTGAATCCCGCCGAGGATCTCACCCGGATAGGTACTGATCTGAATCAGTCCAAGGATGTAGAGGTAGGATAGAGCCAGTCCCCAGCAACGTGTCCTGTAGGGCATATTAACCAGCAGGGTGAGGATCGTTCTCAAAACTCACAATCATCCACAGAAAGCTCTTCTGACTCTCGGATAGTACTAGAGAAGACTACTGCTCCCGAAGATCTGATGGAGGAGAAACCAGCTTCTGTATCCCTACCCAACATCCGATCACGAACTATGGCGTCCAGTGCCACGGATGAGACTACTAAGCACTCTTACGGCTCTACACCTACTTCGGGTTGTCCTGTGAAGGCACCTAGCCTGTCCTCCTCGAAGAAATCTAAGAGAAGTGGGCCAAGGAAATCTCAGAGATAACATTCCCCGCCTTTATATATGTTTTTTGGAGTATGGAATATTAGGGGTCTAGTAGGACCCCTTAGACAAGCTAAAATTCAGGATTTTATTAGGACAAATAGGCTGTCCTGTGTTGGTATTGTTGAAACAAAAGTTAAAGCCTCCCTTTTTGCTGATATATCTAGAGGTTTATGTACTAATTGGCGGTGGATTTTCAACTATGATTTTTCCCCCTTGGTAGAATTTGGGTTGGTTAGGATTCGAATGAGTTGGAGTTGAATCTTATTTTCTCTTCTTCCCAAATGATTCATGTCGAGTTAAGGCTTTTGAATATGCACAAATCTTGCTTCTTCACAATTGTATATGGAGAACATACCTTTGTGAATCGGCGTCTGCTATGGGCTAACCTTCTTCGGCTTTCGTCGTCTGATACTCCATGGATTGTTGCTAGAGATTTCAATGCCATCAGAGACCCAGATGATAGACTGGGTAGCACAACTCCATGGATTCCGGCCTTTGATGAGTTTGGGGACTGCTTAAACCAGGCGGGATTAGAGGATCTTCGGTATGTGGGTTATAGATACACATGGTCTCATTCCTCAGGTGCTAATCGTAAACTTCGCAAGATTGATCGGTGCTCATTAATGACCTTTAGAATCAGCATTTCTCCTTCTCTGAAGCTACCTTCCTTGCACCAGGTATTTCTGATCACTCCCCCATGGTGATCAAAATCTTACCGCCACAAAATTCCAAGAAACCTTTTAAGTTTTTTAACTTCTGGACTACACATCCAAAATTCTTAGACTTAGTAGCTCAAGCTTGGAATACCCATCTAGTGGGCACTCCTATGTATATGATATGTTGCAAACTGAGATTACTTAAAATCAAGTTGAAATAGCTGAACAGAAATTCTTTCTCAGCTATTTCCTCAAGAACTGAACAGGCCAAATCAGACCTCTATGCTGTCCAGGCAGCTTTGGAACTTCGTCCCTATGATCAAAGCTTGCTTGCTAACGAATTGGAGCACATACGAGCCTTCTCTACTTTGAGACTACAAGAGGAATCTTTCTTCAAACAAAAATCCAGAATTCGATGGCTTAAGGAAGGGGACATGAATACTAAATTCTTTCATCATTTTGTCAACAAAAGGCGGTTACAAAATCGAATCCTCTCGGTGTCTACAGATGATGGTGTTCTAGTAACTGATCCTCTTGCGGTCAGGAACCATATTGTTGGTCACTTTCAAGAGCTGCTCAACCAGTAATTCTGTTTCTGTTTAGCCTTCTTCCCGGGAGTTAGGTGAATTCATTGGTGGGGTCCTAGATGAGAATCAAAGAACCTTTCTAGCACAACTAGTTTCGGATGAGGAAATTCAGTCTACCCTATTTTCACTTGCTAAAGGCAAGACCCCTGGGCCGAATGGGTATAATGTTGATTTTTTCAAATCCTCCTGGGAGATCATTGGACCCTCCATTCTTTTGGTGGTAAGAGAATTTTTTGAATCCGGTTGCATGCTTAAAGAATTAAATAACACCATTTTAACCTTGGTGCCAAAGTCCCCTAATGCCTCGGCTATGAATGATTTTCGGCCGATTGCATGTTGCAATACCCTATACAAATGCATTTCTAAAATCCTGGCTAGGCGTATTGCACACGTCCTTCCAACTTTGATTAGCCCCTCCCAAACGGCTTTTGTTAAAGGGTGCAGAATCAGTGACAACATCATGATTGCCCAAGAGTTGTTCACGGACTTTCATCATGAGGCCTACCTTCCAAAGTGCGCTATCAAAGTGGATTTTCAGAAAGCTTATGACACTGTCGACTGGAACTTCATTGAAAAGGCTATGAAGGCCTTCAAATTTCCGGTTTTCTTCATCAAGTTGGTTATGGCTTGTGTTACAACAGCCATATTCTCGGTTTCAATCAATGGGGAATTGCATGATTTTTTGCTAGTTGCCGTGGCATACGACAAGGAGACCCCCTATCATCGTATCTCTTCATACTGGTTATGGAAGTCCTCTCTGGAATTCTAAAGGCCAAAACAGATAATCGGGATTTCCGTTGATTCTGGCGTTGCAAAAAAACCCGTATGTCTCATCTTTTTTTTGCGGATGATGTGCTTCTATTTTCGGAAGCTCACGTGAGGTCGGTTGTACTGATTAAGGAATCTCTTGATATGTTCTCCGACTGGTCTGGCCTAAAACCGAATTCTAGGAAAAGCAATATCTTCATCTCGGGAGGGGCTCTGGTTCTACATGGCCAACTACTTCAATGCCTCGGGTTTCAACAAGGTACACTCCTTTTTCGTTACTTAGGCGTGCCTATTATTTCATCCAGACTTCGTAAAGAGGATTGTAAAATCTTGATTGACTCTATAACTGCTCAAGCATGTTCGTGGACTCAACGCTTTTTGTCCTTTGCTGGTCGGATGCAACTTATTAAATCAGTATTGCATTCCATTCAAGTGTATTGGGCCTCTATCTTCTCTCTTCCGAAATCAATGTTGTATAGAATTGAGACTATCTTGAGGCAATTTCTATGGAAAGGCCCTGACCTAGGCACGGGTGGAGCTAGGGTAGCATGGAATAATGTATGTCTACCCAAGGAGGAAGGTGGCCTTGGGATACGCCGGCTTGTAGGATACAATAGAGCAATGACTCTTAAACACATATGGCTTTTCTTTTCTGATAAGGAATCCATGTGGGGCAAATGGATACACTCAACATTCTTAAAAAAAAACAAACTTTTGGGTTGTATCAAAGCCTACATTTTGCTCTTGGACATGGAAGAAAATCTTGGATATGCGAGCCTCCGCTCAAGCATTATTTCGATGGAAAATTGGAAATGGGCTCTCCGTTTCCTTCTGGTTTGATTGGTGGCATAACAAAGGCCCTCTCTACCGTATATTCAGCAATTCGAATATATACTGTTGACATCTAATTTTTAGCCGACACGTCATTAAAAATAGAAAATTCGAGATTATGGTTTCCGATCGCGACGGAGCCTGTTTCTTGAACAAAAAGTGTCGTTTTTTAATTCTGTCTGTTGGCCTAGCTTTTGTAAGCGATTTTCTATTCATTTTATGCAAAAACCCGAAAAGTCAAATGGTTGATTTTTGCGTTGACTTTTTGGTCAACCCTTTGACCAAAAGTCAACCCCAGGTCAAATTGGGGCTTTTCGCATAAAAAGATTCCTTTCAAGTCCAATTTCACTTTAGAAGTGGAAATTTCAGAAAAATTCAAAGATTTGATAATAAAATCAAGCTCCTAGTGAAAAGTCAACTAGGGTTTGACTTTTGGTCAAACATTTGACCAAAAAAATTGAAAAATACAACAATCCAAAAATCATCTTATTTTACATTCAATTTACCTTTGGCATTTGAAATTTTACAAAAATTGATTTGGAATCAACTTTTTCCCAATTTGCGGAATTTGGTTCAAATCGGGCAAAAATAAAATTACTTCATTTCTAGTCATTTTTTAGGTTATTTTTCTTCATGACATTTGATCTAGAGGTCATCTTATATTCAATTTTTGAACCAATTTTATGATTCCAAGCTAAACACAAAAACCCCCAATTTTGGCCCTAATCAGTGATTTGGATCGATTCTTCATGATTTGCGCAATCGAGGCACGAATGAGCCTAATTTCTTATATAAAATCCAAATTCAAATCAATTTTGGAAGATTCACATGAATTTGAGTCAATTTGATCAATTTAGTGATCTAATGATAAAGAAGTCTAAGAGTAATTGATCTAATTAGTGCAATTCAACTTGACCTACTCTAGACTAATATTCAATTTGATGAATTGAGACTCAATTTGGTTAATTAGACTTCAATTAAACTTGTTAGTCTAGTTTGGTCATGCAATTACCCAAATTCAAGAGCAATTAAGACAAACAAGTTAATTTGGACATGAATTTCAAATAGGTTCAATCCAATTTGATTGAATTCGATATTAATGAGGTCAATTAATCATGATGGAGATCAAATTATACCAAATTTGAACAAAAGAAATCAAGGATTGAACCAGTTCAATCAGACCAAATTCAGGGCTAACTAACTCAACCCGGTTTGATTCAAATTGAATTAATCCGATCGGACTAGCCATTTTCCGGTCGAAAATTTCGATGATCGACGGTCCGTTCAGACCAACCAACGCCGGCCACATCCTCTTGAGCCCGAAAATAACAAAAATACCCTTAATTGAGAATTACAAAAATGCCCCCAAGAGAAATTACTAAAATGCCCTTCTTCAAGAATTAAGCAAATTAATTAAGGGATAAGCAAATCAATCATAGCCATTCATTTAGAATTGATCATGTCCATCCATGATGCCATGTCACCAATCCTTAGCCTTTCAAGAATATTCTTAATCATTAAGGATGCATTTTGAGCCATTGGATTAATCAAAGGGCTAGAATTCAAAGTTGAGGGAAGTATATAATGTTTTTTCCCTCCAAAATTTGGGGGGATTCATTTTTTTTCAGATCTGGTTTCTCTCCTCTCTCTCTCTCTCTCTCTCTCTCTCTCTTCCTCTCACGCCATCTCTCTCTCTCTCGAGCTCTCTCGGCGGCAGCCATTCCGCCTCCTCGCCGGCCACTTTCCGGCGAGTTGCCGCCCCACCGTCCCCCACGGTGGTCCAAGACCAGTCGCAAGTCCAGCTGGCTTCGCTGGTGGCCGGAGCTCCTCCCTCCGGTGGCTTCTTCCTCTCGGCAACATCACCGACGCTGCTGCCAGTGATGTGATCAGCCGGTTCAAGCGGCTGAGCCGGCTGATCGGCGTCCTCCTCCGGCGATTCAGAGCATCCAACAGCATTCCTCGACGTTTTCACGTCGCTGTGGTGGCCGGCTTCTCGTTAAACGGCTACCGGATCGCATCCTTGATTTGATTTTTTGCTGATTAGTCTATTCGTGAGAAAACGAATCAATTCTCACAATATTTCGTACACTCTATTGTCATAGGTTGGCCGAGCTTTCCGAAACTTCTCCGTGTCATTTCTGATCTGAATACGGAGGCCAGATCGCTCGATCGAGCATTGGAGCATTGTTAAACAAGGTAAGAACACTTGAACATGATTCTGTAAATTCGTGTCCAGTAAAACCTGCTTGTTTGAGATGCTGATTTGAGCTTGTTAATGTCGAAATATGGCGAAGTGATAAACTAGAGAATCGTAGAGCTCGTCTTAAGCTTCGATTTGATATATTATACGCCTCGATCGGACTTGATTTGCTATGCCAAACACTTTTAGAAGTTAAGATCAGAATCTGAAAAATATTGTTCAAGCCTGTTCTATTGTCTTCCTGATTGACGTTATATTGTTTGATGATTTTTATGATTTTTTACGATCATTTTTTTGGAAAAACTTCCTTCATGAAAGTTGTAGAGAATATCTTGATCTTTTCACCATAAAATTTTCACAAAATTCTGAGTATGTTAGCCCCGTACGATCTGCAACGTCATACACATATGAATCTGGTGACAGACTAGTTTTAGACTGACCTTCGTGTGTTCTTCGATTTTTATAAATTCGTGTGTTCAAAATATGAAAAACTTTTCTTCACAAAAGTTCATCTTGAGATCGAGATATTTCTATTGATACTAATTTCATCAAAATCTGAGATCATTTGAATTTTCAAAAGGAATTCTCACGATTTGATCAGTATCTGTGTCCATATCTGATTTTCATTCCTTTGGAGTTCAAAAGATGTTTCTCCGAATTTGATAAAGTTAGAGTCCTTTTTTGCAAAAAATCAAAATTACAAAGTTTCTCATTAGGGTCTCATTATGTTTACTGAAAATTTTGAGGACCTAATAGCAATTTTTGGAGGGTCAATTTGTTTAAAATCTCATGAAAGGTCTTCACGGGTTAAAACTTCATTTGCAGTTGAGTCCTTCGCGAAAATTGAATTTTATAAAAATTTGGAGGGCTTTTTAGCAAAAACTCAAAACATGAAAGTTGTTGCACACAGGGAATTCTAACTGCATGAAAATGTTCACGTGTTTTTGATAAGGTTTGTTATTTTTCCCGCCATTATCTTGAAATCCATAACAGAACCGAGTCCAGCCTGTCACTGAGACCAAATTCGATATTTTCGGGAAAATTGGCTAGGATTTAGAAACAATGGTCTTCTTGACTTTTGATCCTCATGTCATAAGCTTTCTAATGACACCTGAATCGCTTCATTTGGACGTCATTAGGTTAGTTAATCATACTTGAATAGAAGCAACCTGAATTCGATAATAATTGGATAAGTGGTCTTTTTATAAAGCCCACTTCTCATTGCTTGATTGATTTCGAAATAAAGCCCATGGGCTTGAATGCATGCTCATTTCATTGCTATGCATGTGTTTGTTAGATGAATGTTAGGCCCGGTGCATGTTCGGCGGGTAGCCCATCATGGTCATGTAGAACCCGACTTTAGGGGTTAATTGATATGAGTTACCGTTTTGTGAATGCAAATGGTAGCCCATTATCATTAACCATTAATCAAATAATGTTAGGTGATTAGGTGGGTGATAAATCGAAACGCATGAAAAACAAAGGCCGATCCCGAGGCCCGTGCTTAATTAGTGAATTGCTTGCACCTTTGTTCTTTCGTATGTTGTTTGTCATGAATGAATGTTATGAATGTAAACACCAACACCCAAGAGACGGTCCATAGGAGATAATCCAAAATTGAAAAGGCCAAGGTGATTGACCGATGTCCAATCCGGTCTCGATTTGTACTTATATGATGATGGTGCTAGACCGATGTCCAATCCGGTTTCAATTTGTACTTAATTCATTCATCCCCGATCATGTCTCGGATTTTCAATTCGTGTTGTAATAAACACCCGACGAGTTGCGGGTTTTTACTTTTTACTTTTTTCGCACTTAGAATTAGTTTGTATTTTCAATACTTCGAGTGTTTACTTTACGAAAAGTCTTTCAATACAATTGATTGTTTCTTTCTTTTTCTAGACTAAGATAGGATTAGTTTAGAATCTTAAATGAAAACACAAAAACAATATGCATGATCATATAGTGGACTAAGACTTTGGCATGAAAATGGTAAAGAACAAATGCATGACAACTTAGATAACAACCATGTTAAGTTTAGCGATACCGAAAGGGCGTTAATAGAAATATTAACGTAAGCTAGTCCCCGAACCTTTGATCTCTGGTTGTCGTAAAAATCGAAACGAAATTCCCGCGTTTCGGTTGGGTATTCTAGCCGACCCCCGACCTAGGCTAGTGGCAACTCCTAAAAAATAAAATAAAATCGATCCGCTGTCACGCGAGATATGGATTTAGAGAAAATCCACGTTCATGATCAATGGGTCATATGGCTAAACAAAAGATTTACACTTCAGTAAAATCATTTTTTATGAGGTGCCATATGAACCGTCTCATGAACACTTATCTCTAAACCCGCCTCATCGAGTTCGGCCCTCGAGGGGTAGGTCGCGACATATACCAATCGAGGATCCCCCGGGAGACTTCGGTTCGGGGGTTCTATGATTGTACATGGCAACCTTCACCTACTTTGGACACTATCCTGAGCTGGACAGATTCACCACCTATCTTTGTGGAAGATGCTCCGGATGAACTGATATGGGCTCCCCATCCATCTAAATCTTTCTCGGTTGCGCGCGCTTGGAATCATATCAGAACAAAAGGGCAGCCAGCCCCTTGGCACTCATTCATTTGGGATCAGCATATTACTCCCCGCCATGCCTTCCTCTTATGGTTAGTATCTCTTAACCGACTGCCTTCCCAGGTTCTCCTCTTACAAAACCGTAGGATTGACACCGCTGTGTGTGCCTTCTGTGGATCTATACCGAACTCAGCCAACCACCTTTTTTTTTAATGCCCGTCTACGAGTAGGCTGGCTTCTTTTTGGGTAACAAAGTGCAACCTCCCGTGGCGCAACCAACCCTAGCACGACCATATTACTTGGGCAATGAAAGTTTGTGGTGGCACTTCCTTTGCTCACCACCTGTCCAGATTCTTCCTTGGTGATCTATGTCATATCATTTGGATTGAAAGGAACAACTCCATCTTCAGAAACAAGAATGTCTACATTCCAGGTATGCGCAAACATCTTATCAAGGTGGTGAAGGATAAAGCCATATCCATGGGGATAATTACGGATACTCCTAGAAACCAGAAGCTACAAAGGAATTGGGGACTCACTCCTTCAATCTTTGAAGTGATTCAAGCAGCTTCTTAATTCGGTGACCTAGGTTCTTTGGGTTTGGTTGGCCTATTTTTGGCTAGTTGTATAGTTCTTGTTAAGCCATCCTTGATCCCATTTGGACATCTTTAAGTCCTTGTTGGGTCGACGGTTGCCTCTGGCGTTAGTTTGTATATGGTGTTCTAAAAAGTAATACAAATTTTTACCTTTACCAAAAAAAGACAATAAACAAGATGACAGGTTGGAAGTTGTGATGCTCTTCCAAGATATGCTTGAAGTTGTCACACGAGAGATAATGGTGGAAGTTCATACATTCAGGTCTGGCATCTTGGTGCAATCTTGAATGTGTTTCATCCCGGCATACCCTTATGATGTAAATTTATTTATTTGTTGATAAAGTAATGTTATATTTACTCTTTTGTGTAGTCTGATTGACTTAATCCATGGTGGACCCGAGCCTGAGGGAATTACTCCACCACTTGATGAGAAAGACCTATTGTTTGCATCTGCTAGGGACATTAGGTTTCCTATTAATCTAGCAAAAGAAGCTTGAAAGGAGAAGTGCCTTTTTTTTGGCAGGAAATTGTGTGTATTTCTAGATTTTCTAATTTGATATAACCTATGTCATTACTTAGGGTGCGTTTGGCAACCTTTCTGTACCCAGAAACTAATTTTGCTTAGAAATGATTCTTGTTTATTCCGTACCCGAGAAAATTTCTAAGCATTTGAAAGCGTTTGATAACTGCCTAAAATTCCTATTCTTTGTGACATCCTGAAATTTGTCCATTTGGGATTTATGAAATGTATGATTTTTTTAACGTACTCATAATTAGTTCTCGCCCAAAACTGATCATTCATGGGATACTAACCAATAGGAAAAGGCTAATTAGGGATTTAAATTCGTGTGACTAAAGAAAATTCGATCGTGAATTGATTTTCGACCATAAAATAGTCGAGGTGACATTTTGAACCACTGTAGGCCGATCCAAAGATAGCCAGGGGTCAGTTCACCACTGTCATAGTAGTGGATCGCGGGTGATTCAGCTGGACCACAAAATAAATTGACGAATGGCCCTAAACCTATACCAAAAGATCGCGCCCTTCAGATCTAGCGATCGATCCTCGCGATTAAATGACAACCGAAGTCGTCACGGACCGAATGAACTTGCACGTGACTCGATTTATTATCAATCACGGGTCGAATATGCGAATTTCCCCAAAAGCCGTCCGTTAGTTTGAGAAACGCTCGAGTTACATTAAATAAGATTCAATTATTAATTAGAGCCCAAATTGGATATCGAAAAATTAGGAAGTCACAACGGGACATTAGGACGACGTTGTGGTTGGAACGTACAGTTTTGGATTTTCCCAAATCCTTCAGAAAAAATTCAATTTCGGCAAGAAAATGGAAAAGTGACCATTTTAACCTTGGAGGTTTATAAAGGGCAATTTTTAGTGGGGAATGGCATTTTGGTCATTTTACCCTAAAATTTGAGTCGGACAATTTTGCCCTTGGAATTTTATAAAATTTCCAAATTGCCCTTGGATATTTTTGGGAAAGATTCAATCTCGGTCGTCGATCTCAAGATAAGATCGAATCTCGACCGTCGATTTGATTTGTGAGACAAGGGCAAGATGGTCATTTTGGCCCTCAATCATTGGTTTGACTATTTAAAGACCAAGACGTCTCTCTCTCTCCTCATTCTCTGTCTCATCTCTCAGCTCAATCTCTCTCTCCCTCTCTCCACTGCCGATCGCCCCCCTTGCCGTACGCCGCCGCTCACCATCCGGCCACTGCCCACCCGACCGCCGTGCCACGCCGTCCCGCCACCGAGTCGCCTCACCCCTCCCCCTCACGTCGTCTTTCTCTCTCTGTCCTCGGGGCCTTGAGCCGTGGCCAAAGGAAGCCATTGCCGCCGCCGCTCGCCGTCGCCGCCACCGCTCACCGTCGCCACCGCTGAGCTGCACGCCGCCGCACACCCCCGCTTGACCACCAACCAGCCGCCGCCGCTTTTCCGCTCTAGCCGAGTAAATCTAGAGTTTGGTAAGTCACGCCCTAAACCCTATTTAGGACGTCGGGTATCGACGGATAAAATTAGGAGTGAAATCAAGCTTAAATTAGATGCGGATTAGTATAGTTTTTGGGGCAGAATTGACTGGCAAGCCTAAGGACTGGATTTGGGAGATTTCGGTGGAAATTTAGAGGCCGAGTATATACTGGAAATTGCTGATTTGAATGCTGGAAAATGCGGTTCGGTATGTAAATTGGGTATTTAGATCCGGCGACTAATTGTGGAAAAATGTCGTGAAGAGCTGGAACTGATTTGCCGTGATTTTAATATAGAAAAATGACAATTTGTATGTTTGTTGTGAGTTTGAACTGTGGCTGAATTGTGATGTTATAATTGGGTGCATTAATGTGCAATTGATTTATTGAAATATGCTCTGTTATGTGCACGCTCGGGTCGAATTGAATTAATTATCAATTGGCCGTGTTGAATGCTTAGTGAGCATGAAAAATGTGTGTGAATTGATGCGTACACGGGCCACGTGTGATTGGCCAATTTATTGGCAAGTGAGTGTTGGGCATGTGAATAAGTAAGGAATTGTGTGTGGTGTAGCATGCGTGATCGTGGAAATCCTTGAGGCGGTACCACTATGCGGGGATATTTTCGTCCCGAGGCAATACAACTACGCGAGACGATACCCGGTATTACCGAAGGACGACCAACCTGAGGCGGTACCATTACGCGAGTTGTGTCGTAGGTGGTGGGTGTTGAGCCTGAGGCAGTACTACTACGCGGGCAAGATACACGGCCTGATGCAGTATCACTACGTTGGCCTTGAAGTATTGTTATGGGTTAGTCGCAGTGAGCAAGAGGCGATACCATTACGCGAGCCACTGACGAGGCAATTGTGAGATGGTCGTAATGAACCTGAGGCAGTACCATTACGAGGGTCACTGGCGAATGGGGTGGAGAAGATGTGATGAGATTGGAACAAATGCATGAAACGTAATTAGAACGTGCATGTGATTGAAAATGGTATTGTTATGGCTAACGTGCAGGTTGCACACTGGAGAGGCTCATGTAAGAATCGATCGTGTGCCTGAGGTGTAACAACTGAGTGTGATTGGTTGTCATGATTGTCTGGAGGTACGTGATAGCTTAGGTAGGGTTTAGGGTGTGTGCTTGCTGAGATATATTCTCATGGTTATTTCAATCAATAATTTCAGAACCTCGACCTGAACAATGAATCCTCCGCCGCCGCCGCCAGAGCGTTTTGGAGTACCGATGCACACCGATCACAGTATTGTAGAGTTTCCTATAAATGAAAATATGACCTGGGTTAAGTACACGACGGTAGTTTGGGTAGACGTAGGACTACCCCTCTGGCAAGCCAAAACATACACCGCTTTGTTCTTTAGGGACGGAGTAGATGAGTTCAGTCCCGTCCGTGGATTCGACGTCCCCTTCGATAGAGTCGGGGATTGGGATCCGTCTGCTATACCTCCTCCTGATGGCGAGTTGATTAGCGTGGAGACTAGTTTAGTGCAATCTGAATTGCAACAGGCGCCTACAGCACTCGAGCCCTCGGAGGCTAAGCATGATCTAGAGCCTGATGAATCGCAGGCGGGGTACCATCCTATGGACGTGGATCTTGAGGCGATCCCTGAGGAAGAACCAGAGGAAGAAGAACTCGAGGCGGAAACTGAGGATGAGCCTACTGAGCCTGCTGAGCCTGAAGAAGAACCGGAATACATTCCTCCGTATGAGCAATGGATGGACCTTGATTTTGTGCCAGAGGATGAGTTCTTTGAGGAGTCAGTCGAGGAGGAACGGGGTGAGATTCCAGCTGAGTTGGGTGATATAAACCACCTGAGCGAGATTGAGGCCGAGCCGAAGACCTCGAAGTAGCATACTGTCCAGGGGGACTCAAATTCAAAGGACGAAGAATCAGACTCAGAGTGGACGCTAAGTAGAAGGCATAGGGGCTAGAGTAGGGGTTGAGATTAGGCTGTTTTGGAGTGTACCATTTTTTAGGATAGAATACCCAGGTTATCGATCATTTTTTATGTCGATGGTTTATAGTATAGAAGTTTGGTGTGCTTGTATATATGGTGGTTTGTAAACAGTGAATATTGTATAAGTTTGGATGAGAAATGAATATGTTTATTCTCCCTGATTACCCCCAGTTTTAATTGTCCGGGTTTTGTGGTTTCGGCTGATCGTTTTAAATCTCTGAAAATTATGAGTGAGGTCGGCGATACCCTGGGCTATCGCATTAATCGACCAGAGAAGGGTGTCACGTGCTCGATAGGGTTCGGGACGTGACATTCTTGGAATAGAAAAAGAACATAAATGCATTTAATAACTGCCCAAAATTTCTTTTTATTAATAATATTTTCAAATTTTTAATATTCCTTTTTTTACTTCTTCTCCCCCTTCTTGGCTCATAGTTAGGTTGCCACTACCCTCGCCACCGCGAACCATCTCCCTCACTTGGGTCACAACAATGAGGTCGACCTTGCCTTGGTTGAGTGAGGCAAGCCTCACCCAGATCTGGCAAGGCCAACCTCCCCGTCGCTTGGGTCACGACGACAAGGTCGACCTTGCCAGACCTGGGTGAGTTCGAGCCTCACCCAGCCAAGGCGAGGCTAACTTCATCGTCACAACCCATCTCTCTTGCCTGGGTCGCAACGGCGAAATCGACCTCACCATGGCTGGGCAAGGCCTTGTCGTCGCGACCTCAAGTCGCCCTTGCCCAGGTGACGAGGGGGACCCTCACTGGCCCTGGCCTGTGGCCAGCTACGGTGGCTGGTAGCAGGCGAGGAAGAAGAAAAAGAACAAACCAAGAAGGAAGAAGAAAACCAAGAAAAATCATAAATGGAAAAATTGTTCTCAGAATCAAGAAGTTACTTTTTTTTATTTCTTGATTTTGTTCCAAAATTGATTCTGGGAATAAATTTTTGCAAATTTGTTCTTGGGAATAAAAGATTTACCAAACGAATTTCTATTTCAAAAGTGATTTTGAAAACTAAAGAATAGAAATTATCACTATTCGGCAACTTGCCAAACAGCCCTTATTCAATTTGTAGATTAAGCGGCTTTATTTATTGCTTACCACAAAGAAATCCGACGGGGATGTACCTTCCAACTTGGAGGCCAGAAGGCGCATGTCCTTCTTCTCCAATTCATTGTTTATGGAAATGCCAGCTGCTCCTAAAGTCCGCAATATGCTTTCCTTTTCGTAAGGCCTTTTTCATAGTTGCTATTTTTTTAAGTTTCCAGAGAAAAAAAGCGTTGGATTTGAAGAACTTCTAATCTGAGATTAACCTTTCTGTAGGAGTTAGCATGTGTGGTTCCTATATGAATATCCAATAGTTGTGCCTTTAAGGTGGTTGTAATTAAAAAATCTAAGGAAGGTAGTGCTGTCAATCATAGATGGAATAACATTTAACCTATGCGTGCTGGTAATATACAAAAGGGAAAAAAGAGGTAACCTAAACTAGCAATTTCTGTACTCACAAGAACTAAACCATATCTCGCCGTTACATGGATGTCAAAGCAACATTGTCACCTTTTGCAGTAGGGATAACAATTTTTCCCTGCCTAGTGGATATCTGAACTGCCCTACCCTGAATTGGGTGGATAGAACCTGCAATCCGTAATTTTTGAGATCGGGATGGGGCAAAGTTTCGTGCCCCGCAAGCAAGGCAGGGTGGAAGTGGAAATAGGTTTGGTCAGCCCCACCCCGTTTGACGACCCTGCCCCACTCCGCCATTCTTCATTTTGCATATTCCTAGTCCTAATTTCCTTAAATGAATTGTTCGACTTTTGTTAATATCATTTTATTTCTTTTCAATTGTTTACTATTACAATTGTTAAGCCTTCCATTTATAACCACTTATTATTATTATTATTATTATTAACTTTGATATCGTAAGAATTTTTTATGGATAAAAAAGTGTGGAACCCATGGGTTATGTTGAAAAATATGCACACCGGTGGAGTTAGAGATGGGGTATATAACCTTGCCCCACATGGGGCATGGAGCGGGGATGGGGCACCTCCTGTAATTGCGTGGCCGGGATGGAGGTGCAACCCCTTCTCCCACCCCTCCCCATTTGTCGTCCGTATTCTCGAACACCAATCAAAGCAACTTTAACCTATTTCTCCATTCAAATGCCAACATGCCCCAACCTAAGCATGAGCCACAATTTCCAGATTTTTCCTCCATTTTTATAATGTTTAAAGCCGTCTCTGGCAGCCTACACTTCCTTCACTGATCTTAGCTTGGTGAACGAAGGAAACGAATACTTTTCCTTTTTGTGGTCATGTAGCTGGCGTTTCAAGGAGTTTTCTTTTCAATTGTTTTAAGTAGTTTTATTTTCAATTGTCACATATCAGGGCTTTACTGCAGATCGGACTTGAGATTAAACATTCGTACATAACTAGTTTAAATCTGTTGACAGCAGCAGATGGCAGGTGCATTAAAAGTTATCACTTGTGTGCGATTCTGTCTTTTTACTCTTTTCTGTAATGAAATGGCTTCATACAATCCAGGAAATTGGATATGTTGCCATGTAAGTTTATTTTGTGATGTAAATGTAGATGTACCAGAGACTTAACCCTTTTCCTCCTTTATGAATTGAATA
Source organism: Syzygium jambos (assembly GCA_031216235.1). Lineage (NCBI taxonomy): Eukaryota > Viridiplantae > Streptophyta > Magnoliopsida > Myrtales > Myrtaceae > Syzygium > Syzygium jambos. The sequence continues at coordinate 12,467,399 of CM062229.1, read as the reverse complement.
TAATCTTAGTTGTTAATAGTGGCTAGATGGGAACTTTATGCCATTGTAGTACTTTGTATTTTCATACTTAGCAGACAGCAATTCAGCTATTAATCCATGTCAGCGTTTTGACTCCTTACTACGGAGAGGAGGTTCTCTTCTCGGTGCCCGACTTGCAGATGGAAAATGAAGATGGTGTTTCAATCCTCTTTTACTAGCAAAAACTTTTTCCAGGTTTATTCTGCTGTCATGCTACACACGTATTTCTTTTGGTGTGTTTTCTTCTTTTTCTGAGATCTGTCACCAACTTTTACAGATAAATGGACCAATTTTCTTGAGCGGGTGAATTGTAAAAGTGAAGAGGAACTGAGAGCATCTGATAAACTGTAAGAACTTCGTCTTTGGGCATCAAATAGAGGACAGACCTTAACTCGAACTGGTCTCTCTCTCTCTCTCTCTCTCTCAGGACGAAAAAGATGAAAAATAGTGAAGAATTGGAAATTCGGTTTATCATCCCTGGGGAGAAATGATAAAAACCAAGAACTTGCGCATTGTATGTATCGTTTGGTATCGGAGCATTTATACTTTGCATACTCTATTTTAATAAAATTACGGGTCGCATCCTTCTGATTTGTGCATTTCTACCAATCAACTTAAATGACTATAAGTATCTCTTTTCTTCTCTTATTTCCTTCTCTTGAACCCAACTGAAGGATGAATCTCAAACCCAACCCGTGACCAATTGACTATTACTTTGTGAGCTTAATTTGTTAGAATAATTCTATGATTAATAGAAAAAAATAGTTCCACCAGCTGTAAAGGTCTTTTTGGACATCTTTGCTCAAGGCAATTCTCTGAATACTTTCAACATTTTAGAAAGGCCATAACGATAATTAATGGAGAGTTCACGAGGAAAAGTGTCCAAAAAGTCATAAACCTTTTGCATTAGTATCAATTTAATCCTAAACCTTTTTTTAGTGTCAATTTAGTCCTAAACCTTTTGCATTGGTGCCAATTTAGTCCTAAACCTTTTTTTGGTGCCAATTCAGTCATAAACCTTTTTAAATTTGTGACAATTCAGTCCTAAACATTTTGTTTTATGCCAATTTAGGCTGCGTTTGGGATTGGCTTTGCAAAGCCACTTTGGGCACCTAAAGCCCTTTAGGCTAAAATTTGGTGTTTGGCAAATTTTTTTTGAAACCCCATTGAGCCAAAGTTGGCCTTGTGAAGGCTGAAAGCCCAAGGCAAGTCCTAGGTTGCCTTGGGTTTTCAGCTTTCTCGGTAAGCAACAGTACCCGGGTAAGTAAAAAAATTTTCTTCCGAAACTACCGTCATCTATTTTTTGATTTTCCGGTTTTGCCCTCGTCTGGCACTGTTCATCTTCCCCAAGGAACCAACTGGAGGCCGGCAACCACGGCCTGAGGGGTCCGGCTACTGCCGCCTGGGGGTCAGCTGACGTCCGGCGACCCCAGGCGGCGGTCGTGGGGGCCGCGCGACCCCCAGGCGGCGATCGCTGTGACATTCCGAAATTTCCGCCAATTGGAATTTATTAAATAACTGGATTTTATGAAATGTGCTCGTAGTAAATTCTCGCCCGGAACTGATCATTCCTGAGAATGCTAACCATTAGGGAAAGGCTAATAGGGGAATTAAATTCGCGCGACTAAAGAAAATTCGATCGTGAATGGATTTCGACCATTAAATCGCGTAAATGATATTTTGAGCCACTGTTGGCCGATCCAAGGATAGTTAGGGGTCAATTCGCCACTGTCCTAGTAGTGGATCGCGGGTGATTCCGTTGGACCACGAAACGACTTGACGAATGATTTCGAAATTATACCGAACGATCGTGCCCCTCGGATCAAGTGATTGATCTTCGCGATTTTAATGACAATCGACGTCATCACGCACCGGATGGACTTGCACGTGACTCGATTTAGTATCAGTCATGAGTCGATTTCGCGAATTTCCCCAGCAAGCCGCCCGTTAGCTCGAAAAACGCTCAAGTTGCGTTTAATAGAATTTAATTATGGAAATTTTGCCCAAATTGGATACCGGAAAATTAGGAAGTCACGCCGGAACATTAGGATGACGTTGCACGTGACACGTGTGAATTTTTGGTGCGCTCAAATCGTTCGGAAAAACTCGATTTGGACAAGAAATAGAGAAAGTGACGATTTTACCCTTAAGGATTTTTAAAGGACTAGTTTTAGGGGCAAGGGGTATTTTGGTCATTTTGGCCCTTGGATATTTTGGGTCAAAATCACTATTTAGTCAAGACAAGCTCTCCCTTTCTCTCATTTTTCTCTTCCCCATCGTGAGAAACCCCCCCTAACCGTGGACACTCTCTCCCTCTCTTGGCTTCTTTTCCTTTTAGCCGTGAGCCAAGCCACCGCCGCTCGCCGCCGCTTGCCACCACCATTCGGACCGCCCCCAAGCCGCCACCACCAGCCGCCGTCCCTCTCTTCCTCTCCCTTTTTCCCTCTTTCTCACGCGAGGCAAGACCCACACGCAAGCCACGTCGTCGCCGTCTAAGCCGATCGTCGCCACCCGGGAGTTGTACGTTGTCGCCGTCGTCCCCGATTAAGGGCCGCCGCTCCCCGTTCTAGCCGATTAAGTCTAGAACTTTGTAAGTCATACTCTAATCCCGATTTAGGGTTTTGGGTATCGCCGAACAATTTGATTTGGGTGAAATTGGACTTGTGCAGGTGCGAAATGTTGGGGCTTTAGACCGGAAATGTATGGCGGGCCTTAAGGAATTAATTTGGAATTTTTGGAGGACGATTTGAGGGAATTTTAAGCTAAGAATCACTGTTCACGAGCTGTGATTCACTGTTCACGAGGCTGTGATGCTCGGTTCGGGACGCAAGTTGGATTTTTAGAACTGGTATTTAATGACGAGAAAGTCCCGTGAAGGACCGGAATCGATTTGGCGTCGTTTGGTGGGAGAAAAATAGCGATTTCAGTGTTTAATGTGCGTATGGAAATTAAACCCAATTTAGGACTTCGGGTATCGACGGATGATTTCGGACGAAATCAGTATGGAATTAGGTGCGGAATGGCATGAATAGGGAGACGAAATTTTATGGCGGGCCGTAGAAATTAATTCGAGCATTATTTATTAGAAATTCAGAAAATAGGGCTGCGAATTTACTGTTCACAAGCCTCGAAACACTGTTCATAAGCTGTGAATTACTATTCACGGGGCTGTGAGGGTCCGATCGAGGCGCGGGTTGAATTTTTGGAACCTAGAAATTATGGCGAGAAAGTTCCGTGAAGGCTCAGACTTAATCCGACGCCATTTAGTAGGAGAAAAAGGGGAGTTTACGTGTTGGATGCTTAGTTAATATTATAAATAAATGGTGGTGAACAAATTGAGTATGTTGTTGTGCAATTGGGTGATTATATATGCTTGTTTGGTGCACACGTGAGCTGGATTAAATTAATTATTAGTATTGCCATGTCATATGCTGAATGTGCATGAGCTACATGTAAAATAATGCGTGTGCGGGCCACGTGTGAAGGGCCAGTTGCAATGTGATAAATGCGTGTGGAGCATGGCATGAGTGAGAAGGAAATTATAGTGTGGCAAGTGATGGTGGGAAAGTGTGTGAAGGTGCGAAAGTGAGATGTGGTCGCAGTGTACCTGAGACGTGTACGTTTACGCGGGTCACTGGCGAGGGTTGAGAAATGCCCGGTATTTCCGGAAGACTGCTAGTCTGAGGCGTGAACTTCTACGCGGATTGCGCAGTAGGTGGCAGATGTTGAGCCTGAGGCGTGTACGTTTACGCGGGCAAGAAACATGGCCTGAGGCGTGTACGTTTACGCGGGCCGGAAGTGTGGTGGTGAATGATCGCAGTGTACCTGAGGCGTGTACGTTTACGCGGGTCACTGGCGAAGAAGGAGATGGAATAGTGTGAGATTGAAAAAGAGTGAATGACATGAAAAACTGTGCATGCTTATGGTTGCATTAAATTGCTTGCTATGTGATTATGTAGCTTGTGTGTATGTTTGTGTGTTTTGTGAAATTGTCTAGAGGTATGTGATAGCCTAGGTTGGGTTTAGGGGTGTACTTACTGAGAAGTGTCTCACGGTTGTTTTCAACCAATCAATTTCAGAACCCCGACAGGACCCATGAATCCTCCCCCACCGTCGCCAGTACGTTTTGGAATACCAGTGCACACGGAGTACGATGTGGCAGAGTTTCCGGTGGGTTTCAGAAGGGTAACATTTTTGGAAGTTAGTATGCCAGGTCATCTGTTTTTGTTCTTACTTTCGAAAGTTTTAGGAATGTGTGTACTGATAAACTAAAGTTTGTTCTATTGTAAATATGGTGGAATAAGTTGGATCGAGTACTGGAAATGTATATTCTCTCATTTCTCCACAGTTTAATTTATCAGGGTGTTTAAGGTTTCCATTTGCAAAATTAAATCTCTGATGTTCGTAAATGAGGTCGGCGACTAACCTGGGGCGTCGCACTAATCGACTAGTGGAGGATGTCACAAGCTCGATAGGGTTCGGGGCGTGACAATCGCCTGGGGGTCGCGCTGCCCCGGCGATCGCCTCCTGGGGGTCGCTCGGGCCCGTCGATCGTCGCCTGGGGTCGCCAGACCCCGGCGTTGCCTGGGTCGCGCGACCCACGCAACGCTTGGCCTGGGTCGCGCGACCCAGGCGACGCTCGGGGTCTGGCGACCCCAGCCGGTGGTCGCCGAGGTCGCGCAAACCCAGGCGGTGGTCGCCGGCGACCAGATCTGGCCGTCGACGGTTGGCCGGCGACCAGATCTGGCCGGCGACGATGGCTGGCGACCCCAGCTCCACCGGAGCCCTTTTTTAAAAAAAAATGCAAAAGTACTTTAGCCCAAGTTGATTTTAAAAAATACTTACCAAACACCACTTGCATTTTGAAAAACCCCTTTAGCTCAAAGGTACTTGCATTCCCCCAAATGCATTTCCCCAAAGTTGAACCAAACGGAGCCTTAGTCCTTACGGCTAATTTTGATTGAAATTTACCGATGTGGACACCTGTCGGTTGGCAGCCGGTCACCGGCGCCAACGTGGCGCTGACACAGACAACTTAAATAATATTTTAATATTTTTTGAATTTTTATTTTTTTTCTTTTTTTTTCTATCTCCCTTCCTCTGACCGGTCGCCGGTCCAGCAACCAACCAAAGGCCAGAGGCCGACGAGCTCGACCTCGCCGGCCACTGGCGAGGCTCGCCCTCACTGGCCACGGGCGAGGGCGAGGCTAGCCTTGCCTTGGTCTGGCGAGGCTCGACCTCGCCAGATCCGGCGAGGCCCGACCATGGTGAGGCCCGACCTCGCCGGCTCGCCAGATCCGTCGAGGTCGGGCCTCGCCCGACCATGGCGAGGTTCGAACCCTCGCCGCGGCCTCCGGCAAGGTCGGGCCTCGCCCGACCATGGCGAGGTTCGAGCCCTCGCCGCGGCCTCCGGCGAGGTCGAGCCTCGCCCGACCATGGCGAGGCTCGCCCTCGCCGCAGCCTCCGACGAGGGCTCGAGCCTCGCCCGACCAAGGCGAGGCTCGCCCTCTCCAATGGCTAGTGAGGGCGAGCCTCGCCAGTGGCTGGCGAGGTCAAGCTCACCAGCCTCTGGCCTATGGCTAGTCGCTGGACTGGCGATCAGCCAGAGGAAGGGGGAGAGACCAAAAAAAAAGTGGAAAAAAATAAAAATTTAAAAAATATTAAAATATTATTTAAGTTGTCCACGTCGACGCCGGTGACCGGTCGCCGACCGGCAAGTGTCAAAGTCAGCAAATTCCGGTCAAAATTGTCCGGAATAACTAAATTGGCATAAAAACAAAAGGTTTAGGAATGAATTGGTACTGATTTAAAAGGTTTAGGACTAAATTGACATCAATGCAAAAGGTTTAGGATTGAATTGGTACCAAAAAAAGATTTAGGACTCAATTGGCACAAATGTAAAAAGTTTAGGACTTCTTTTGCACTTTTCCCAGAGTTCATGTGTTATTCACAAGATATCCCCCCCCCCCTCCTCACAACCAAACCAAAAAGAGGAAAATAAGAAAAAAGAAGAGGAAAGATTCAATTGTGCATTTGTCATGTCCTCTCTGCACGTATGACAGTAAGAGTAAAGATTCACTTTTCATTCGATTCCTTAAAATATGCTATTGATGACAGTAAGAGGTATGATGTATTACCGGTAAGCTTTGGAGCTTCAGGCTTTTCTTATGGCCATAAATGAAGGTGCATGCTCTTTTCATTAGCTATGTGGAAGTTTTGAGTTGCTTCAGACTTTAGCGGTATTTAGCTGGCTTTTCAATCTTCTCTGGGAGTCGGTGTCCATTCTCATATTATGCATGTTCGCATAATTATTATAACATAAAAAAGCAAATTATGGTCGTTTGGATATCACAACGCTTAGAGTTAATGGAAGGTTATAATGCTGTAGAGCTAAACACAGAGGAGCACCCGAGAGGTGATCAGTCACTATTGGCCCAATGTCAAGCAGAAGCTGACATGAAGTTCACGTATGTGGTCTCATGTCAGCAATATGGTATTGACAAAGTATCTGCGCATCAACGTGCAAAGGATATTTTAAGGCTTATGACCGCGTATGTGTGCACTCTCACTTAAATCTTTCAGCTTTGACCTGTTTGTTGCTGTATTTTAACATTTTCATTTTTTGCTCAATTGCAGGTATCCATCAGTCAGTGTGGCTTATATCAATGACGTTGAAGAACCTAGCCTGGACGGGACTAAATTGAACATTCGGAAGGCTTACTATTCAACTCTAGTGAAGGCTGCTTTGCCAAAGTCAATTAACTCTTCGGAGCCAGTTCCAAACTTGGTTCAGGTGAAGCTTGCTCTTGACTTAAGCAAGAAAAAGACAAACTGCAGACACAATCTTAAGATTACTCTTGCGTCCATTTAGTTCTATCCTATTTTTAGAAACTAATAATCTGCAATGCTTTCCAAGTAGCACTACCTACGCCTATTAGAGATTGGTTAGTGTCTCACAGAAGTTCAAATAGCTGAAACTTTACACTTAATGCAATGGAAGGACCAAGGTAAACTCAGCCACTGATATATTAGACTTTCTAGGTGAAGTTTTGAGAGAGATGATTTTGGTTTAGATAGCGTCGCAACTTGAACCGATCTTCCATGTTGTTTATTTTTAGGTGTCATTTTATTCTAATATAGATGAAAGTGCTTTTTGTATTGAACAGAGAGCCTTATGAATGGCAGGAAGGACAAGGAAAAAAGCTTCACATTTGATAAAATAACAAAAACAAATAAGAAGTCCATATACTGTAGAACTTGAGTGTGAATAAAGTATAATTCTTGCATCTGAAGGTTTCCAAAATGAACAAAGGAAGGAAAATGAAATAGAGACAACAAAGAAATGAAAGAAAATGAGAATGTAGTTAGCTAGGGAAAAATGTTAGGAGGGAGGAATCTGACTAGGGGATTCATACCCATGCCTGTGGGTTGCACTCCTCTACCAATTGTGAGCTAGGCCACATTAAAAGGATCGCAAGCCTGCAGTGGTTAAAGGGCTTTAATGTAGTTATGTCCTATGCTTGCATCTAGCAACGGCAGTCATTGGTGATTGTTGCTTCTAGATGATTGACAATATGTTGCCATTTTGTGCGGTCCTAGGTCTTTATGCTGCTTACATTGTCGGCCAAAAAAGAAAAAAAGTACTTGACACTTATGTTGGGGGCAGATTATACATAGGATATAGCTTCCAGGACCCGCTATTTTGGGTCAAGGAAAATCTGAAAATCAGAATCATGCCATTATATTTACTCGTGGAGAAGGCTTGCAAACGATCGATGTGAACCAGGTATCATGCATTTTACTTATCGGAAAAAAAATGCAAAAAATATTGCCCATTCCTAGTGTTCACTTCATATCCTCCTTTTTTCTTAGGATAACTACATGGAAGAAGCACTCAAAATGAGGAATTTGCCACAAGAGTTTCTCAAAAAGCATGATGGTGTGAGGTATCCGACAATTCTTGGACTTCGGGAGCACATTTTCACTGGAAGGTGAGCTTTGCTGATATTGCAATGTCTTATTTGGTGTTGTTGATAATATATACTATTATGCAATGCTGAAAGTTGTTTGCAATTTGCTGCAGTGTCTCGTCTCTTGCTTGTTTTATGTCAAATCAGGAGATCAGTTTTGTGACTATCGGCCAAAGGCTGTTGGCCAACCCCTTGAAGTAAGTTATTTGTTTTTGTAACCTTTCAAAGATTTGAATGTACAGTGTGCCGGATGGATTTGGAGTCTGTCATAACTGTTGTAGTGGAAGAGATGTACCCTTGTATATGAAGAGTCCTATAGAGTGTAAAGGCCAAGGCCAAACCTGCAGCCTGCCAGACTTCATATTCATCATCTTTGGTTGCGGTGGGAAGGGATCTGTTTTCTGCAATGGAGGAAAACAAAATGGAGCAGATTTGACTCAGCACACAACCTAATGATACATCCACTGCCAGTGATCCGTGCCTATAATGTGTTGCTAGATCTCCGCTCTAGCGAATATAGATCTAGTCTTTCTTCTACTAATAGAAGCAGATAGGATGATGTCACACCTAATTGCACAAACTCAGGGGGAGTTGGAGGTCGGCGATTTCTGCACTTTATTGCCAGTTCTTAGTTCTGTTAGGTATGTTGATGGTGGATGGCAAAGCTAAGAACTGCAGCGCCCTAATGCTATATGCAAGTACATGAACCTGGAGATGCCAAAGTTGTGCTACTTTTAATTATTTGTTTCAAATTTAAACTTGTGGTGTGAACAGAAATCGGGTTCCTACTTGAGTCAATGAAAGATGGGTCAGAAGGTGAAATTTGATTTCTGTTTAAGTAAACTGGAAACTCCATCAAACGGCTTGTGTTCAATTAGCAGTTAGTGCTCTTGTTTAGCTAGTGTAAGATTTAAGACTTTTAGCCCCTTCTCATCGAGATTAATGCAAAAGAAAATCAAGTTCAATGAGTTTGTTAGTCCTGTACAGATGTGTGGAAGAGAAACAAATGCAACGGATCTCTCTTTATGACTGTCTGTTTAATAAGGCTGTTGTTTATTTTGTAAATATCTGAATAAGGATGCTGAGGAATGAAGATTGATTTGTAAAATGATGATAGCAAACTCTTGTTGGATGTTTTGATATAATTTAAGCTCAAACAGAGCTCGAATACATATTACTAGTGTAGACTTTGTCATACGACTTTGTAAGTGCATCAGTTTTGGCAACCTTAGGATTACTCTATGTACCTAGTGGCATTATCATGAGTAACCGGTGAATCTTGTTTGCTCCTTGCGTTGCTTGTCATGAAGGGTTCGTTTCCATTATGGTCACCCTGATGTCCTCGATCGGCTGTTTCACCTTACTAGAGGTGGTGTCAGTAAGGCTTCAAAGGTTACCAATCTGAGCGGAGGCATATTTGCTGGTATGTGGGTCTTCGGTATTTAAATTTTCTCTCTTGCAGGCTTTAGTTCTACACTTCGTGAAGGCAATGTAACTCATCATGAGTATATACAAGTTGGAAAAGCGAGGGATGTCGGTTTAAACCAGATATCCGTGTTTGAGGCTAAAATAGCCAATGGAAATGGTATATCAACTTGGACATCGTTTTGATTTCTTCATAATGTTATCATGTTATTTCACCACTGTCGGCTTTCACATCAGTACTCTGGTAAGTCGGCCTTTTCTTTCTATTGTTGTGTTTTTTCTGTTAAAATAATTAAATATTAAACCACGCTTTCATCTAACAGCTTAAGTTTTTAGAACAGTTGGCAATGATCCTACCAAATCTCATATGGTATTAGAGCAAGAAGTCTTAAATTCAAATATTTACAGGCCCCATTTTGTCTCCCCAATTAAATATATACATGCTTAATACTAGTCAAAAAGACCAGACTAAGCGTGAGGAAAAGTGTTAGAATAATTAAATATTAAACCACGCTTTCATTGAACAGCTTAAGTTTTTAGAATAGTTGGCAGTTGTTCCACCAAATCTCACATTCTCCTTATGCATATCTCAATTATGAATTGTCTTTTGTTAATTTTTTGCGGCAGATTGTTGTGCTTACAGTATATGTCTTCCTTTATGGCCGTCTTTATTTAGTTCTTAGTGGACTTGAAAAGGAATTGAGTACTCAGCCAGGACTTAAGGACCATAAGCCTCTCCAGATGGCTCTTGCCTCCCAGTCATTTGCACAAATGGGATTTTCATTGGCACTGCCTATATTGATCGAAATATGGGTGGAAAGGGGATTTTTAACTGCACTTAGTGATTTTTTGCTGATGCAATTGCAGCTTGCCTCCGTTTTTTTTTACATTCTCTCTTGGAACAAAGACACGCTATTATTGAAGAACTTTACTCCATGGAGGTGCAAAATATAGGGCTACTGGTTGTGGATTGATAGTGTTCCATGCCAAGTTTTCAAAAAATTATAAAATGTACTCCCGCAGTCACTTCGTTAAAGGATTTGAATTAATGATTTTGTTGCTCGTGTACCAAATCTTTGGCCAATCTTATAAGGGTGATATTGCTAATATTTTTTATCACAATATACAATTGGTTCATGGTTGGGAGTTGGCTTTTTGCCCCTTTCCTGTTTAATCCTTCTGGTTTCGAGTGACATAAGATTGTTGATGATTGGACAGATTGGAATAAATGAATATGCAAGCGAGGTGAAATAGATGTACATCCAGAAACAAGTTGGGAAGCATGGTGGGAAGAGGAACGGGAGCATCTATATCATTCTGGAAAGTGTGGCATCATAATTAAGATTGTATTAGCACTGCGATTTTTTATATATCAGTATGGTCTTGAATATCACTTGAACATCGCAAAGCATACCAACAGTGTCCCGATATATAATTTTTCATTCCTATTTCTCCTTGTATCAAAAGGAAAATCAATAAGAATAAGAAAGATCCACACCAGCGACATTAAGGTTTACATTTTTCTCTTTGGCACAATTGCAAGTTTTTGCATATCATGGCTAGTGATCTTCCTTATATTGTTTGTGATGAAGGTGAGGATACATGATCTATCTTGTTTCAAAATTTCTTATCAATGCATTAGTAGAACAAGTTATATACAATTCTATATTTTAACTTTTATGAGTTTTGCTGTAATGAACCCAAAAGCCTGAGCTATTGGCACTAATCAAAGAGACCATCCGATACCTACTTCTATCTTGAAATCCACATTATCATTTTTATTAGCCATACTTATCTTGTTTTAGTTGGCTAGAAGTTTCGAAATATGTTGGCCAGCTCCATGTCTTGTCTTTCAACTAACAAGAACACCATCAAAAACACACTTCTTTTCTGAACTTGTTTTTTTTTTTTTTACAGGGTTTTTGTTGGTTGACCAATTTTAATTGTCCTCGTGTTGTTCATTTCTGATATGATTACTCCATATTCTGGAACCACTTAGCGATGCCAGTCTTCTGGATAGTTTGAAGAGATAACCTTTTCTTCTTAGAACACTAGATGATAAGCGAATACATGGATGTTGTATAAAGTTCTTTTTTGTATTTTGCAGAATGTTTTTGATGGGCAACGAAAAGTCAAGGGATTTTTAGTCTCGACTTTTGTAGTCATTTTGGTTACATTTAGTGCGCCCACGTATGTGACAATGCAAGACATAATGGTTTGCATTCTTGCTTTCATGCCGAAGGGCTGGGGAATGCTTTTGGTCAGTGATGCGACTCTCTTGCCCTTATTCTTCTGGACTATATATACCATTGACAAATTTTTTTGTCTTCTTTTAGTTTGGTTATTATTGAGGTAAAAGCACGAATCCTCGTCATTATTTCATGGATGTGGTGATTCTGCCGGTTGGTCTCATTTTTTAATTTTGAAGCCGCTTGTGGGTATTGCATTTGCATTTCTCCTCATGTTTAAGCTTCTTTTATTTTTCCAAATTTACATTTGATTGATGACTTTACGTGCTTATCTTTACCCAGATTGCACAAGCTTGCAAATCTCTCGTCATCAAGCTTGGAATTTGAGGACCAGTTCGGACTCTTGCTCATGGTTACGAGATCATTATGGGTTTCTTTCTGTTCACTCCAGTTGCATTCCTGGCTTGGTTTCCATTTGTCTCAGAATACCGGACCCGTATCCTCTTCGACCAAGCATTTAGCAGAGGCTTGCAGATTTCGGGTATTCTCGGTGGACAAACGAAAGATAAGGATCAGTCCTTTAACAAGAATGAGTGACGAAAGAGAAACATTTATTTATGTTTTCTTCTGAACTTTTATGTCAGAATTCAATTTGATATGTATCTCAGACCTGATGAACCCCATTCTCATTCGAAGGTAGAGGGGGAGCTATAGTAAAAATGATTGGGAGGAATGGAATTAGAATTTGAGGCATGAATACACTGTCTATTTGGAAAAAAAAAAAAAAAAGACAATCACCATCGATAAGTGTCAATTCCAGTCCACAAGTGCACTAGTGTGCAACCTGCAATCATGCACCCGCACGCGAGTTTTGTAGGGTCCAAGCTCACTTGTTGGCACATGGTCTTTATTTGTAAGACCAAAAGATTTTCACAAATATATATTGACTCACAAACTCGTATCTTTTCTATGTGCGACAAGCCACTTATATGTTTATTTTACAAATAAACTACTGTTGATGGAATCAAACTTAAAAGCACGTGTGAGGATTACCTTTTAGCATCTTGGAGGGAGCTATTTACGTAGTCAGCCAATTTATGTCACCAAAGCATCGTTACTTGAGGACTTCTTGGGGATGTAATCCTTTTTTTCTGATTTCAGTGGATGTTTGTTTGAGTGATGGGGCTGCCTCCGCAGTTTTCTCTCTATGCTTTTATTTGATTGTTGGTAGTTTCAGGGTTGAGAAGATTTTGTGGTTTCAATGAGCTGAGAAGTGAAATACGCACTCGAATCATTTGATCACACCATAAATTTTATGTCCTATCTTACGAGGTAACTGAAGATTTTTTAGTGATAACGGTGCAATGCCTGTTTCTGTCTAATTCTAGATAAAAAGATCTTATTGCTGCACTCAATATCAACTCCAGTAGTGGATAGATGCCTTTTGGGGTTGTAGTTTTTGACATGGCAAATTCGATCATCCAAAGCAGTGATATAAATCTGCAATATGTGCGAAGTACTCAGAAGAAATATCCACTAAGTCATGTTGAAATAGCTTGCAATCTATAAATAATTAAGAGAAAAGATTGATATGAATATAAAAGGAAGTGATTATTGAATATGAAAAGAAGTGATTATTGACATGAAAAGAAATTATGATTGATAATGAAAAGTGGCGATCATTTCGACAAGGTACACATTGTATGGTTATCTATAACATAAAAAGAAGTGTCAACAAGAGATTACCTGCTCCGCTGTGATCCAGGGCTTCGCAATTTGATCAAACGCTTGGGCTTCACCATCATCTCTCTGTCTCTTCCTTGAGCAGTTTCTCTTGCTCTGACGATTTGATCAAAAGTGTAATATTTGGGCCCATAAAAACCCAGCTATGTCTCTTAAAAGCCCAAGCCCAGCCAATTTATTTCTGCTTCAACAAATGAAGCGCAGAAGCCAGCAGAGTAAATGAAGAAAGCAGGAGAAGACGCACGACCGTGAAGAAGGAAAGAGGGAAAGAAGAGAGGAGAGAGAAATTGACACGCATAGCTGACCTGGACACTTTAACTAGCCAAATCAACTATGAATCGCAACGCGTGATAAGTATTCGAGCCAATTGTTCGTCTAATCGAAGTAATTTTGGAAGTTAGGGCTCGTATTTCGGAGTTATGAGTTATTTGAGCGGCGAAGCCTGATTTTTGAGTCGTTGAACTGTGAATATATATAGAATTGGTAGTTTAGGGTGCTGCGAAGCCGTGAGATTTTACAGAACTAGATTTGGACTTTCGGTTTGCTGGATATGAATTTTTGAAGTTAGCCGCGCAAGGTGAACAGTGCGCGACCAGCAGCTTTTAGGCTGATTTTCATTGATTTTCGGCTCGATTTTGGGACGGCCAAGTTGGGGTTCTTGTAGTGCTCTGAGTGGGCTTTCTATTGACTATAAGCTCGCTTGAAACGGAGTTCGGTGGAGGAATTTATGATGCGATCAAGTTTCGCGTTCAAACTCCGTGTTGCGCACTGTTTGGATAATCACTTTGGAGAAGCGATTTATGGGCGCCTTTGAGTTGTCTTGCTAGCGTTTAAGCGTCGTTTAGTTGTTTCGTAGTTTTTTTACTTGGTTTTGATATCGATTCTCGTTTAATTGTTAGGATTACGAGATCGTCGGTTCGAGTGAGCGTAGTTGTTTGATTTTTGGGGATTCCAGGTGAGTGGTATTATCTCTTCTTTGGTTTTATAAAAATCATATCTCGAAGGAATTATGATTCGACATAAATATATATGTTCAACTTAAAAGAGCATTTTGTTGCATAAATCGGGATCGAGCATTTACTACTTTTTAGTATTTAAGAATGATTTGGGAATCGTTTTTATAAATGTATTGTGCAAGGATACATATGTATATTGCGTTACGAACTAGCTTATGAAATGATTTCAGAAATGATTCAAGAACTGCCGAAATGTATTTCTGGAGGTTGAGCCGTATTGTGAGAAAGCTATTTGTTTGGTTTGTGAAATGTATTATGGATTAGAATTCTGATATTGGATGATGATTGTTTGATGCTCAATATGACTGTGAACCCATTGAGGGGTTTTGGGGTATGCATACCGGGTTTAGGATATCCTTTTGGGCCGAGCCACCGGCTTTGTAGGTGGAGACCTTGCCAAGAGGGGAATCTTGGTAGCCTTGTCACAAGACTTTGTGTCGTGACCATGGTTTGATATTGAACAATAGATTGGCCAATGGAATGGACCATCGGCATGTGCTTTTGATGAGATTCATTAATGGAATAGACCATTGATGTGTGATTTAAGATTAATCGATGGAATTGACCATTAACGTGATTTTTAATAGAGATTGATCAATGGACTTGACCATTGATGTTTATGATGATTTAAAATGAGTATTTTTCTGAATTATATAAAGCTTTGATGAAATGAAACAACTCTTATATGACTCGATATGTATTTTATGTCTTGAGTTTGACTTCTGAAGTTCTGGTATTGTTTTGTATACATGCATAGTGATTGCTCGATCTACTTAGAAGAGATGTACTATTCACTGAGCTGTGGTTGCTCATCCCTCTTTTCCCAACCTTTCAGGTTCTTTGTTTTGCAACCAATAGAACGAGAGCGATGTCATTGAAACTCTTGGGTGGTTTGAGGCTGCGTCCTTTGGACG
Organism: Syzygium jambos; assembly: GCA_031216235.1. Classification (NCBI taxonomy): domain Eukaryota; kingdom Viridiplantae; phylum Streptophyta; class Magnoliopsida; order Myrtales; family Myrtaceae; genus Syzygium; species Syzygium jambos. The sequence continues at coordinate 12,452,124 of CM062229.1, read as the reverse complement.
AAAGGACGGCCGTGTCATTCCCCATCTTGGTAGGTTGCGGGGTGTGACAAAAAGCATGATGAGATGTTGAATAGCGAAGGGCGCTTTGAAATTGTCTGTAGGTTTTTGTCTCTTCTCCACAAGCCGTATCTCTGCCCATTTTCGCATAGTTCCATTGCTCTAATGGTACCGCGGTTGATGGCTATGGTGGTTCGATTGCATTCTGCGTTTGATGGCCCATTAGTATTTGATTTTAGCTTGTCAGTCAGACTCTGCAGTGGTCCAGCTTGTCTGATAGTATCAAGGTATAGCATTATGGATGCTTAATGAGGTTACCTTGAATGGCTGTGCTACTCCTGGAGGTGCAGTTCCTTGGGATGGCCCTGAAAACCCTCTGTTTTTTATATATGGATTTCACATGAGAGAACCTTCAAGTTTTAGAATATCTGGTGCCCATAAGGTTGAAAGTAAATGTGTCATTGCCTAAAAGTCTACATTATTGCTTCTTATTCTAGCAATATAGTAACTTGATGGTATTGGAAGACAACGTTTACCCTTCTAGTGAGAGTTATTGTGTCGAGTTGTTTTCCTCTGTCAGCTGTTTATGATGTCTCTCCCCTGTTTTTCTGATTGTTTCTCAGAAGCGACGAATGGTTTTTGGTTCATTATGCAGGAGAAGAATCATTGCTGTCATGTCTAACTGATCGGATTCCGATATAGAAGATAATTTTCGTGACCTTTATAGAGAGTATACTGGTCCTTCAGGATCTGCTACCGTCACTACACAGGATAGAGCAAAAACACCCAAAAGGCCTCAGTCTGGTTCTGACGAGGGAGATGTACCTCGTGACCCAAATACAGTCCCAACTAACTTTACTAGCCGTGAAGCAAAAGTTTAGGAAGCCAAGTCAAAAGCTACTAAGAGGAACTGGAAGAAGAAGAAAAAGAAAGAAGAAGAGATTCTTTAGGATAATGACACTAACAGTCCCTGAATTTTGACCCAATATACAATTTGGTCCCTAAACTTTTAATTTATTCAATATAGTTCCTGAACTTTAGGCTAATATTTAATGTGGTCCCTGAACTTTTAATTTGTTTAATGTCATTCACAAACTTTTGGTATATTTTCAATTCAGTCCTTGAGCTATATGAAAATGTTCAATGTAATCCCTGAACTTGAATTAATGGAAAAGACTGCATTGAACATTTTTATATAGTTCAGGACTAAATTGAACATGTACCAAAGTTCAGGGATGATATTGAACAAATTAAAAGTTCATAAAGCACATTGAGCAGTGGGTTAAAGTTCAGGGACTACATTGAACAAATTAAAAGTTCATGGATCAAATTGCACATTAGGTCAAAATTTAGAGACTATTTGTGTCATTTTCCTTTTGTGAAATATGTGGCAAATCTTGTCATTTTACTTAGGTCTTATTTATTCTTGTGCAGATCTTTTCAGCTTTCATTTTACCCGATTCTTACTTGGTGCATATGCTGGCCTCTCTTGGTTAATGTGTGATATGTAACGGGATAGATGATTCGGATTATGCATACGTATGAATAAACAATTGCGATTCTTAAGGAAGACTTTAGGTTTGTCTGGTGATATTCATTGAGTTGTCTACCCTGAAGATTCACTCTCTTTTCTGGCCATTATAGTAGGCGTTGACGTGGATTTGCAATATAATAAGAATAAAAATGAGGAAATGCTAAGGCGAGGGTGGTGATTCCATGACTATTTGTGTTCGAGGTTGACACCCATTTCCAATCTATCTGCAGCACAAAAAAAAAAAAAGAAACCCCCGATTCAGATCGACCCAACCCGTCTCTTGGGGTATCCATTGACACCCCTATGACAAGTGTATTAGAAGTTATCAATGAAAGATGGGTCATAAGCAATGCATTGCCTCACTACTATATGTATGTATATGAACCTAAAGATGCCAAAGCCGTGCTACTTTTAATTGTTTGTTTCAAATTCAAACTTTTCGTGTGAATAGAAATTGGGTTCCCACTTAAGTCAATGAAACATGGGTGTCGACACCTAAGTTTTGAATATCCATTTAAAGTTTAATTATACAAAATTTAGGAATTAATTTTTAACCCCTAAAAAAATTATTTTCATTAAATTGCATAAAATTTAAACATTAGGAGCATTTGCATTAACAGCAATGGGGTTTATTAAAATTTAATTTAAAAATAAAAAAAGGAAAAAAGGAAAAGAACATTCGGGCCGGTTCGACCCGGTCAATTGAACCGGTCCGACCCGGCCCCTTATCTTTCTCTTCTATCCTCGCATGGGCCCGGCCCAGACATTTCTTCCTTACCTTTTTTCCGGCCCAGCCCCATCTTTCTTTCTTTTCTTCCTCCACGCCTCTGCAGAAGACGGGGGGACGCTCGTACGAAGCAGCGGAGCAGAACGCAGCAGCAGCAGCAGGGTGCAGGAGTCGGCGGAAGGCCGACACGGCGGGCAGGAGGTGGCAGAGGCCACGCGCACCTGTTGGCCGGGGATAAAGAGGGGCCGAGCGAAACGAGAGAGAGACGGGGAGAGACCGAGAGATAGGGAGAGCGAGCGAGAGAGAGGAAAGTGAGAAATGAGGCCGATTCCGGTGCCGTTTCCTCGTTCCCAACTCGCCCCGTCTCCGTCCGACGACGCCCGGCCGGCATCCTCACCCTCACGACCTCACGTCCCTGGATCCTGCATTTCCTTCCGGTGAGTCCATTTCGTCGTTTAGTTCGAGTCTCTCTTCCCCGAGGATCCCGGTTCGGGGACATCGCGAGGCGGTCGGCCTGTGGCCGCCGTCTCTCCGAACCGGGTAGGGACCCCGTGAATCCCTTTGGCTCGCCCGGCTCTGTTTATAGGACGAGTTGAACTCGTTTTCTCCGGTTCTTGAATGTTTTTGGTATCCAGCTGAGTTGATGTTTTTCTGATGTCGTGCTTTGCCTGACTATTGCTTGGGTCTAGATCTGAGTTGAAGGTCTTAAAAAAACGATTAACACCTCCTCCTTAATCCATTCTCACCCCGTGTTTGATATAATGCCTCAATTAGTGTTGTTCTAAAATGAGACCGAGGCTTTGTTGGTTTCTGTGAAAGCGTATCTCGGATCCATTTGAAGTATTTTCGTCAGCTCGAGATGCCTCTGATTGATGTCGGGTGAACTTGACGCCAGAATGTTGGTTCATCGGAGTGCCATATCACTGTTAGTGAAATACATGAGACTTGCTCGATGAAATGTTTATGAGAAGTGACTGAAAAACAACTTTTGCTCCTGTTCGAATTCAAAGGCATGTCTGGGTGCGGCTTATTTGATCATTTGTTGTCAAGATCGGTTTCATGAATAATGACTGCACTGCATCTTTGTATTCTGTTTGGTACATGCTATGATTCCTCCATTGAAAGTGATGCACGGCCGGCGTGATGGTGGTCTTTGGATGTGATGGACGATCTCGGGAGATGCATAGTAATGGGGGGTTCAAAGATGAATAAACGGAAAGCATGGTGGGGGTATTCTTGACTGATTCAGCCGAGTCTCTGGAAATTTAGCGTATCAGTCAAGTTTTGCTCTCGGTTTGCAAGAGGAACCTGATGCTTGAGTGAGTCGAATCCGTGAACGGAATGAAAGAAAATGGTTAGGTGAGCTTAAGTGGGGTTTAGTCATTTTGGGCTCAATCTGGTTAGGTGAAATTGAGCTTGCGTTGGTGCCCTTCTTTTTGGTTTAAATTGGTTTGATGGGTCTGGGCTCTAGTTATAATTTGAGTGGTGATTTTTGGGCTTGTCCCTCGTTAGAAAACTTCATGTCTTGGCTTTTTCCTGTTTTTTGTCACCTAGACCAGAAGGTCTTCTTCGGCCAATTTTTGGACTGGCCCCAGGATCCGGCCTGGGTCCTGGTTTTTAGTTTTAAAAAATCATTTTGATTTTAATATGAAAAGTATACATTTTTAAGAATATAAGCAAATTAATTTAAAAAATTCGAAAATTTTATTTTTTCTAAAATTAGGAAAAAGTTTGGCAATTGGGTTTTAAGTGGTTTTTCTTTTAAAATATGCGAAATCTTTAAAAAATTTTCCTCAAATTGAACAATCTCTTAGGGCTTTACAACAGGGTTTTGAATGTTCTTAGAAAACAAATGCTAGGCCGTTGTTTGCGCATTTCCATTTTGATTACTGCTTGATTGTGCACTTTCCTTATATCAATGGTTGTTTCCCTTAGCCTGGTTAGGGATAGAACTTTAGGACTCATAGCTAGTGAGACTGCTGCATGAACACTTTAGGTGGTGATTGAGCAAGGTTAGGTATCGAAAGGGCACTAGTTGGTTAATTAGTGTAATCAAGTCCCCAAACTCATTGAATCTGTGGTTCATAAAACTAAAGCAATTCTCTCACGCTTTACTTAGACATCTAATCGGCCCACCAAAAACTGATTAGTGGCGACTCCTAGATAAAATTGATTTGTATGTTAATAGCTTAAATCTAAGTCGTAAATTGGTGTGGGCTTGGGAGAGTCCAGGTTTAACTCAGTAATCCATTAGCCAAACCCCCGATATGGCAAGACCGGTTCGGGGAGGTCGCGACAATGGGTCAAAAGGTGAAATTGGTTTCTGTTTAAGTAAATTGGAAACTCCATCAAACGGTTTGTGTTCAATTAGCAATTAAATGCTCTTGTTTAGCAAGTGTAAGATTTAAGAATTTTAACCCCTTCTCATCAAGATTAATGCAAAAGATCAAGTTCAATAAGTTGTTAGTCCTGTACAGATGTGTGGAAGAGAAACAAATGCAACAGATCTCTCTTTATGACTGTCTATTTAATAAGGCTGTTGTTTATTTTGTAAATATCTAAATAAGGATGCTGACAAATGAAGATTGATTTGTAAAATGATGATAGCATGCTCCTGTTGGATGTTTTGGCCCAAAAAAAAGCTCAAACGACGCTTAAATACATCTTACTTTATATATAACCCGTGTAGACTTTGTCAGATGACTTTGTAAGTGCATCAGTTTTAGTAACCTTAGGATTACTCTATGTATTTAATGGCATAATCATGAGTAACTGGTGAACCTTGTTTGCTCCATTTGTTGCTTGTCATGAAGAGTCTAATGTCTTCGATCGGTTGTTTCACAGTAAGGCTTCAAAGGTTATCAATTTGAGTGAAGACATTTGTTGTCAGAATTGCCTATTATAACTAATTGGCTTTAGCTTTACATGTATATTTATATTTAAATTTTCTCTCTTGCAGGCTTCAATTCTACACTTCGTGAAGGCAATGCAACTCATAATGAGTATATGCAAGTTGGAAAAGGGAGGGATGTTGGTCTAAACCAGGTATACATGTTTGAGGCTAAATAAGCCAATGGAAATGGGGAGCAGACTTTTGAGTAGAGATGTATTATGACTTGGACATCAGTTTGATTTCTTCCGAATGTTATCATTTTATTTTACCACCGTCAGCTTTTACATCACGTACTCTGGTAAGTCGGCCTTTTCCTCCTGTTGTGTTTTTTCCCTTATGCATATCTCAATTTTGAACTGTCTTGTTATTTTTTTGTGCCAGATTACTGTGCTTACAGTATATGTCTGCCTTTATGGTCGTCTTTATGTAGTTCTTAGTGGGCTTGAAAAGGAATTGAGTACTTAGCTTGGAATTAAGGACAATAAGCCTCTTCAAGTGGCTTTTGCCTCCCAATTTTTTGTACAAATGGGATTTTCCATTGATACTGCCTATGTTGATAGATATATGCTTGGAATGAGGATTTCTAACTGCACTTAGTGATTTTCTACGGATGCAATTGCAACATGCCTCTTTTTTTTACATTTCCTTTCTTGGAACAAATACAATGAATTTTACTCCATGGAGGTGCAAAGTACAGGGCTACTGGTTGCAGTTTGGTAGTGTTGCAAGTATGCAGACAATTATATAGTGTACTCCCATAGTCACTTCATTAAAGGATTTGAATTAATGATTTTGCTGTTTGTGTACCAAATCTTTGGTCAATCTTATGGGGGTGATGTTTCTAATATCCTTATCACAATATAGATCTGATTCATGGTTCGGAGTTAGCTTTTTACCCCTTTCCTGTTTAATCCTTATGGGTTCGAGTGTCATAAGATTGTTGATGATTGGACAGATTGGAATAAATGGATATGCAAGTTAGGTGGAATAGATGTACATCTAAAAAAAAGTTGGGAAGCATGGTAGGAAGAGGAACAAAAGCATTTGCATCATTCTAGAAAGTGTGGTATCATACCCGAGCTATATTGGCATTGCAATTTTTCATATATCAATATAGTCTTGTGTATGGCATATCATGGCTTGTGATTTTTCTTATATTGTTTGTGATGAAGATGAATCTTGTTCCAAAATTTCCCATCAATGCATTAATAGAATAGGTTATATAGAATTTTGTATTTTAACTTTTATGTGCTTTGCTTTGATGAGAAATTTTGGAACAAGACAGATCATTTGTTATCGCCTTCATCACAAACAATGTAAAAAAGATCACAAGTCATGATATGCCACAAATCTGCAATTGTGCCAAAGAGAAAAATGAACACCTTGATGTCGCCACAATAGTGTGGATCTTTCTTGTTGATTTTCCTTTTGATAGGAAGAAATAGGAGAAAGGAATTATATATCAGGACATTGTTGGTATGCTTCATAATGTTCAAGTGATACACAAGACCATATTGATGTATGAAAATTCGCCCTGTCAGTATAATCTTCGTTCTTCCAACATGAGAGGGGCTAATTGGGATTCTCAGCTATGATACCACACTTTCCAAAATGTTGCTCATGTTCATCTTCACACTATGCTTCCCAACTTCTTTCTGAATGTACGTCTATTTCACCTCATTTGCATATCTATTTTTTCCATATCTCCAATCTTCAGCAATCTTATGCCACGCAAAACTAAAATAATTAAATAAGAAAGGGGTAAATAGCCAACTCCCAACCATAAACCAGATGTATATTGTGATTAGAATATTAGCAACAGCACCCTTATAAGATTGACCAAAGATTTGGTATACAAGTAGTAAAATTGTTAATTCAAATCTTTTAACAAAGTGACTGCAAGAGTACACTCTATAATTGTGTACAATCTTGGCATGGAATACTACCAAACCGCAACAGGCCTATATTTTGCACCTCTATGGAGTAAAGTTCTTCCATAATAGTATGTCTTTGTTTCAAGTTGTAATTGCATCATCAGAAAATCATTGAATGCATTTAGAAATTTCCTTTCCAAGCATATTTCTATCAACATAGGAGGTGCCAATCAAAATCCCATTTGTACAAATCATTAGGAGGCAAGAGCCACCCAAAGAGGCTTATTGTCCTTAATTTTTAGCTCAGTACTCAAATCCTTTTCAAACCCACTAAGAAGGGAAACCTCGGAATCGTGAAGGTTCAGTGGTGCAAACATCTACAATGGAGGGTTTTTGAATAGTAAGCAACTCTCCACTTTTTCAAGGAAAACATGGTTTAAGAGTAAGAGGTATTTGCAAGTAATTTTTGAGACAAGGGCCGAGAATAATATGGTTGGGATACTCATCCGTCGTATTCAATAGATCAAGCAAGTAGTGTTCATTCCCTAGCAAACCGTCGAACTTGGCGATGTAATCCGCAAGAAAATACCATGGAGGATTAGGAGCCATGGAAGATGAGGGAGTTTGAAACAAAAAGAAACCAAGGGTTTTTAGGCCAGATGACAGGTTAAGGTTTAAGATCAGAAACGAGGAAGATATAAAAATCAAATATTTTGTGCATATATACTTTCCTGGGACTATCGAAATAGGCCGTTTGAAAGAACATAGGGTGCGTTTGGTTCAGCATTTGGAATGCTACTTTGGGAATGCAAATGCCTTTAGGTGAAAGCCCTTTATAGGAAATGCAAATGGCGTTTGGTAAAAACTCATTTGCAAAGCTACTTTGACCCAAGTGGTGTTTGGTTAATTTTTTTCACAAATGGGCTTTGGGGGTTTTTTAAAAAAAAAAGGCAAAAATACCCTTCGCCGGCTCCGGCGAAAGGCTACGGCTACGGCTCCGGCGAAGGGCTACGGCCGCCGCCGGCCATCGCCCGTCGCCGAGCGACCCCCGGCGAGGGACGCCAACCTCGGGCGACCGAGGCCTGAGGTCGCGCGACCTCAGGCGGCCGTCGCCTGGGGTCGCGCGACCTCAGGCGGCCGTCGGCCTGGGGTCGCGCGACCCAGGCGGCCGTCGGCCTGGGCGGTCGCCCGACCCCCGGCGGCCGTCGCCTGGGTCGGGCGACCTCGCCGGACCTTCGCCTTCGCCGTCGCTGGCCCTTCGCCCTCGCCGGAGTCCCTTTGGTGAAGAAGATGAATAGTAACAAGAGGGCAAAGCCGGAATATTGAAATTTGAGTGAGGGTAGTTTGGGAAGTATAAAAATGATTTTGGCATTTGGTTCAAGGCTGAAAGCCCAAAGCTAGTCTGGCCAGCATTGGGCTTTCAGCATTGAAAATGCTAGTTTTGAGCATTTTCAATGCTCAATGCTAAGCGTTTGGTTCAGCATTTTTGGGAAGGGGCTTTCGGGGCCGAAAGCCCCTTCCTAATGCTGAACCAAACGCAGCCATAGGCTGCTAGTGATTGAATATCTACTGCAAGAAGAAGCACTATTGGAAGAAAAAATAAAAGAGGGGTTGGTGTCATAATATGCATTGGATGACAGAGTGAGGGAGACATGCCCTTTTTAACCATTAGATAGGACGCAGTCTTCCCTTATTAAATTCAAAAATCTATTCCAGACAGGGGCAACCCTTCTCTTAAACATTCTTCCATAACACTTATTTGCGCCTATTCTATCTCGAACAGAGTACGAGGAAGGCCCTTCGGGGAGTGATCTTCCTCCTCTTATAGTGGCTTCCTATTAGTCTAAGTACTATTCTTTGAGATCTAGACTAGGCAAATCCCTTTCCATTCTTGCAGCTGGGCGCAGCTCTATTTGATTGTTTCATCTTGTTTGATTGAAAAACTTTATTGATTGCTGATCCCAAGCGAATAGCTTATTGTCTTCCTCGGCTGCCGAAGCCTCCTATAATGTCAAATGAAAGAAATGTTTTCCCCAAAATTTCTATTGATAGGACTGATGGTACTTTCAAGTACAATAAAGATAGCTGTTTATTTCTTCTAGTGACTACTCTGAGTAAGGCTACTGACCTCAACTGATCGCGGGTTTTTATACATTACTAAATATATTATGAAGAAAGGAGTCCCCTACCCCTTATTCTTTAAAACAGTCTAACATTTCCAATTTATAGAGTTGGGCAGGCGAATCAAGATTAATGACTAGGGGATTCCCTATCGGAGTTCCCTCCTTTGGGGTGTCATCTATGTTGGCAAATCAGTAAATCCTGAAGCAGAACCATCTGCTACCGCTGAAGTGCCTTTACCGCAATATATGCTGCAGCGTAAGTGTCCTTAGTGTTAGTGGAAAGCAAGGGATCACTAATTCCCTCGGCAGGGTCAAGTTAATTGAATAAAATCTTAAAGAAAAAGGGGTACTTAGTACGGTGCCCTTATAGGAGTCTGAACATATATTTCTGAGCTGCAAAGATACTATTTCGGATTAGATCTTAAAGTCTTCACTGGATTCACCAGAGTGGATGTTATCGGTCTTTTTTCCAAAAACCGATGTCATTATCGGCTAAGCAATCCTTATTTAAATGTTTGATTAACCCCGCTAAACCTCAGATATTCTAATTAAAGCAAAACTTCTACGTTAAGCCCAGCGGCAAAGAGTAGGCGAGGAAGGAAGCCAAGAAGTAGTGTAGATGGTGGTGAAAGGGATTTCTCTTTCCTTTTCCCCGCTCAAAGGAAAGAGATAGCAACTTAACCCACCAGTCCTGCCTTTAGAAAGGAATGCAGGATAGGAACGCATTTGGGACAAGCCGAACTTTAGGAAGACAGCCTGACTTCGGAGCTCGGCTTAGCCCAGGACTTTGGAATAGAGCGCAGGAAAAAACGCGTTGGGTCTCTCGATCCAGAACTACTAGGAGGCGGGTGGCTCCTTTCCATTGACCTATCTAGGGCTTCCTATCTTTCTTTATAGGAAAACCTAAGAGAGCTCACAAAACAACTGACTCACTTAGGCCAGTTGCTTGGTGCTATCCCCATTCCCTTGTTGAGTGATCAGCTACTGGGAAAGTACAGGAAGCGGCTCCTTCGGGCAAGCCAAGCCCTTGGGTACGTCTAAAACGGTAGATTTGTTTCCGGCTCCTCGTGAGAGACAAGATCTCTTGGTTTGTCGACGTCTGAACAATGGGGTCGAAATCCTTACCAAAAAAAAAACAACGGGGTCGAAATCCTTACCAAAAAAAAAAAAACAACTGGGTCGAAAGCCTCAATGAATAATTCCCTTGTCTCTGTAGTTCTTTTTTCGGCGAATCCTTCATCTGACACCTCATTTGGTCTAGAAAGTCCCCTCAAGAGAGGGGTAGTTCTTCTTTCTCTTTGGCTCGCAGACCTATCTATGCTCAGCACTAAGTTGACTTTATGATCAGAAATTTATTTTTCAACTTCTTGAATCTCTGTCTTGGACGCTGGCTCCTCGTTGGACGCATTAAATCATATTGTGGCCGAAATCTCCCTTTGCATGCATAAATAACAAATTGGCTTAGTTGATTGATGAATCTTGAGTTGAGTTTATAAGTTGATTGTCTCTAATGGAAGTCGATGCTCCCGCATTAGATGTGATATGATATCATTATGATCCCAACACATCATGAAATTGAAAAGGTAATTTTCCCTAGTTTTTGCTCAGGTTTTGTCGTGGGTCGTTTCTCTTCAAAAGGAAAGTATCCCATTTACCAGAAAGAAAAAAGAAAGAACCATGTCAATCAAATTGTAGATTTATTAATCAATCAAATAGTGACATGTTGATTTCTCTTTTGTGACATATAATCCCCAATAATTAGTTTCATTAGGCCATCTATACATTTGATATTTTAACATACTTTCTTAATTTCTACTAAAAAAAAGTAATAATAATTTCTACTAAATTAAAATTTTTCAAAAATAAACCCCTCTAATTGCAACCAATAAGAGGAATATATGTGTTTCGCCGAGAGTGACCTCAAACGAAAGATCTTTCACCGAAGGGGAAGATCTTCAGTTTTTGTGAGTAACCAGATCCTGTGTCGTTTCAAAAAGGAAGCGACGAATTATACGCTAATGGCGAACAAAAGTAAAAGGGCAAAAAGATAAATCATGCAATAAGAGATAAATTAACGATAGCAATTGAACAAAACGAGATTACAAAAAGTGTGCTTTTTTGCGGTCAATTTTGGCAAAAGGGTCCCCTCTTCATGATCTCTTGGAAGTTATTTATAACTAACGCTAAAGAATAACCATTGTCGAATAGTTACTGTCTCGATTCCGGATTATTCGATCTTCTTTCCGATAACCGTTCCTTTTATTCCACGATATTATCGGCACCGGATGGGGTAACCGCTTTTATCTTTATCCCGATGTCATGAATGGTTATCGGTACCAAGTTCTCAGTATCCCACGTATTGGGCCTGTTGTACTCCTTTCTTCTAGCTCAGTCAAATATGAGCGCCAACAATATGAATCATACAAAGCCATCTATGTACACCACGATTCAATTTATTTTCATGCTTGATGCAATATTATATAAACATGCTCGGAGAATGAATACTTGAGTTGCCATGTTATTTATTAGGATGATAAAGTTAGTGCATACCTGTAGTTCGAAAAAGTTCAATCATTTGGAATCTCGCCGAATAAATTTTAATATCCATGGAAATGGAATTAAGGGAAGTTGAAGCAAGTTATTAATGTATGTGATATTGATCACCCGGAAATAAAATAAAGGGTCTACATAGAATACGGCATCCATCCATCCATCCACCAAAAATAATGATAAAAAAAATGGAAAAGTAATCTTGGGAAAATTTATATTTCAGTAACATTAATTAAAATTCTGCCAAAAAACTCTACTCTTCGACTTTGTACTTTCGGATTTTTTAATCAAATCTCTAAACTTATAATTATCTAACAAACTTTCTAATCAAATTCCTCTGACACCACGTCCAGCCGAGGTGGTCGTCGGGGGATGTCCTAATGTGACGTGGATGAAACCTTCCTAACACGGACGTGCATGTAGGCATCCTCATTGACAGGATTTTCTTGACATTATACTTCGATATTGTTGGTATTGGTTGGATTTGGTGTTGGAAGATGATAAAAGTGTAAAATTTGATTAGACAAATTAAAAAAATAGTGACTTGATTACAAAAAGTTAGGGAAGAATATGGATGAAAAGTAGGAATTTTCTCAGATTTCATATTATATATTTCGAGTCTGGGACAAGTCAAGTCAAGCACTAGAGGAAAAGGCCAAAAGAAAAAATGAAAAATTTCCTCCCGACCGACTAAGCACTAGATGAACGTGCCTTGAACGATTGGCGTAATTGGTGCTCGATTACTTCTATGTTTTCCCATCTTTAAAGGCAGGATTTGCAAATTCTGTTTTATAGCAGATGCGTACTTTGGACGCTCTACGCAACATTCCAAAGAACGTTTGTTGGAACCTCACATGTTTCTGACCAAGAAACCTGAGGAGATTGGTGCTGGAGCCAGGCTGACTGAAGTGAGGAAGAACAGGACATGCCCGCGGCTAAAGACCTGATGGGAGGACCCAAGTGACGGTGTAATACCGTAACGACGGGGTGCCGTGGTCCGTCTGAGGGTCCATACGGTCCTAATCTAAGCTCAGCGTGATGAGACCGTTGCCACTGAGCAGATTGCGAAGGATTTGAAAGATCATGTGATCAGGCCTGTGATTCCACCTCATTATCTTTATCTCGACAACAAGACGACTTTCCACCGCGACAGGCATTTGTGATCGGTTGGCCCCATGGTAACGAGGGCCTCCCCGGGAGGGAGATAATTATCGACATTTATGGTGATTGGGGTGCTCATGGTTAGGGATGTGCAAAAGAACCGGGACTCGCTCGGACTGCCCGGGACCGCCCGGAACCGGTCCGGTTCCCAGTTCCAATTTTTTGGAACTAGTGGGTACCGGTCTGGTTCCCGGTGTGGAACTGCCCATCCATCCACCTGGACCGGACCGGTAATATAATAATAATATATTTATTTTTTAAATTTTTAATTAAAAATCTGACCAAAAAATCAATAAAATAAAATAAAATAGGAGAGTTGTTTTGTTTGCTTGTTGACTATTGTAAACTTGTGGCAAACTCCCATGTGTCATATATTATATAGACTACGGATGTATTTGTTATGAAGTTTGTAAAGTTATGAACTTTGTGATGGATCTTGTTGTGAACACAACTCACTAACGGGCAAGAATTAGACCGGTCGATTTTTTGATTTGTCAAGAGAAACTTAGTGGGACTAGTTCCATGGATCCACCTGAGAACCGGATCGGACCGGTGGTCTAGTTCTCGAGTGGATCCATGGAGCAGACGAGCGATTCTCGGTTCCAATTTTTTGGAATCAGTTCTTAGCGGGTGGTCCATGATTTCAGGGTGAAAACTGCCCATCCGGACCATACTCGTCCCTGCTCATGGTGGTGGTGCTTTTTCAGGAAAGGACCCTACCAAAGTTGACCATAGCTGAGCCTACATTGTTGGGAAAGCTGCGAAGGGCGCTGTAGCTTCTGGGCTCACTTGACGCGGCATTTTGCGGGTTTCTTATGCCATAGGCGTTCCCGAGCCGTTATCTCTGTTTGTAGACACTTGATTAAATTAGGAAGATTCCAGACAAGGATACTCTGGCTTTGACGAAGGAAAATTTTCATTTCAGGCCAGGAGTGATCTCTATCGATTTTGATTTGATGTGATAAGGCAACTTTAGGTATCAGAAAACAGTGGCAGATGGTTATTTCAGACGTGATGACCCAGATTTCACCTGGAAGACAGTGAAGCTTCTCAAACCTCGCAAAGCATAGAACTTTGCCTTCCTCTGGTCACACTTTAATCTTACATGATTTCTGATTTCGTGGTTATGTTCTATTCGTGGTACTTGGTAGCAGATTCTCAAATAGTTTTTCGCCTCTCAGGTGAGATTAATGGAAGACAGAAGAGAGGGAATCCTGAATTGTGTTTATGTTCTATTTGATTATGATGTTTGTCCCATACAATCAACTATTCTTTTGAAGCTAGATAAGGCATGTCGTTCACCACACTGAGAATCATGAATTCGAGTCATGCAGGGCTAACTGATCGGCATCTTAGGAACTAGAAGTTTCTGTCGATTTGATGAATTTTGAAATGTAACATACAAGTGTACCGTCTATAAAGCTGTAGTATTGAACAAACTTAAAAATTAACTCTCTTCTATTGTTTGCCTATCGTTTCTTCTCGAACTTTTCTTGCATCCTGTACTTTGGGGATGTACATGGTTCATGTCCAACGTATATGAGCAAGATATAAATGGCGGGTACTGTTGGCACTCTCCGTTCATACAGGAGCAATCTCGCTGTCTACACCGGCCATGGCAACTTTGCCTGCCATCCAGCTCTTTAGCATCTGTAGTGAAGCTTTCGGCTGATCCATCGGAACCATGTGCCCCGCATTATGAACCTGAAATTCATCACACGCCAGAATTGAAATTATAATTTGCCTCTCATCTTTGAAGTATGTTGGGTGTGAGTGCGCTCACACATTGCAAGTTTGCGTGTGTGCTTCTGTTAGAGAGAGAGAGAGAGAGACCTTCAAGAAAGTAAGTGGTCCATGGCTCTTCATCAATCCTGACTCGGCACCATCGACGACAAATGGAACATTAGTAGATGTTCCAAACTGCTTTTGACCAGACCACTCCATGGCATGAACCCAGTTGGAGTTCCCTGCTCAATTTAACATCAGGAAACATATGTCATACACCAGGTAATGTTCCGTTTGATTCTGTCTAGTGTCTACCAACTTGAAAGATCGGGTTGTTCTTACCAAGCCAATTACAGATGAGATCATATTCACCAGCGTAAATGAGCACCTTCAGCCCATCCTCAAGAAGCGCGGGGATACCCGCTTCAAGATTCTTCATCCAATCCGTGAGCATGGCATCATATACAGTGCTGCTGCACGACACGAACTCTATATTCCCGACCCCTAACGCATCTCTCACAGTCTTTTGGTTCAGGAATGTCTCCAAGTTTGAGAAGTCGTAGCACAGGTCTCCCTCACAGCTCCTTCGAATATCATAGTACTGCAGGCCAATCATCAACATGTCAAATTTAATGTAATCGAACGTTATATTCCGAAAAAAATAGTCTGTCACGGTCCTACATTGATGTCCCCGGCAATGTCCATGATCTTATTGAAAATACTGGTGCAATCTTCATATGAAGTCACACAAGCATTTCCACCGTCAGATGCTGCACATTATATGCAAGTTTTAATAGTTAAATCTCTGCTTTTAGAGAGAGAAAAGAGAGAGCTTCTCCGATGTTTATATGAAGCATAAACAGAGATTTAGGACCAAAAAAGATACCACACTGCTTAATCGCCTGTTTGCATTCTGGGAGCATTGTGCTTATGCTGTCGTGATCGGCCTGTGTAATTAACATCATGTTTAGAGCATAATCCGTGTATGATTCATACTGGATCTCAGGATCAGTTAGGCCATTGCCAATTGCAAACCCCTGTTCGAGATTCAGAAGTTAACAATGTCAAAAGAAACAATAAGTGAATATTGTCATAGCAAAGAATTACCATACAAACATGCAGTACCTTCAGGTTTATGTAAATTCCTTCCTTTGCCTTGTTACCTTGGTGAACACGAGCAGCAAAAGCTGGAATGTAGTGCCCAGCATACGATTCTCCAGTTATGTAAAAATCATTCTTGACAAGTTGAGGATGCGCTGCAAAGAACGCCTGACCATCGTAGTGAAAGATTAGTCTATCATACGCTTGATTTCTTATCTTGAAAAGTACCGAACTGAAAATTGGCTTTACAAAAGTAAACAATTTTGTGTAACCAGGCACTCACGTTATGATCAATGAGTACGTGTATACCTGCAAGAAGTCGTACAAGTCATTGCTGACACCCTGCTCATCATGCCGAACATCGTGCTCATCAGAAGAGTAACTAAAACCGGTCCCAGTAGGCTGGTCGACGAAGATGAGATTCGACTCCTGTGGGGGAAAAAACATTACAAATGCATCAAATGTAACTCTTGCAATTATCACACGCAACAATTAGTTTGTCAAAACAAGCTTGGAAATTTGTTTGCTGTCTGGCTATCCAAGGTGATAGCGGCACAAGAAATTGGCAATTGCTTTCGAGAAAGAAGACTTGAACCAACTCGACCAACATCATATGTAATTATGTCAAGAAACAAAACAACAGAAGAGAGTTGGAGGACGACTCGGCAAACACACGAACGTCAAACTATTGAAAAAGATAACAGAACAAAGAGGAAAATCCAAACAATGATGCAACGTTCTTTGGAGTATCAATTATGATTAATAACGCTATGATCTGTCACTCGCTCACCTTGTCCCAGCCGTAATCATTCCACACAAGAGACAAGTTGTTGGCAATATGGAAAGGGCCATTCTCATAGAACAGTGCCAATTCACTGCTACAACCAGGCCCTCCGGTTAACCATATCACCACCGGGTCATTTGCGCTGCTCCGCGATTCGAAGAAGAAGTAGAACATCCTGAAAAATCAGACAAAAAACAGGACAAAGAATTATAACCAGAACTTGATGAATTATAAGGTGCCGCATCTCGTTTGGCTCACGCGATTCGAAGAAACAGATCTAGAAATAAATTTTCTTGGTGGTTTTCCTGACCGAATTCTGTTAACTTCTCATTTTTTGAGGTTTAATGGATAACCCCATTAATTTCCTATCATCTAGGCCTATCAAAATAAGTATAACATGTGAATCTAAATGCTCCTAGAACATCATAATTAAGTACTAGATATAGGAAAAGGGTACTCTGCATCAAGAACATCAATAATTGGCTATCCTAGTTAATCCCAAGGCCTCACCTTGCTGCATGGGAGTGCGGAAGCGGATAATACCCGGCATGGTGACCCAGGTCCTGAATGGATGACCCGGACTCGCCGAGAAGCGGGAGCTCAAAGCGCCTCTCGACAATCTTCCCACCGGAGTTCAAAGAAGAAGAATCGACACCACCAGCTTCAATATTAACAGTTTCTTTGGGGAACAAGTTGAACCCTCTAATGAGCTTCTCCGCTTGTGTCCTCGGTGATAAGTTGGCGGTTAAAGAGGATGCTTTTGATGGTGGTGCAGTTGAGAAGGATGAAGTAGAGAAGAAAAGGAGGAGAGAGAATAGAAAGCTGTGCTTTGAGAGAAAAGTTGATGCCATTGTTGAGACTTTTTCTGAGAGAAGACTTTAAAGTTTAAGGGGGAGGTTGATGATTGGTGATGACCAATCGTGGGGCTTTTATAGTGTCTGATGTCAAGGACGTGCTTGATAAGGCTCCCGGAAAATGTGGCTGACAGACACACAGAGGGACAGAGAGAGGTATATTTGTCTGCTTCTTATTGTCATTTGGTATGTCTTTTTTTGCGTCTTTGTTCCTTGTTTTGTTGCTTTATTGCAACAGATTGAACTGAGACAGAGGTGGTGGTGGTTATGTCTTTTTCGAAATGAATTGTATTTGCACGAAAAGGAATTGCGTAAAGATCATTGGGAATAGACGATGAATGACGACGGTTCACATCTTGCTGCTGCATAAAGTAAGTGGCATGATATCAATATGATCCCTGCTCATCATGAAATTGAAAAAGGCAATTTTCCTTCCGTTTTTGCCCGGTTCTTTTGTATGGATTGTCTCTCTACAAGAGTAAAGCATCCAATTTACCAACCCCCCCAAAAAAATTAGTTCCATGTTTATTAAATACAAAGAAACATGTTGTTTTCTCTTTTGTAACATATAATATGAAGAAATTGTCCGATCAGCCCATTCAATGCACATTTCATCGGGTCATTTGTACATACGCTTTTGAGATACTTTCTCATTTTTAACCAAATCGATTTTTTATGGGGCTGTCTAGGTAAAGCACAATTCAATGAAATTTCATGTTAGATGAAATCTTTAGGGTCACATGAACATGCTCGGAATTTGAATACTTGAGTTGCCATGTTATTAATTAGTGTGATTCTAGGATCATAAACTTAGTGCATGCATGTAGTTGGAAAAAGTTCAATCATTCGGAATCTCGCTAAATAAGTATTAATATCCATTGAAACGGAATTAAGAGGAGTTGAAACAGGTTTTCATGCATGTGGTCTTGCTTACGTGGAAGTGAGAAAGGGTCTCTGCAGAACACAGCATTCACTCACCAAAAACGAGGAGAAAGAAAAAGGAATCTTGGGGACAATTGATTTTTAGTATCATAAATTAAAATTATGACGAAAAGAACTCTAATTTATGTTTTGACACTATCACGTTTTTCCTAATCGATTCTTTGAAATTTTAGTTTATCTAATCAAGTCATTTTTTTTAATTATCTAATCAAATCCCGCCTACATCAAATCCAACTTACATGATCGTCGAATGAAGCCATAGGATAACGTGGACAAATCTTTTTCAAACTTGAACATCCATGTGGATGTCCATAGCAGCTAAATTTAACCTCCACGTCCATGTGGGGATCCCTATCCACATGACATTTTAGTGTTGCCTAACTATCGAGTCAGTTGAGTTTGATCAAACTTTATATTGAGTGGCCTTAATCAGAAAGTTCGTGATAATAGAATGATTCGATTAAACAAACTAAAAATATAGAAGCTTGACTAGAAAAAGTGTAAAAGTATAAGGACTAAAAAAAAATTTTCCCCAAATTATTATGTTTTTGGAGTATGGACAAGTCAAGCACTTCCGTAGGACTACCAAAAGAGTAAAAATAGGGAGGAACAAAAGGAAAAAGGAAAAAAAAAACGAAAGAAAGAAGGAAGAAATTTCCTCCCGACCAACTCACAACTAGAAAACGTAGTGGATGAACATGCCTTGAACGATGGGCATCATCGGTGTTCGATTGCTTCTAATTTTTCCCATCTTTAAAGCCAGGATCTTCGACTTTTTATTTAACAAATGCATACTTGTACACACTACGCAAAACCTTCTTTTTTCGGGAGAATTTAATACTATACTATATCCATATTTTACGAGATTAATTAATTACAACGAGATATCGTTCGGTGATAGATGGAATGTAGCTAGAAAATGGTGAAGAGAGAGTAAGCCCCGTGATTTTTCATATATTATAAACGTTCGCGTAATTCTCCGTCGCTCCGTCATGGTTGCACACGTTTTAAATTTATTTGTTTACATAATTCGTACATATCGGAGACAATTTTTGTGCTCTTACTTGAGGAAATATATGGATCCCGATTTTTAAAATAATTATTTTTATACGTTATGTTGCTGCTGTAAATGGGATGAGTAATCGCCACGGAAGTCAGCGTACTTTTGGCACTTCGTGGATCGATGTGGAATGCTAAACATTCTAAGACTTGCTTTAAAAAAAAAGCAAAAAGGATAAAAAAAATTATAATTTTCAATTTAAAGTATAGAGCGAAGGTCCCGACTTTGTAGGCGCATTATTAGGTTGATCCTTGAAAGTTCATTATTGCTCTTGATCCATCCATAAGAAGTGCTTTTTATAAGAAGACATCGTCACATGCAGATGATAAGAGAGCGTCCAAAGAAGAACCCTCAAAAGGGCGATGTGCAGTTTTAATTAACTGCAAAGAGTGTGACCAAATAAAATTTTTAATTGCGAAGAGGCCATTAAAGATATAAATTCATTAAGTAAGTTCATATAAAAAAAAGGGAAAATGATACAAATGGTACTTGAACTTTGACTTAATGTACAATGTGGTCCCTAAATTTTTAATTTATTCAACGTGGTCCATAAACTTTTGATATATTTCAACTTAGTCCCTAAACTATATGTTTCATATAATACGAAGACTAAGTTGAACATGCACCAAAAATTTAGTGACCACATTGAAATAAATTAAAAGTTTATAGGCCACATTGCATATTGGTTCAAAGTTCATGAACCATTTGTGTCATTATCCCAAAAAAAACAGATTATAATAGTTTTTTTATGACAAAGAAGTCTACCTAATTTAGATAGGCAAAAAATGTTTAGTGGATTTATTTGTCAATACTACTAGTTATTATATGTCGCGCATTAGTAGTCTATATGTTTAAATTGAAAGTATCTTTTGGCTCACTTTTATTTCCCATTTAAACTTTGCAAACTCGTTTTTGTAAACGTAAAGCAAAGAGGAAAAAAAATGTAAAGTTGATGAAAAAGAATAACAAAAAGGTAAAACAAAGATATTAACCACCCACTTTTTTTGTAAAGAAAGTGCACTTCATAAAGTTACTTAATTGTCCTCATAATGCAATAATCAATCTAATCCATGCACTCTATGTGAAAAATTTAGAATGCTTCTCTCAATTTGTTTTAAATTTTTTTTTTGGTAAGGTTGTTTTAAATTTTGTTTGTTTACATTTATTGAACAGATAGGAAAATGTCCATTCAACGATTTATTTCTAGATTAGGATTACAAAAAAAATTAATGTTAAGTGTTTTATTTCTCCTTGAAATTAAATTTATAATATTTTAATAGCTTATAATGTTGCACAATGAATGAAAATTAAGGCTCTGTTCGTTTCCGGAAAAATATTTTTTTGGAAAATATTTTCCGCATTTTTCGGTGTTCAGGGGCGGAAAATGTTTTTCGTGGAAAAATATTTTCCTTCCCCACCCCCAAATCCTTCATTGTTTTGAAGAAAATGATTTCCTCTTTTCACAAAGAGGAAATCATTTTCCCCCAAAGTCAAGGCAAAATTGCCCATAGGAGGGAAAATGTTTTCCGTGGGAGAGGAAGTTGATCGCCGGTCGCCGCCATCAGCCGCCGCCGTCGCCCGCTGCCACCGCCGCCACCTGCCGCCGGATCGGCTGTCGCCGAACACTAGAAAATATTTTCCGAAACTTTTTCAAATTTTAGCCGAACACCAGAAAATTGTGTTCCAGAAAAATATTTTTTAGGAAAATGACTTCCGGGAAAATATTTTCCAAAAAGAGAATATTTTCCGGCAAACGAACGGAGCCTAATTACACATATTTTTTCATCCCTCGCCTCTAGTGGGCGGTTATCATTAAAGACATTATATTTGCATACAAACTTAATTAGATATGGATTAGGGGTGAGCAACTTGGACCGCCCAAACCGGGATCGGACCGGACCGGACCGGACCGGACCGGACCGGACCGACGAGTTTGGTCCGGTTCTCGGGACTATCGGTCCGGTTCCCGGCTCCTAAAAGCGGAACCGGTTTCCGGGCGGTCCGGTTCCCGGTTCCAAGGGGGAACCGGACCGAACCGAACCTACTATTTAATATATATTTTTGTTATTTTTTCTTTAAAAAATTAATAAAATGTGAACTAAACTCCATGTGAACTTCATTATCATAAATTCATTGATAAAAATTAATAAAATGTGAATTAAACCCTAAGTGAACTTCATTGATATAAATTTATTAAAAAAAATTAGTAAAATGTGAACCAAACCGTAAGTATTTGATAAAAAAAAATCCTAAACTCTAAATAATCGGTTTCCGGTCCTAAAACAAACCGGTCCAGTCCGCGGTTCCCAAAATTGGGAATCGGTTCTCTCGGTCTGGTTCCCGGTTCCACCTTGGAACCGGACCGGACCGGACCGGGAACCGCTCACCCCTAATATGGATGTGAGTGATGTTCGTTACAACCCACCAATCAGTTATTGCAAGAAATTTCTTCAATTATAAATGAAGAAAAATATAGTCCTATAATATTTTTATAGCATCAATTTTGAGTACATTACCACATGAAAAAATATAATATCATATATCTATCATTATCCATGAAAGATTTTAATCGGTAGGGTTTGTTCGTCCTTACATATTTTAGTAAAAAATAGCTTTTCCTTTCCTCTAAATTTTGAAGACGGGAAATAATCTTCTAAAATTCAAAAGACTAAAAAATTCTAGATGACTTTACATGTCAATATATCTACCTTTCAAAATATTGCACATGCTAAAGATCAAAGGAAAGTCAAGTTCCAAATCAGGCAAGAAAAAGAGAAAAGAAATATAAAAAATGACTCCAAATAGTATAATCATGGAAAATTCATTCAGTTTAGTGGTAGCTAAGCTAACGAAGAATTTGTGGATGCAAAGAATGATTTTGCTTGCAAGACACTCAAATGCTTAATGACTAAAGTCTAAATGGATAAAAATATGTGGTTGTCTTTATCACTAAAGTAGCAAAAAACAGTTCTTTATAGATGTAAAAGGAAAAAGATGCGATTCGAATCGACTAAATGACACGAAAAGGTTTGATTTTACTCTACGCGTCAAAGTGGTGGGACTTGAAAGTCTTAGGAGACCTTCCAAATTAACTCTTCATCCCACTAAACTAAAGCCATGTATAGTTCAGAATCTCCTAGGATCAGATGTCAAAAGGTCAGTTGTGACCAAATTTAGGGTCCATGAAAAATATTTTCCAAAGAGTTATTTTTTAGGAAAATGGTAATTTTTTTCAACGTTTGGTTGAAAACTGAAAAAAGAATCAAAAAATATTTTCCATCGTTCAACATGGAAAATTTGATTTGATTTTTTTTTTAAATACACATACATTATTCGGGTACTAATAACTTGCGCACGGGCACTAGCATCCCAAGTCCAATCTCGATGGATCCCAACCCAAGCATTGGGGACCCAGACACTGGCACTTGGGTCTTGAGCAAGAGCACAAGCACCAATCCCATATCCACAGAGGCTGTGCCCAAGGCCTCGGTGCCTAGGCTCAGATCCCTGGCACCCAAGCCCTAATCTACAAAAGCCGAGCGCGTGACCCCGGTGCCTACGCTTGAGCTCGAGTGCACAAAGGTCAGGCTAGGGACCTAGCGCTCGGACTCAAATTCCCGACACTCGAGCCTTGGTCCATCGAGGCTAGTTCCCATGCCTAGGTCATCGGTGCTTTTGCTCGAAGCCCTGATGCCCAACCTTAAGACCCCAATATGTGTGCCCGGATCCTTGGTGCTCAGGCATTAACACTGGGGTCCCAAGTCGCGGCCTCGATAGACTGAGACTCAAGCGCAAGGAATCAAAGCATGGGCATGGGGGTCTCGAGCCCAACCTTGGTGGATCCTAGCCTAGGAGTCGGGGACCCAGGCATGGGCACCAGGGTCCCGAACCCCTGCCTCAATGGACCTAGGCTTGGGTGCAAGGGATTCGAGCCCGGCCTCAGTGGATCCCGGCTTGGGCGTCAAGGACCCAAGTATGAGCACTAGGGTCCCGAACCTCAACCTCAATGGACCTAGGCTCAAGCACGGAAGGATCTGGGCACGAGCACTGGGGTCCCAGGCTTGGCCTCGATGAACCCGAGCTCGAACTCTATAGACCAAGGCATGAACACTAGGGACTTGAGCCCGGCCTCGATGGAGCCGGGCGCAAGTGCTGAGGTCCCGTGCCTTGGCCTCGATGGATCAGGGCTCAAGCGTGGGCACTGAAGACCCAAGTGTCAGGGACAAGCATATCCTTTGTAGACCCGGGCCTAGGTGTTGGAGACCCTAGCCCAAGCACTAGGGACTTGGGCATGGCCTTTGTGGACTTGGAGCTAGGTATCGTGGATCTGTGCATAGGTACTGAGGTCCCGCACTCAGCCTTTTTGGACTTGGGCCCTAGCCTTGATGGACCTGGGTACTGTCGCGGAGGCCTCGAGCACTGTCTCGACCTGGGGCGCCAGAGACTTGATCCTGAATGTCGAGGATCTAGGAATAAGTGTTAGAGCTTCCGTGCTCAAACATAGAATTTATGGCCCAAGCACTGAAATCTAGTCATATCTTGGAAAATAATTTTCAATTTTTTAAAGTTGAAATCATATTCCTAAATGTAAGAATAGGTTTCCCATTAACTAAGAAAACATTTTTCATTAACTCATTTTCCTAAGAAATCCATACGCCAGAAAACAAGAAAAATGTTTTTCGCGAAACAAACGAAATCTTAGTGACAAATGTACCATGTGCTAGCTATACCTATTGTTTCTAAATCTACAAATCTATGAAGCTAAAAGTAAGATTGTTTCTTGCTCCCCGGGTTTTAGTGACTACTACTTATATGATCATCACGGCTGGTCGTGACCTAGTGGTATCGGCCGATATCAAAGAATGTGGGTCATGATTTTGCATCCACTTGTGGTAACAGTGCTTGTATCTTGCTTTGATGGCACGTGTCCCAAACCTCTAGTATCCCGGTTAAGTGATGGTTAGTTGTGGTCATGAAAAATCGAAAACTGAAAAACAGAGCCGAACTAAATCAATAAGTTCGTTTTATCTTTATAGGTTCATTGATATATTTCTCCCCGTAAAAGAAAGTTGAAAATTGATTGTGGTATTTTCCTAGAGTAGGGAAAAAAACAAACAAAGAGTAAAGTGGTGAGGACAGGTGAAATGTATCTCTAATCTCACTCCCTTTAGACATGAACTATTGCCCTGATTGATAAGACCCGTGAAACTTTAAAATTAGCGCAACCGCTTCTAAAGCCTTCACGGATGAATAGTATCCCGGCTTGCCTTGGACAGCATGCTTTATGTAAGTGGGCCATGATCCTTGGAACTATGTGCACATGCCGTTAAAAAAGGTGCTGATGATCAATGTCAAACAAACGCAAGAACCAAAACCAAAACCTAGAGCGAAATCCACTGATTTTTTTTCTCATTGAAGCCACCTCTATCTCTCTCTCTCTGGCTATTATACACATGTTTCTGTTTCAATGCATTCTTTTGTATCTTTCCCATAAAGATAATGATGATTCACAACTAACATACGCATTATTTGGAGCCTAACTAGATTCCACTCTTGCGTGGTGGAGATGGCACGGCGCAGTTTTAATTATTTGAGCTTCCAACAAATATAGTTTGGATGTTGTTATGAAGGGCCCCGAATTCAAGAACGCCTTGTCGGTGCGAACATATTTACGTGATTTGACTTATGTAGGGGAAGAGATCCAACCCGATCCGTTGAATGTCGCAAGAGATTACGCGATGAAATCTACTCGATCAAGTCGCGGCTGTTCCACAATCGTATTTGATACTACTAGGTTATGTGTTTGGAAAATATGTTTCAAAGCTGCAAACTTTCAATTAGATGGACAACTTCCTAAAGGTGCTGCGGAATACTGTATGTAAGTATGGAGTTGTGGAATCATAAAGTGATTGCAACATACTAGTGATATCGAGTGACCCGAGACGGACCAGCTCTCCCCATGGCCTTTTCATGCCGGCACTTGAAAGTGTCGTTCTAAACCCGGATCACCAATTATCCCGGTAGGCCCTGCTGCGCTGTGCTATGCCGACTCGTGCCTCAAGCCCTGAAAATCAATGAATGACGTGCAATTCACTGCAAACCAAGGTTTTTTCAAGTAATTATCTCGACGGGATCGAAGGGTTATCACTAAATTCTGCATGGGATATAGTTTTGGGCCAATTCGACTGATGTGAACTTTTGTGCCCACAAAATCTCAGTGAATTAAGATTGTCTCAACTCTCAAAGATCATGGCCCATGTAGGAAATACCCTCGCAAATAGAGACCAAGCCCACTACGAAATGATGGGACAACAAAAGATTGATGTCGCGACAATGTCCGATTTGTGATTTTCAGCTTGTAATGCAAATGATAATCATTCAATTTCAGAAATCAATTTATTATTAAAAATCTATTTTTTAATTTCTATTCCCCAAGTAATTTTCTAAGCAACGATATGTATTTGATAACAATACAAAATTTATATTCTCGAAACAGAAATTCATTTAATAACAACACAAAATTTCTCCCTCCTGACAGCCAGTGCCTGGCGGCCAGCAGAGGATGGCAGGTGGCAAGCGACCAGCCACCGGCTAAGGACGATGGTTGATAAATGATTGCGGGAGGCAGACGACAACCAGCAAGCAGCTACGGGAGGCGAATGGCTGTGGGAGGCGAACGACAGTAGATAGCAGCAGGAGGCGACTGGCGACGGTCGGCAGGTAGACGGCTGGCTAGTAGCGAAGGCAAGTGATGAGAAGAGCTTTCTGTTCCATAAATATAACAGTCTCACTTTTGTTACATACCTATTTTTAAAATCAAAATTTGTTCCAAAAATAGAAAAATGAAATTGTGTTACCAAATGGATTACTGTTTCGAACCTATTTTCGGGAACAAATAAATAAAAAATATAGAGAAACAAAATAGTTACCATGCGTATCCTAAGAGTTCATCTCAAGATCGGTTAGGTAGAAAACTTGCTATAACCACGACGTTTAATTACATAAATTGTAAGCCGAACCACCTCCCAAATGAGAATAAGAGATCTATTAGTACACTTGGACGTGGAGGAAGCCACCGTACCCGTCACGTGTATTTTTGTGAAGTTGTGGTCCCAAAACACTCAATGTTTTCAATAATAAAAGTCCAAATCGAAATTAATCGATGGCCAATTAAAGTATTAAATCTGACTTGAAAATCAAAAGATAATGGATTCTAATATAGCTTAAAACCTTAGAAACTTTGTAAAATTCGAATTACCGGAACAGTTCGTAGACAAATAATTGAAAAGGGATAAAGAAATTGCAAATGACTTTTATTGAATCCGATTGGGCAGCTTACTATTTTTGGATGCCATGCTTGCTCTATGACTGAATTTGAATACAAACTTTTCGATGGAAATTAATATTGTACGAAGGGCTGGTAAAACGCTTAAAAGCTTTTATAATTGAATACAGATACAAGAATTAGGAAATCTAATCTAATTCAAATTCGAAAATCAAAACACTAAACAAAATCTAATCCGAATGATCTTCTTCAACACTTGACTGGGACTCCTTGATTGATGTTGTACGATATTTTCATTGAAGTATAGTGTCTATGTTGAATATCTTAAGAAATATGTGAGCAGATGGATGTAATAGGTGTCTTTTATTCATCGTGTATCTTTGATGGACTATTCGGTTACACATCCCGATCTCCTTCCATACGAACCTCTATTTACCTTTTGACTTGCACACTTGCTACAAGAAGCCACTCTCGATCCTCCGGCTATAGTTATACCTCAGTTGACGGATCCTTCTTGACTGGGATTTTAACATCCTTTTATGTTTCCAATCAATTAATAGTGTCACGCGTCATGATTTCTACCTAAATTTTATCTATTAGAGACTCACGATCGTTAAGTTCCTCGGACATTCTATCGGCTGGTTTGTGGGCCAAGTGCATTGTTATGACCTTTATGATCCACAAATTTGTCTAGGAATTCTATCAAATGAGTCTTATGGATTAAGTGCATTATAATGGCTTGATTTAGATTGTAGCTTCTTTACATTTAGGCCCAAATCTCAAAACATATACAAATGCATCAAGATTTTGCCATGCTTATTATTGGATATGGGACTAAGGCCTTACGCAACATATTTAGACCTCTTCATGAGAACACCCACCTACGAGAATTTTCAATTTCTATAGCTTGCGATCATCATTCACATGTCTCTATCAAAGATTTAACACTTCACTGTCAAATCTTGCATAATCTGCTCTGGTTGTTTTCATAGATACATATTTAATGTGGTTAATTTCCGGCGGAGATTCGCATATCTATGAGTCATGTCCCACGACGTGAACATGCATCCTCTCCCTGTAGAAGTTCATTAGCTCCAATCATCTTCATTTTTTTTTATGATGATTCTTCTACGCTATGACCATGAACATGTAGAACATGAGGTGAATCGAGTTAGAGTTAAGGCTCCATTTATTTTGCGATAAATAAATGATTTAAAAAATTTTACTCAAAAAATGATCACTTATATCGCTCAAAAAAATAAATGAACAAAAAAAAATCATCATTAAGGAAAATGTTTAGACATAAATTATTGCCAACAATGAAAATTTTTCTCATTGGCAAACTATTTCACTCAATACGAACGATCACTGTTAGGAAAATGTTTTCTAAATCATTCATTTTCAGCGAAACAAACTAAGCCTAAAATTAAATTTAATCTCCCACTTTTTGGAATAGTACTATTTTTCATAGTTTTTACACTAAAATCGCTTTGAAATTTCCTGAATAACTCTTTGCAAATAATTGAGATACATAGCCCATGAGCAGTACAATGAAATCATAAGAAATATGTGCAAGGGCCTAAGGAAAAGGATGCTATATGTGATGCGAAAACATCCCTTGAACGTTTGGCTTTCTTCGGAATTTTTGTCACTGTTTATGAAGGAAAGCTCAACTAATCACGTCTTTAGCATAAATTACAAAAGCCGTGACAAGGTCCAGAACAACAGCTTAACAATAAACAAATGTTAGTGGATACTAATGCTAATAATTAAGATGGAAAAGATAGGGACCTCATCCTTTAAAGGAAAGATCATAGCATCATAGTGTCCGTAGGTTACATAGGCACATATGCCGTTGTCATATTTTCCTCTAAGAAGTGATTGTAAGGCCAAAACACTGGATTTTCTTCATGCCCATTGTTTTTTTTTTTTTTTGGTAAGGTTCTTCATGCCCATTGTTTTTTTTTTTTGGGTAAGGTCTTCATGCCCATTGTTTTTTCTTTTTTGATAACCCAGGAACCCCCGCACGGCCGACAGCCGGGGAGTAAACCCTGGGGGCGACACGTGCTAGCCACCACGCACGTGCCACCGGTTAAGTCACCCTGCGGCGCCCGGGATTCGAACACTCAACCTTTTGCGAGAGGAAGAGTGCGCGCTCCAACAGCGCCACCCAGGCGGGTAGTAAACTTCATGCCCATTGTTCATATACGTACGTACACCAATTTCAAGAATAAGATTGTACATTGATAATCCTCTACTATTAACATTAGCGACAAGTATGATGATTCATAATGTCGTAGTGCAGGTTAGCATGTAATTGTTCGGGCATTTCCACTCAGATTCGGACGTCATGTCGGCTTAAAATGGTAGCCTTGATGGATCTTACTTAAAAGACATATCAAAGCTATGTCTTTAATAAAAGCAATAACAAGCGTGCAAGCATGGATTAACTCCTTTCTTTTTCTTTACTATCCAAAGATCTTTTCGAACCCTTTATCAATTGATGGATTACGAGGGGAGACGCAAGAAAAGAAACAAGAATTAGAGCATGCGTCGCCGGTATAAAGAATATTTTGCACGAACCGCATCATCCGCCCTTGATTTGAGAATTATGTAGACAACTTAAATTTATATGATTTGTAATAAATATCCTCTAATCAAGCACTCATGCACGTGCAAGGTCAATACGACCGCGTGTGCGACCGGCAATATCGCCAGTATTCAAGGACGGCTTGTGCAAACCTTACTTTGCAATTACCACCACGTCCTTGTCATTGCATCAAATGCTCTTTACGTTCAACTTTGTCAAAGTAGAAATTTTTTGTTTTTCAGTTACATGCAGGCAATAATTCGTAATGTCTAAATATTCCTAAGTTTAAGGTTAAAGCAACGTGGTAAAGTTATTAGGTGATCAAGCGAGGCCAATGAGATGTTTCCAACAGGTACGTGTGTTTGGAGCAAGTAGAAGGGGTGGTTGATCAAATTGTGACTTTATACATGCAATTATCCATGGCCAAAAGCAAATCTTATAACATGCATAAGTCACCGCGTGTTTTTTTTTTTTGATAATCCAAGGGCCCGAGGTATGAATACTCAGTTACGTAGAGATCTATAAACACTTAGAGTGTCCCATGAACAGGTTAAATCCAGACCTTTGACTTGTGTAGGTGACCTTGATCCAGAACATTTTACACACGGATAATGGAACAGGTGACCTCCAGTTCCTAAGCTTGAAATCCTTCCATACCCCAATCAATTGCGACAACCTAGGGTTTTAGCCAGTCCTTCGAGCTCGTTGCGATTACACTTCCACATATTTTAGTTTGGACAATAGCAATGATTGCTTATTCCTTCGACAGATTGGGGCAGAAATGACAACTTCTTGAACCACCGATTGACACAAAGTTGTTCCGACCACTTTTGCTTTTAATAATTGAAGGACTCGTATTATTGATGAACAGAGTAAATTCTCGGATGAGAATTTTCTCTTTTTTCTTTAACATTTCTCTTAACAAAATTCATATTACGACTTGGATTATTTGAAAAATAGGAACTCTAACAAAGATCACTATCCTGATGTTACACTACAAAAAAACTGATTTTTTCCGACGAAATTTCCAACGAAAAATTTGGAAAAATTCGTTGGAAAACGAATTTTCAACGAATTTTCCAACGAAAAAAATTCGTTGGTAATAGGTCGTTGGAAATTTTTCCAACGAAAAATTTTAATTTTCGCTGGAAATTTGCGACGAATTTTCCAACGAAAAAAAATTCGTTGGAAAACTCGTGGCTAAATTCGTTGGAAACGAATTTTTTTTTCCAACAAATTTTTTTTCGTTGGAAACTACTAATTTTTTTTTTGGTCGAAAAATTGTGGAAATCGCTGGAAACGAATTTTTTTTTCCAACGAATTTTTTTTCGTTGGAAATTACAAATTTTTTTTTGGTCGAAAAATCGTGAAAATCGTTGGAAATGAATTTTTTTTCCAACGAATTTTTTTTCGTTGGAAACTACAAATTTTTTTTTGGTCGAAAAATCGTGGAAAAATTTTTTTGGTCAAAAAAAAAAAAAATTGTCGCAAAAATTGCCCTCGCCGGCGACGAGGCTTGGTGGCGTCGGGGGCGTCGGGGGCGTCGGGGGCGTTGGGGACGGCCCTGGATGGCCGCGGCGGCGCCGCGGGGAGGGAGCCGACGTCGCGGTGTCCATGGCGCCGGAGCCAGAGCTGGAGGAGAAGGGGGGCAGCGGGGGAGGAGGCGGAGGGGAAGGCGGAGGGGCAGACTGAGGGAGAAGGTCGGGGGCGTTGGGGACGGCCCTGGATGGCCGCGGCAGCGCCGCGGGGAGGGAGCCGACGTCGCGGTGTCCATGGCGCCGGAGCCAGAGCCAGAGGAGAAGGGGGGGCAGCGGGGGAGGAGGCGGAGGGGAAGGCGGAGGGGCAGACTGAGGGAGAAGGTGAAGGCGAAGGCGAAGGAGAGAGAGAGAGAGAGAGAGAGAGAGAGAGAGAGAGAGAGAGAGATGACCTTGACCGGGAAAAAGTAGGGAAATTGAAATATTGAATAACGAGCGCGGAAATTGAAATTTTCGTTGCAAAATTCGTGGGAAATTTCCCACGAATTTTGCAACAAAAATTGCACACACTAAAAAAATTACCCGGAAAATTGAAATTCGTTGGAAAATTCATTGGAAATTTCCAACGAATTTTTTTTCGTTGGAAATTTCCAACGAATTTTCCAACGAAAATTGTACACACTAAAATAATTGCCCGGAAAATTAAAATTCGTTGGAAAATTCGTTGGAAATTTCCAACGAATTTTTTTCGTTGGAAAATTTCCAACGAATTTTCCAACGAAAATTGTACACACTAAAATAATTTCCCGGAAAATTGAAATTCGTTGGAAATTTCGTTGGAAATTTCCAACAAATTTTCCAACAAAAATTGTACACACTAAAATAATTGCCCGGAAAATTGAAATTCGTTGGAAAATTCGTTGGAAACTTCCAACGAATTTTTTTTCGTTGGAAAATTTCCAACGAATTTTCCAACGAAAATTGTACACACTAAAATAATTGCCTGGAAAATTGAAATTCGTTGGAAAGTTCGTTGGAAATTTCCAACAAATTTTTTTTCGTTGGAAAATTTCCAACGAATTTTCCAACGAAAATTGTACACACTAAAATAATTGCCGGAAATTCAAATTTGTTGGTAAATTCGTTGGAAATTTTCCAACGAATATTCCAATGAAAATTGTACACACTAAAATAATTGCCCGGGAGATCTAAAATTCGTTGGAAAATTCGTTGGAAATTTCCAACGAATTTTCCAACGAAAATTGTACACACTAAAATAATTGCCGGAAATTCAAATTCGTTGGAAAATTCGTTGGAAATTTCCAACGAAAAAAAATTCGTTGGAAAATTTCCAACGAAAAAAAATTCGTTGGAAATTTTTCAACGAATTTTCCAACGAAAATTGTACACACTAAAATAATTGCCCGGGAGATCTAAATTTCATTGGAAATTTCGTTGGAAATTTCCAACGAAAAAAAATTTGTTGGAAATTTTCCAACGATATTTCCAACGAAAATTGTACACACTAAAATAATTGCCCGGGAGCTTTAAAATTTGTTGGAAATTTCCAACGAATTTTCCAACGAAAATTATACACACTAAAATAATTGCCGGAAATTCAAATTCGTTGGAAAATTTTCAACGAAAAAAAATTCGTTGGAAATTTCAAACGATTTTTGTGATTAATTTTTTTTCGTTGAAAATTTCCAACGAATTTTGCGACGAAAAATTTTTCGTTGGAAATTTCCAACGAATTTTATTTTTCTTTAGAAAATTTGTTGCAAATTTTCCGACGAAAATTTTTCGTCGCAAATTTTCGTGGCAAAAATCCGATTTTTTTGTAGTGTTACATACATGTTTCTCAATTTCACGACAACACTCAAGATTTCGTGAACTGTTGACATGCATTGTTCAAATTCAATCAACTCTAAGTCAAGTTTTCGGGTCTTGGCAAATACTATCGTTTCTAAAATTTTGCATTCTCTTCAATTTAAGTCATGTCGAATTCAGCTCGAGTCGGATTCCAGTGTGCATTTGTCGGGGTCCAGCTCTTCATATTATCCGACGATTCAGATCTCATAATTGCCATCAGAATCATCAATTGCATCCACAACTGCTATCAAAGTATATATATTCCCGTGTCTGCATTCCTGTATTTAGAATATCACATTAACCTTGCTAACAATGAGACAAACAAATCCACCGGCAGGATTATCTGGAAACAAATCCAAGGTATGAGGACACCAAGCGGTATGACAAAAGGCAAGGGTTTATGTGGAGAAAAAGACATCAAAATCTCGCATGTCGGCATAACATTTTGTACGACGCCCCCTTCTTGTTCTTCCTTAAGTGAAGGGATTGTCCATGTTTTCTATAAAAGTGATTAATAATTGAACCGTTTTAACCCGAAATTAAGGATGATGCCAAAGAAGATGATGCAAGGTTATCCATTCAAAGATTGCTTGCGCTATATTATATATGTTGAGCACGTATTCTTGTTGCAGGAGAGATAGGGTCGAGTATCTTACCAGGCTCCGACGTTAGCATGACGATTTAGAGACAAATTAACGTGCAATAACACTCTCGAACATATGAAAGATATCTTCTCTTCAGAATATCCTTATCTACAGCAACATCGATGTGCATTTTAACGATGGCTGAACGAAAGTTTTGAAGGGTTATTTCTTTTAGCATCGGAACTTGATTGCTCGCAAACCATACACAACATTTCATACGTTATCATACGTCGTCATCCGGATGTACACGTACGGTGCTCTATTTACGCATGTCGAACAACATGTGCCACAGCATAATGTGCCACAGCATACTAAAAGCGGGACATATATGAGATGTAATTTGTATTCCGATGTATGTTTCGTAGCATTGTGCGTCTATGCTACGACTAATGTATTGCCTCTTTTCCCTTGCAATAGAAATTTACGGAAAATCCGCGCTTGCATTGCATCTTCAATTCAATGGTATGTTCTTGTTATATTTGTAAATTTCTTTAGTTTTATCTTTCCATTCTCGATAATATAAGAAGGGTACGTACCATTATCAGGTACCGTTTCAACTTTTTTATGTCCATAATAATTGAAGCTAGCTCATGGGGCCATTGTTTGATATTGTTGAAACCTATAATTAATTAGGTTGTCAACGGCAAAAATAAATAAAGTAACGGAGACAAATGTGTGAATGTCGTCGGGAAGTGACGTAACCCATAAAAGGTTGTTTACGTAAGCAAACAAACAGCTGGCAAGCATTGAAATATCCTGGTGAGAAATTTGAGAATTTGAAATTGAAAAGACTAGAATCGTAGAAGAGGCAAGCACCACCTGAGTTTCCATACCGAAGGTCGTCAATGAAAATTTCTGTAGGGAGCCTAGGTCATTGAAGCTGTTGACAAGAAAGAAGAAAGGACAGATATCAAGATGAAAAGAGATTGATAATGGTTATCGCATAGGGAATGACAGGTGTCAAGACGGAAAAATATCGATGATGGTTATTGCATAGGGAAGGACAGATGTCAAGATGAAAAGATATTGATGACGGTTATCACATAGGGAAGGACAGGTGTCAAGATGGAAACAGATCGATGACGGTTATCGCATAGGAAAAGATAGGTGTCAAGACGGAAAGAGATTGATGACTGTTATCACATAAGGAAGAACAAGTGTCAAGATCGAAAGAGGTCAATGACAGTTATCACATAGGGAAGGACAGATGTTAAGACCGAAAGAGATCGATGACGGTTATCGCATAGGAAAGAACAGGTGTTAAGACGGAAAGAAATTGATGATGGTTGTCACATAAAGGACAAGTGTCGTGATGGAAAAGAGATCGATGACGATTATCGCATAGAGAAGGATAGGTGCCAAGACAAAAAAGATAAAATCGATAGCAATTAATGGACTGGTGTCATAAAATAAACGGCGAAGATGAGATCAACCGTAGTTATTGAATATGGTATCAGAAGATGATTATCAGACTCACAGTATAAATACTATCCGACAGTCAGAAACCCCCCCCCCAGCGAACACACGTCAAAATATTGCCTTTCAATTATCTTTATTTTTTAGTACTGCACTTTTAATTTCCCTAGTTGGAGTCGTCTACATTTTAAGCATAGTAGTTTTGTAATGTCGTATTGATGGAGTTCGGATGCCGCCAGTCAATGGCTGGACAAATTTGTCTAAATCGATTATAAAATTTGAAGCTCTTATTAGCAAAATCTCGTCACGGTATAAATTTGTGTTGCTGATAGAAATAAACAAGCTTTTTGTTCACTTCTGGATATCTCTTGTCCGGAGTTGGGCACAGAACTCGGCCTCCTCTCATTAAGAACTGAAAAACAACTTTCGATAAATTATATTTCGTCACGGGAGCATTTCCGGCAAAACAAATATATACGGTACCCGAAAAATCTTTACATATACATTTGTCCACCTTGAGCGGAAGTTATGTAGGGATTAGAGAATCACGACCCAGGAACTACGGCCCTTTGCCCATGTCTGACTAATATGTACTGGCTAAGCTTAAGCATAAGAAGTTTGATTCATATGTATGACTCAACGATTCATCATTTTGTATGTAGATATGTGTATATATACGAGCAAAAAAAGTCAACGCGGGCCTGGTGTACAGAGGTGTGAGTTTGTGCAACTGTCTGGAGCGTTGACCTAACTGCTTTCGTTTGAGCAATACATATGTACGTAGTTATATCTGCTATGCCATAGATAGATTGCTCTTTACTCGACCTTCGTGAACGAAGTTTTCTTGTCGAAAGAATCAAGCATGATACAAGGGACATGTCTTTTATAGTATCTAGTGTAGATCTATATATTGTTTAATATATGAATGTATGTATTTTTACAATCGGATAGAATGAGTTTAGACAACAATTTATGCACTTGTTTTCTTTGGGACCCCAGGTGTGAACAACCCTTGTTTTATGGCACAAAATATGCTTTGAGAGATATAAGATGTACTTAGAAATTATATCAGAACTCCTTTATAATTTGATATGTTGGAATAAGTGAGACGTAAAAATAGAATCACCAGCTTACCTAATAACTCAAGATGAAATTGTTGGGTCACTTGGTAAAACGATTTCAGTTAGAAATTTGAATGTATATTTACCTTTCGCTCGCTACGTCATTATCCTAATATAACATTTGAAAGTGGGAAAAGAGAACGAAGGAACACGACAGATGAAAGGAACATTTTTTGCACCATACCATATCAAAACGCTACCTATTTTGTCCCCATCTACAACTCCCATTAACCACCTTATCACCCTATGCTAATATAGGGGGTCCATCACTCCCATCAAACACCTTATCACCCTATGCTAATATAGGGGGTCCATCACACCTCTCTCTCTCTCTCTCTCTCTCTCTCTCTCTCTCTCTCTCTCTCTCTCTCTCTCTCTATTTATACCTACTCAACATTGTTGCCATGCTCAATCTAATACCCTCTGAACTCTCTTATCTTAGAACCTAATCTAAGGATCATGTCTTCGCCTTCTTTTTTCCTCTTCAAGTCACTCCATTTCTCTCTTCCCATCATTCTCATTGTAATTGGTATCACTTGGGCTTCCACAAGTGCACAGGGTCCGCCTTCGCCTGGCTACTATCCAAGCTCAAGGTTTGGCTCCATAGGGTTTGATCAAGGGTTCAGAAACCTTTGGGGCCCTCAGCACCAAAGGCTAGACCAGGGCTCGTTGACAATCTGGCTTGACACTAGTTCAGGTCTCCCCATCATCATTCCTTAGTCATCACAAGGTTTCTGATAATTATAAGCCTCCTCAAAATTCTTGGTATAAATATATTTATCTATGCCTTGTTCTGACAATTTAAACTTTTAGAATTGCATGTATTAGAGCATGAAATCCTGACTTCAATTCATTCCAGTCCTCTATTTACTTTCCTTATTATCCGCTTCCACGCTTTAGCCATAAATTAAAGTCCAATCCATGCATGAAAGAGAGTGTTAGAGTATTTAAATATTACATGATACATTCTTTTAACAGTGTAGGCTTTAAGAGCAGTTGGTTGTACCTCCCACAATATTTTTTGAAAAAATTAGACTCAGCATGATTGCATATTTGGATAGTGCACCTTATTTAATGGACTTTCATACAATTATTTGAAAAAAAGGTTCTTAACTTTCGGTCTATTGCTTATTTTTCAGAATCTTTTTGAGCTTATAATGGACTAACTTTAGCACCTTTTTTTCTTTCTTGGAAGCAGGAAGTGGGTTTAAGTCTCTTCACCCATATCAGTCTGGTTATTTCAGTGCATCCATCAAGCTACAAAGTGGTTATACTGCTGGAGTTATTACTTGTTTCTACGTAAGAGCTAGCATTACACATCCCTCCTAATTTTTTTATTTTTTAAAACTTTTCTCCTAAAAATGGATATCAAAATGCATGAGACAGCTTTTGCTCAACTCCCCTTTAATCCGATAAAAGGAAACATGAAATATCAATTTGGTTATACTGCTGAAGCTTATGTGCAGCTTCTAAATCTCCTTCTTCTATCCACAAGGACAGTATTATAGTAAGAGTATCGGGAAATATACCTTAGAAAATGTTTCTGAGAGATTAATGAATTTTTGGATATCATCAGCTCTCCAACAATCAAGCCCACCCAGGCAACCATGACGAGCTCGATATCGAGTTTCTGGGAACAACACCAGACAAGCCTTACACTCTTCAGACCAACGTCTTCGTCAGAGGAAGTGGTGATGGAAACATCATCGGAAGAGAGATGAAGTTCCACCTCTGGTTCGATCCCGCCAAGGATTTCCACAACTATGCCATTTTATGGACACCGAGTGAGATCATGTGGGTCTTCTTCTTTCCCTCTCCTTAACCTATTAGATTACTAATTTGGTTCGATCGGACCTAACAAATGTCTCAACTAGTCTCTTGAAGTCTCTTGGAAATCCCTTCATATGTTAAGTAGTCTGGTTCCGCAACTTTTGGCACGGTAATGTAATATGTAAAGAATGGTATAGATTCCGATACTATTCTTTGAAACGTGATAAGCATGATTTACAAGTATGAGGACAGGTCTAAATGAAATATTCCATACGATCTTATTCACTGTAACTGGAGCATTGGCAGATTTCTGGTGGATGATATTCCTATCAGGAGGTACCCGAGAAAGAGCGACGCGACCTTTCCCTCAAGGCTGTTGTGGGTGTACGGATCGATATGGGACGCATCATCTTGGGCCACCGAGAACGGCAAGTACAAGGCGGATTACCGGTACGAGCCGTTCGTGGGCAGGTACACCAATTTCAGGCTGAGTGGGTGCACCGCCGACGGGTCTGCCGGCTCGTGCAATCCGCCCTCCGTCTCGCCGTCGGGAGCAGGCGGGCTGAGCCGGCAGCAGTACTTAACAATGGAGTGGGTGCAGAGGAACCACATGGTCTACGACTATTGTTCGGACCCCAAGAGAGACCACACGCTCACGCCCGAGTGCTGAAAGGGAGCTTGGGAATCCGGACTTGGGTCGAGCTACTTCGATCTTTTTCAGTGATTGTTAGAAATGGGGTTGCTTTTAGTTGTCAAACAGATTGACTTTGGAGGTTCGTGAGATGGGTCAAAACTTGCCCGGACCAAAGAGGCAGGTGCAAGAGGCCGGATTGAGCGTCCATGCCTCCAAAGAACAAAAGGTCGTGCTATGTGGCCTTAGTTACATCAATTTGTGTTGGAGTAATTTAATAACTAAGGTGTTCGTTTGCTGCTGAAGAACCTGAACTGTCCATACATGAGACGATGAATGAATGTATTCCATTGTGTTAATTTGATCTAGTGGTGAATTTATGCGGATCAAGTCTATCAACATGCTTGGAATCTTCTGTTGCAAAATAGGAAGAAAATTATGAGCTGAAGGCACCTCAGGCCTGGGCCTGTGGAAAGGACTTCGTTCTCAATTTCATGTCGCAACGAGGGTTGCACATTTGCTAGGTATATTACTATTTTTTGTGCAATCGAATAAGTTCAAAATTAACATAAGCTTCGGATTTTAATGTGGATCAGCCCAAGGCCCATATACGGGGAAGGTTGAGTGAGGCCAAACAGTTGTACGTTTAAATAAATTCTTTTAATTTGGAAGGGTAAACAAAAACCGACCTTAGCTCAGTTGGCAGAGCGGAGGACTGTAGTGGGAACATCCAACAGCATATCCTTAGGTCGCTGGTTCGAATCCGGCAGGTCGGATTTTTATTTTTTTTTGTTCTGTTTTTTGCTTCTCTTTCTTATACAGGCATGCAGCTAGGTAAAGGAGTACTAGATTCGGGGTTCAATCCCATGAGCGACGAGCACATTTATACATAGAAGAGAGTAGTTAAAAAAGAAAACCTTTTTTCAAGTGAAAAAATGAGCCAAAGTCTTTTACTCATAGATAATGTGAAATTACCAGGGTAAGATTTCATTGAATAGAAGGATAAGGGTTTTTAACTCAGCCTCCGTTTGTTTCGTGGAAAATAAATAATTTCATATTGGTTTGAAAATAAAACCCGAATCAACTCTAGCTCGTGTTGCTACAAGAAAAGGCAAAGCCCCATCTCAATCCCAAATGAAGTTGACCCGTCCCAACACATACGGTAAACGATAAATTATCAAATACATGTACCAAAAAGAAGAAATTCGAGACTTCCGCTTATAGATACCACGAAATATACATAAAAACCATATTTTGAATTAAAAAAATAAGGGTATTTAACTATTATTGTAAATCTTTCATAGGCTTCACACCCGTCCGGAACCCCATCCGTTAGGAATCCATCGAAATCTACCGATTAATGGAGCACGAGCGGATCGAACACCCGATCAATCCCGACTCGTTTCCATCCCTAATTTGATCCCGAACCTATTAAAAACTACGCCGAAGCATAACTAATTCCCCTCGGCACGAGAGGGAAAGAACCAAACGAACCCACCATGGATAAGGGACTGTCGGAATGGCTCGACGGACCCACCAACTCCTACTGACAACCCATACAGGACCCAAGCAAGGTTAGTTACCCCGGTCCATTCCGGTCCCTGAAAATCGCGGACGGACCGACCTGCCGTCCAAAACATTATGCCGGGCCGAGTCACCACAGTGCAACATCATCAAACTATAGATCGCCGCCCGTAAAGCTCCACCGACCATCAGAGCAAAAGCCAACAGAAAACCCTCCTGCTTCGGCCATTTCCCGAAGTCTCTCTACACGTCCGGTGGTCTGCAATTCACGCTCTGCAGCCCAAGCATTCACTTGGACAAGTTTAGGGTCGTAATTAACAAATTAACAAGGTGATTAATTAATTAGAGAAAGCTCAATCGATAACGAGTTCTTTTTAAAATTGAACGTCAGACTGTCACAGCCAAATCATGTGGGAAAGACAGAGGGACAAGGTACTGGGTGAAAGGAAATGCCCGTGACCACATTCTGACAACCCCCTCCCACATTCAAAGTTCTGACAACCCTCCAACCTGTCACACGTTGCTCTTTTATTGTTTCTTTTCATCCTCCTTTTAATTTTTATTTTTTTTTAATTTTCCTCCAATTTCTGCACGACAAGAGAAAAGAAATAAAAAAGAACGACTTTTCATAATAACCCCATAAAAAGAAGCTCCCCACTTTTCAACAATATTCATTCGTTCGCAGGTTTTTGTCCATTCCCATTCCCAATATAATTATATGGTCCAATCGAATCACCACTTATAAACTCCTCCCCTTTAGAGCCTAGCTTTATCTCTCTCTCTCTCTCAACCCGACGCATTCGACGAGATTTTACTTCTCGAGCGCCACCAACAAGGCCCCCGTCTCTTGTTTGGTTGATTAGCGTCCCCGGAACACCACCTAGAGACATGGCTTCGTACCCGAAAAGGACGAATTGTATTCGTCACCTAAGGAGGACATTATCGGGGTCCAAATGACCCCTAGAAAACACTAGCATTCGTTTTCCTGTCTGCCTCTCCCCCTCCTTTCCCAAAAGAATAACATTATCCACGCATGAGCAATCACATGTACAAGTGACATTACTTTTATATTCCCGAAGATTGCCCCCTCCCCCCCTTCCTTCAATGCTCACAGCCTGTACAGTGTCTCTCTCTCTCTCTCTCTCGTCTATAAAAATCATAATGCCTACGTCGTTTTGATTGTGTGCTGCTTGTCCCTCACGCAGAACCCAAAATAACTCCTCTTTTTTTTTACAAAAAAATAATAATAATAAAATATCTCCAAAATCTTGTGCTCCGCCGATTTAAAACAGGCGGGGGCCCCACTCCCACCGCTGCTTCGTACTAAATCGCCTCCCTCCTCCTCCGGGGGCCCCACTGCCCCCATAATGCAAGATGCAAGAGCCGCCCAGCTGTCCCGCATTATCGCCCTCCGCCACGTCGGACGAAAGAGCCGATGCCTAGCTGGCGCCCACGAACGGCCAATCGCCGCCCGCCACCCGAGCTCCTGCTCTCATTGGCCGTAAACCCTGCTCCTCCTCCTCCTGCGCGAGCGGTCCAGCCTGATGGCCAGGGACCGCAGCACGTGCCACGTGGCGTCGCCGCGCTCGACCCGGTCGTTGTACAGCAGGGCCCGCCGCACCTCGGGGCTCCACAGGTTCCTCTGGATGGCGCTCAGGTTGGTCGCCGCCACGCGGCCCAGGATCGGCCCGAGCCTCGCCGCATCCCGCTCCGCCACCGCGAGCGATATCTCCGGCCACGGCACGGCGTCCGGGAAGGGCAGGCGGATCCCGTCGGCGACCACGACTGGGATGCAGCCCAGCGCCACGGACTCCACCAGCCTCGGGCTCCATGGGGCCCACCCGAGCGGGCACAGGCAGAAGACGGACCGGACGATCTCCGACTGGTAGCCGGCGAACCTGTGCCGCCTCAGGTAGAACCGCCGGTCGCCACTGTACTTGTGCCAGATCACCGATCGCACCGCCCTGAAGAGAGCACGACACGCAGATTACACAACAGCACAACATCAAAATGCGAAACATTCACTATGGTCAAACAAAAAAAATCCCAAACATTCACATGGACAGATCTTGAGCAGCATCTAGGACACGTCAGATTAATACCATATTTTGAGGAAATGATTACAACTCAACAATTTTGGGTTCTTAGCTTTATTAGATTCAGCTGAGGGCAATATAGTAATGTCGAGAGGGTGGTGCAATGATTAGGAGTTTGATTAGAGCGCAATGAAGTGAAGAGACGGGGATCATTTACTTGCTGTAAAAGCGACCGCTGATGTTCTTGGGGTGGACTTCCATTTTGCCCCTGAAGAAGGCCCAGATGTCGCGGCCGCCGCCCGCCGGCGACGCATCCAGCGTCCTCCGTACGCTCTCCGGCAGAATATAGGGCGGAATCACCACGTGCTCGACGTCCTGACACGGGTGGTCGTAGCTGACCCCGAACGTCTGCAGTATGATGGACTTCTTCAAAAATTCCGGCACCCCATCCGCGATAGCTCGATCCTCCTACAAAATGATCAAGAGATGACCCACGGTTAATCATCAGCTAAACCAAATTCTTGATAAACCCATCTACTAACGT
This sequence comes from Syzygium jambos, assembly GCA_031216235.1. Lineage (NCBI taxonomy): Eukaryota > Viridiplantae > Streptophyta > Magnoliopsida > Myrtales > Myrtaceae > Syzygium > Syzygium jambos. The sequence goes on along the minus strand of CM062229.1, from coordinate 12,409,891 downwards.
AAATGAAACTTTAAAAAACACGGGGGAAAAATGAACTTCAATCCAAAGTTTCCAACTTCCAAGACGAGATTGAGTGTCAATCGCGGCGATTTGCGAACATTTATGACTAATAGCTCAGGATATGTTCGTGTTGAAAGAAAAAGGACAATCATTTTGGTTTTTTTTTTGGGGGGGTCGTTTACCATGGCGTGGAAGCAAGCTCCGTAATCGTGAGAGGCGACGAAGACGTGGTCAGAACCGGAGCTCCGGTTCCAAAACGGGTGCTCCGACGAAATTAGCTGCACGGCGGCCAGCAGCAGCGACCTCGCGTGGCCGATGGCCGGGAAGCCATTGGTGGTGCTGAAGTTGCAGGACACGTACACGGGGACGAAGAAGAAGTCAGCTTCGTGAGGGTCGACCGTCCGGACGTCGCTGGTCAACAGAGCCCTGTGGATGGCCACCTCCGACGCGAACAAGTGAGTGCTGCATCGCTCGTTCGATAGCCATTCGGAGTTGTACTTCGGCGGCAAATCGTAGACGTATATCTTCAAGCCCATCAACTCTGCAAGAAACAAGAACACAGAGGTTGTGCCAACAACGTTAACGACTCCTGAGGCAGAAACAGGGGAAAGGATAGAAAAATTCGAAACTTTAGCGGTTACCAACCTTGGTCTATCTTGGGTTCTTGCGAGCGTCTGGAGCTACTGTTACTAACCGATAATGATGACTCGAAGAGCGCGCGAGAGGAGTGAGTCGACCCGGAGCCGGCAAAGCCAGTGGCGTAGAGAGGGTTAAGGCTCTGCTTGGGGCTTTGGCTGAGAAGGTAAGGGCTAAAGAAGTAGCAGGAGAGAGACAGCCAGAGGACCCATTTGTAGTGTCTGCGGAAGAAGCTCTTGTCTTGGGCTTGTCTCTGATGGTGCTTGCTGTAGCCGTGCAAGAGCCTCATCCTCACGTAGAAGCCCCTGCTCTTGGTGGGTGGCCTCTTGAGCTCCGCCATATCTCATTTAATAGCCTGCGAAGCAACAAAGGAAGAAACGGAGATCTTGATGAAGGAGGAGGAGAAGAAGGTGATGATGGCGATGGTGATGGTGATTATGGGGGTGAAGGGCAGCGCAAGCGTTGAAGCTGGTGAGGTGGGGCTATCGGGTTCTGGTGTCCGTCCCTGTGCTGGCGTAGAGAGTAAGGCACAGTGATGGGGAGGGGTTTGTTGGTGGTTCGTGGGGGGGAATAAACAAAACAGGATGCTAACAACTGCTTTCTTGATTATCTTTTTTGCTTCTCTCTCCTCTGCCCCGTTTGCTGTTTTTAATGAAAATCTGTGGGGTTTGGTCGAGCTCTGATCCTGTCGCAGCATACATAGAGAGAACCGGGACGTGGAGACGATGGAGGAGGAGAAGATACAGAGCATTCAATGAGAGGAGAGAGAGAGAGCGAGAGTCGCCTTGCTCAGAGGTTCACATGCTGGTGATGGGACGGAGTGAAAACCCTTTTGACAGAGAGTTACAGAGGCCCTCGGTTTCGATGCCATCTTTCGGGTCCGTATTGCTCGTGGAATTTGACGATCCAATGGGAATTGATTGCGACGAAATGCAATTATCGGTTTCCTTTTTTTGTTCTCAGAGTTTTGTTGGGCCATATTGAAATCAGAAATTGAGATTTTCGTGAATTTATTAACATGTTTAGAAGGTTAGTAACGGATAATATGTGAGGGTCATTGAAAAAATAAATTTGAAAATTTACCATCTTGAAAAATTATTGAAACATATCATCTTTAAGAAGATTACTGCAATGTCCAAAATTTACCATCACTAGAGTTAATATTCTAGGATAAAACGTAACCTTTTCAGAATGTACAAAAATCTAACTCAAAGGATCTCTTAATTAAAATACTTCCATTGAATACATTACCCTAGGAATTTCCTTACATTTTAGAGCATATACCGAAGGCACAAGAGATAGCTTACTATACTCGTTTAGTTTAATAAATGGTGTCTTGCGTTAATCTAACTCGCTTAGTTTTTTTCAAGGCTATGTAAACGGTTGTCATCATTAATGAGCTCAGCCGAAATTGTACTATGAAAAAATATCACATACTTTGTGGAGTATCACATATTAATACTCTTCATTTTAACAATGATGTTAATGCATCGATATGACGTGTTCAGTTAAATACAGACGACGAATTAGCAACCACTTTGTGAGAGTCATATAGTAGAAAGAAGTGACTTACACTGATAATTAGCATCATCAGGAGAGCCTCATCTCCGAAGTCACTACATGAAATTGTAAGATGGGTCGTTATTACATGCACAAGGTATATTGCTTCCAAAAGAATTTCAATCCTCAAAAGTGTGCTGTGATCTAAGCAATCGAGATGCACTTGAGGTATTGCTCCAGTCACGCAAAATAGTTACTCCGTTTCAAAACCGTATGCTATGCTTAAGAGAAAACTCCTCCTCCTTACGAGCCCATCTTATCATTTGACCTAGGGTTATATGGTTTGATCTTTAGTTGATTTTCAAAAGTAGAGGCACGTAAGCGATCACCAAGCGAAAGACGAAGTAATTTCTAGTATGTTTTTTCTTTGTTTCAGTGGCGAGTTTAGTGTTAGGGATTGTTGGGTTGTGGTGGTAGATGAATGGGTTGCAGCTTGCTGGTTTAAGGTAGGCTATAAGGAAGGAATCGTATCCGAGATATTTCCAATTTCAATAAACATATGATATCGTGGGGCTCTAAGAATAATCTCTTTTCCAAAAAAAACTATGCTTTTTGGTGTAGATTATGAAGAAGATAACTAAGAGGTTAGCCAAAAGTTAAAAAGCCGAATAAAGGGAGTAAAAATATTGTGTTTATTATAGATGGAAAGGAAAGAAAAAGGGTTCCGCAATGCTAATTCGAGAGAAAAGATAAAATGGAGCGGTAGAAAATATCGAGAAAAAATTGCTCACATAAATTCTACCCAAAATATAAACTAAAATATATTGCCCTTCAAATTACAAAATATACCTACTTTAACACTTAATTTTTAACCTACTTTGATCTATTTTTTTTTCTCCCCTTAGTAAACAAAAGAAAAATGCCAAGCGGGTCACGTGATAAGAATCGAATAGAAGAACTCCTTTTGGACAAAATTCTAAAAATGCATGTGATTATACTTATGAGTACATCGTCCTCCTCGTCCTCCAATTCGATTTCTCAGCAAATTAGGTTGTAAAAAAAAGTCAAAAGGTAAATTGCAATTTCTTCTTGACCCCCCCCCCCAAAAAAAACAGAAGAAATTTGCAAATTTCTTTTTTTTTTTATTTTTGCCTCTCATTAATTAATAAATCAAACCCTTTGGTGGGGGCAATCACGTGAAGGCGAATAAATGCGGAATTTAATGAAAAGGGGTTAGGCGAGAGAATGAAAATCGTTGACCAGAGGACCCCGTCAACGCCGGCCCGAAATTGAGTGCCTCTAAAATCTATGGGGGAGGTCAGCCCAAGAATGGCATGCGTCTCAAATGGTCCAAAAATAAGAATATTATCAATTTCTAGGACCTTCTTTTTTTCTTTCATGCCAGCAACGATCAATTGAGAGAATTCAAATGGGTAATTGTTCTTTTTCGGTTTCGGAAAGTTCCCGACACCTTTCTATTTTCCATTCTTCTGCGACGCATTACCGCCCCGGCACTCATAGCGTATCGAGGCCCGATCGATGGAAAAAAGAGGGCGAAAGTTACCTGTTGAATGCCTCGGTGCAGCGCCGTTTCGAGAAACCCAACCAGACTGCATAGAGACGCATTCGAATTCCTTTTGAAATTTTCATCAGGTGGTCATTCGAAGCGTCATAAGGCGATCAAAAATATTTTTTCCTAATTGCAGTCGCAAGAGATGGATCGTACTGCGAACTGACCTGAATTTTCCTTTGAATCCGACCACATTGGGAGGGGAGAACCTTCAAGGCCGAGGAAGGTCTGAAATCCATGGCTTTTTAGCTCTGTGTGTATTTTTATAAACGGGAGGGAGGGAGTTCTCGAAATCCAGCCATGCAAAACCTTACAACTTTGCTGGTCTTCTCTGTCGGCTTTGCCATCTTTGGGGATGGAATGGAAGAACCTTTGGCAAAGCCATCTCATCACTCATCGCTAAAAACCCTCATCATCCTCACAAATTCTGCCCCCCCCCCCCACCCCTAAAAAATTGCAAATAACATCCTCACAAATAACTCGGCTTTCATCGAAATCCGATACCCGTTAAGGCTGAAATTTTTCCTCGGAGAATATTCAGATTCCCGATTATTGGCAGGTTACAAATTTGAATATCACCCAGAAACAAAACTAGGGCAATATATGAATAACACTACGACCCTACAAAAAATTCTCGATATATTGGTTGTACCCATAAATATCTCTTCCCTTTCTACAACAATAAGTATCCAAATATCCAGGCTCCGATTAATGCCCATAAATACGGGCGAATCGTTTCGTTCTCATTCATCGGATATAAACCCTGCCCGCCCACAGGTCCGCCGGTGGCGGATATGGCCCTCAAGGCTAATATGATATCCATTCAAATGAAATATTTAGAGTAATTGGGAGAACATGAAAAGGAGAGAGAGAGAGAGAGAGGATAAAGTGTGAAGAGGGGTATGAATGTGTTGTGGAGAGAAAGTCTCGTGCACGGCAAAGGCGCGGCCAATGGCTTATCTTTGACGGCGATGCCTCCACCTCCGATGGAGCATTGTCCTGAAATCGGCCCTGACATCACGGACCCATTCAATTGACGAAGTGTTGTTTTCGACAAACGATCTGAAAACAAAGCGGGATTTTTTTCGCCCGTCAAATTTTTGCGCGACGGGAATTATTGTGATGCATCGGCAATTTAGACAATATTTCCCAAAATTATATCATTTTTTTCAGACTTCAAATAATTGGATCAACGGAAAACGATTATTGTTATGTTTAACAATTAATGTCTAGCCATTTTTATTTGTAAATAACGAAATTATTTTTCATTAACTCGTTTTTCTTTTCAAATTGTTCAATTTTTCTGTTAAGTAAATGGAGCCAATTTCAGCTATGAGGTGATTTGATATAACTTTTACAAAAGGGAAAAAACCACTAAAAACCCCAAATTTTACTATTTGTGACACATTTACCTCGAACTTTTTTTTATGACACCAAAAATTCAAAACTTTACTATTTGTGACACATTTACCCCAATGTACATTGTCCATGGGCATTTTCGTCTTTTTTTCTTTTTTTTTTTTACTTTTTTTTTCTTTCCGGCGAGGGTCGCCTTTGCTGGATCTGGCGAGGGCGAGGCTCGCCCTCGCCTGGGCGAGCGAGGGCGAGCCTCGCTCGACGCCGGCGGGGTTCGCCCTCGCTAGACTAGGCGAGCGAGGGCGAGCCTCGCCCGACGCCGGCGAGGCTCGCCCTCGCCGGATCCGACGAGGGGCCCTCTTGCAGGAAAGGAAAAAAAAGTAAAAAAAAGAAAAAGACAAAAAGACAAAAATGCCTATGGATAATGTACATTGGGGTAAATGCATCACAAATAGTAAAGTTTTGGGTTTTTGGTGTCACAAAAAAAAGTTTAGGGTAAATGTGTCACAAGTGGCAAAGTTTGAGATTTTTTGTGGTTTTTTTCCTTTACAAAATCATTGATAAGTTTTCGATAATGCAAAGAGACGGATATAATTGAGTTTCCTCTCTTGGAATCTGATATTTCTTTTCAAATCCAATCAACCATAAGGATAAAAAAAAAACCGATTGTCAATTGATAGAACTCTTCACATATTGTCGAAAGTTGCTATCTAATAGTTCTTTTTCCCCCCCGGATGAAAATACTTTTTCCAAGACGAGTTGGTAACTTGGGGCAGAAGATTCGCTCGTACAAATTCATCACGAGCATGACACCTCCCTACAGTCTTAATAGCGAATTCCAACGTACCTAATGCAAACATTCTCCAAATCACCAAACGATTAGCAATCTTTCACGACTTGAATCAACTCTAAAGTCCACTTTCCTCCATACATCCACTTTCCTCCATACATTCTCCAATAAAAAGTCGATCTGTTCACCCGTCTCATTCCCTCGAAAGTCGCGTCTCAGCTATAAAGTTCTTCTCAAAATGGTTGGAGGTCACGTCCAATAAAGAATCCAAACTACCATTCCCGATCGTCTAATTCCCAAGCTCAAACTTTCGGTTTTGAATTTTTCCAGGCAAGTGTTGTGGAGTCGTTTTCAAATTGCAATCGAAATTTACTTGCCCAAGTTGCCAAACCTTGAGTGGGTTTGGCCAATGCTATTTGCTTGCTTTGTGGTCAAGGAAGTGGCACACGCGTGCTCCTAAGGTTGACTGATTGGCTCTTCCCTGCTTTATCTTTCTTATCTTTGGTAGTTATCCTCGAGCTTATTAAATTGAATTGGACTTGGTCCAGATTTTTCTTTTCAGCAGGCGGCGAAGCCACGACCGATCGATGAGGAGGTTCGAGAGGCGTTGGCTTCGTGTCCAATGGAACAGTAATGAATGGAGTTTTGGACCAGTTCATCATGGGGCCATCGGTGGACTTCTGTGGAAGCTTTTTTAATAAGATATGTGAATGCGCCTATGCAAAGATTTTTTATGACGTTCATTGCTGATAAGTAAACTTGTCAAACGGGTGAGTTGAGTTGATTGGATTGGAATTTTAGACCAGTTCATCGTGGGGCCATTGGTGGACTTTTGTGGGAGCTTTATTAATAAGATACGTAAGTGCGCATAAATAAGGATTTTATTATGTCCATTGCTGGTGAGTAAACTTGTCAAATGGGTGAGTAGCGTCGAGTTTGGATTGGGATCGAAAAGGGAAAAGTGCCAAAAAAGTCCTAAACCTTTTGCATTAGTGCCAATTTGGTCCTAAACCTTTTTTTGGTGCCAATTCAGTCCTAAACCTTTTGCATTGGTGCCAATTTAGTCCTAAACCTTTTTTGGTGCCAATTTAGTCCTAAACCTTTTAAATTGGTGCCAATTCAGTCCTAAACCTTTTGTTTTTGTGCCAATTTAGTCCTTCCGGTCAATTTTGACCGGAATTTGCTGACGTGGACGCCTGCCGGCCGGCGGCCGGTCACCGGCGCTGACGTGGCATTGACGTGGACATATTAAATAATATTTTAATAAATTTTGAATTTTTCTGTTTTTTTCCTTTTTTCTTTTTTTTTCCACTTTTTTTTTGTTTTTTTTTCTTTCTCCACCTCTGGCCGGTCGCCGGTCCGGCGACCGGCCAGAGGCCAGTGGCCGGCGAGGTCGAGCTCGCCGGCCACTGGCGAGGGCAGGCTCGCCCTCGCCGGCCACCGGCGAGGGCGGCCTCGCCCGGCGAGGGCGAGCCTCGCCCGACCATGGCGAGGCTCGCCCTCGCCGGGCGAGGCCGCCCTCGCCGGTGGCCGGCGAGGGCGAGCCTCCCCTCGCCAGTGGCCGGCGAGCTCGACCTCGCCGGCCAGAGGAGGAGAAAGAAAAAAAACAAAAAAAAAGTGGAAAAAAAAGAAAAAAAGGAAAAAAAACAGAAAAATTCAAAATTTATTAAAATATTATTTAATATGTCCACGTCAACGCCACGTCAACGCCACGTCAGCGCCGGTGACCGGCCGGCGGCCGGCAGGCGTCCACGTCAGCAAATTCCGGTCAAAATTGACCGGAAGGACTAAATTGGCACAAAAACAAAAGGTTTAGGACTGAATTGGCACCAATTTAAAAGGTTTAGGACTAAATTGGCACCAAAAAAAGGTTTAGGACTAAATTGGCACCAATGCAAAAGGTTTAGGACTGAATTGGCACCAAAAAAAGGTTTAGGACCAAATTGGCACTAATGCAAAAGGTTTAGGACTTTTTTGGCACTTTTCCCGGATCGAAAATGGTCCAAACCTAATTAACCCATTTTAATCCGTTTTGACTTATTTTTATGCAATACAAATCTAGTGATCCATAATCAACCCGAATACATATCGACCCGATCCATATTGATAAAACACTTCTATATTTAATCCAATCTAGGAAAGAATATACTCAAACTAAGGTGAAAAGCACGAGGTGAGCTAGCGTGGGATCAAGAGAGAGTGAAGAGAGTCACAGAGGTAAGTTGGATCTAAGAAAGTTATGGACCCATTCGACACCCGTATTAAACCCATTTATGACTCATTTATCGTCCATAAAATTGGGTTCAAACCCATTTACTGAACATAACTAACCCATATAACAACCTAGTCAATCAAATATGGGTTAAAAAATCGATTTATAACCCATTTTGACAAGTCTATTAGTGAGAAAAATGATTTATATTATAACCGATGGATATTATATTTTGGGGTGAATTTTATTGCATATTTAACAGCCAACGTGTAAAAGGAAATATTATATTGACGCTGACTTAAAGATAGTTGAATAAATTATGAAGAAAATGTTATTAATTTCTAATTGGTGAAGGGGTTGGTGAATGTGATCTAATGAAAGATAAAAGTCCAAAGGTTTGCGATGGCAAGAGATCCTCTTCAAAGCGCCGCCGCCCGTGTGCACATCAAATCCCTTTTCCTATTATTTTTCCCGTAAACAAAGGGAAAAGATTGTGAATTTGCTTCGAGCTCCACCTCTTATTTTCCCTAAATTAGCAGTCCAGTTATATGTAATTTCAATTTGACCAATTGAATTCTAAATATTTTGACGATTTGCTAATATAATCAATCGAGCTAATTTTGGCCGAAAACCACTCTCAATTTCTTTTTAATTCTTTCTCATTTTTTCATTTACTTTTCTTTTTTCTCTATTTCCCTCTGCCGTTCGTGGGGGCCTCGGGGATGGTACACTCGCTAGCCATTGCCGAGGCCCCATGGAGGGGAATAGGAAAAGAAAAAGGAAAAAACTTAGAAGTTTGCAGCAGGACAAATAATAGGACATATGCTCTAATAGTTTGATTCTATTTATTTTCTAAAAACTTCATTTTTGCCATGAAATTCCTCTTGAAAAGTTATGCAGATTAAAAAAAATTGCCCAAAAATATGTCTGAACAACAAGATATACATTCCCGAAATTTGGCCCTTTCAAATTTCTTGCAACAGTTTAAAAGAAAATTGCAAAAACCATCTACGTCACCGCCGGTCGCATCACATAAGACGGCGAATATCTATGTGAGCGACTTCAGGCCAAAATTAGCTGTATATTGGAAGGACTATTATTAACAAATCGTTAAAAGATTAAGGATTCAATTTGTTAAACTAAAAAAAATCTAAGATTGAATCAGTTGCCGTGCAATAAATTTTAAGATGTTTTGAATAATTATACTATCTAAATCCGGCTCGCCACTAATAATTTAACAAGAGTACGATGAACCTAAAAGTCCAAGAAAAGCAAAGCGCATTGCTTTGGGTAATTCGGTGATGGGAACATGGAGGACCCACGTCGAGTCCCACCGCCTACTACATATCATCAGACGGCACGGTGTGTGTGGTTCTGGTGTCGTCCATGATCTCATCACGGGACGGCAATAATGGAGCTTTGATTGGGAGTGGAGCTCAAGATTCGAGATTTTTTAATCATTTTTTAGATTTTGCAAATCTAAGCACCGAAATCAAGCGTAATTTAGCATGTTTTGTCCAGGTTAAATTCTTAACCAATGCATGTAGCTACAATTCCTGGTCGAGCTCGACCCGTGATGCTTAGTAACGCCTCCAAAAGGGGAAAATAAACAGGAGAGCAATGATCATCGTCCATCATGACTGTGGTGAGGCCCAGCATCATCAGAAATTAGATGCTCTTGCTTGTCCATCTTTTTAGTGGGCATGGACTATGTTGTTCAAGATCAAGATCGATTACTTCTTGACCGTAGATGGGTTTGATTACTGTACCCGTTACGGCACGTTTTAAGAACTTTAAGGTATGCGCAAAGCCGACTCGTGCAAGTATTACTTCAGTATTTCGTTTTGCAATTCCATGGGCGGGTTAAAAGTAAAATGGAATGTCGATGAAAAGTACATGAATATGATAATTCAATCAATTGATCTAGAATTTACCGGTCTGTACGCTAAATAGGTGGCGTGAAAATTTTGCATCCGAAGTGAAGTCTTGACACACCATATCACAATTATTAATCTGAACTTATTGGGGATGGATGATTAGTTGGTTGGTTTTCGATTGTACGAAGTTGGAGGACGAGAGCAAAACTGGAGTCACCTAATTATTTGATGGGTGATTTGAATGATGATGGATGGGCCTTTAGTGTACATTTGATCAGACTATAGTGGGGCAAATTGAAGTACCGGGCCCATAAAAAACAGCAAGGAGCCCGCGGTTCCGGTCTCCGGTTACCATTTTCTTTGTCGTCCACTTTTTATTTTTGTAATTGTTATGCACCCTTTTCCTATTATCCAATGCAGAAGAAAAAAGACCATGTAAACACATGAACAAAGAGAGAGGCACCCTCTTGGAAAGCACTCGCTATAAGAAAAGCAAATTAGTGGGACAAGCCTTTAAATAATGGTCAATGTCCTTAATTGAATCAGCAACATGGTCTACTAACCTAGTCTCTTGTTTCCACAAAATGCTCATGGGATTACCAATGTCGTGTCAACCAAGTTGTAAAGTCAAGTATCATTGGAAAGATCGTGCGGAGGAAACCCTAAAAGGAGGTCCTTTCCTTTTTGAGTAATAATATGAAAAACTGATTCGAGGATTTTTTTTTTAAAATTTGATGTATATATTAATAAAGAACACATCAGTCTGTTTATAGGCTATGCTATATAACTATTCTATAATAATGTTTCAATCAACATATACACAATCAAAAAGAGATATACACGTAATACACGTACAATCATGCAATATACATGCAATTTTGAGAGATGCGGATAATCAACAAAAATTATCAAAATGTCTCTAACAATGGAAATTATCCTAGAGATTCCCTAATTGTCCCTAACAGTAATGAATAATTAAAAATTGTTAAATGGGTACCGTTCTTTTTCTACTTCAATAAGTTTTTGACATGTTTCTATTTTTCATTCTTCCGTGACATGTTACTGTCACGGTATTCATAGCGTACCGTAAGCTCAATTGACCGAAAAAGGGACAAGCTACTTGTCATAAGCTCCCGTGCCGTGCCGTGCCGTTTCAAGAAATCCAACTAGAATGCATAGAGACATGTTCGAAGTCCTATTGAAATTTTGTTCAAGTAGTCATTCGAAACGTCATAAGAGCATAAAATTCTTTTCCTAATTGCAATTGCAAAGATATGGATTCAATAGTGAACTGACCTGAATTTTCCTTGAATTCTGATAAGACTATAGCGGGACAAATTGAAGTTCTGGGCGCATAAAAAAGCGAGGAACCTGGGGTTGGGTCACCGATTATCATTTTCTTTGCCGTCCATTATATATTTTTTGTAATTGTTTTCACTACCAAAAAACACCGGATTAGCGACGAAATTTGCGACGGAAAATTTGCAAAAATCCGTCGCAAATCGAATTTGCGACGAATTTTGCGACGAAAAAATTCCGTCGCTACTAGGTCGTCGCAAAATTTTGCGACGGAAAATTTAAAAGTTCGTCGCAATTTTGCGACGAAAATAAATTCGTCGCAAATTAGCCACGAATACAATCCGTCGCAAAATTCGTCGCAAATTTGCGACAAACTCTATCCGTCGCAAAATTCGTCGCAAAATCTATCGCAATTTCGTCGCAAAAATTTCGTCGCAAATTTGCGACAAACTCTATCCGTCGCAATTTCGTCGCAAATTTGCGACGAACTCTATCCGTCGCAAAATTCGTTACAAAATTCATCGTAAAATTCGTCGCAAATTTCGTCGCAAATTTGCGACGAACTGTAATGATAGCAAAATTCGGCTTAAAATATTCGTTGCTATTTTTACATCATTTCGGCCATAAATTCTTGTCCATATCAAACAAAGGAGACAATGACATATAATTGAAACAGAAAAACGAACAAATCATAGATTCTGACTAGTGGTGGCCACGGTTCGGAACCGACCGGTTCCGGTTCGTGGCCAAGTATGAACCGGAACCGTCCAGTTCCGGTTCCGGTTCCGGTCGATTCGGAACCGGTTCCGGGCCGGTTCCGAAATTTCATTTTCTGTTTTTTTTTTCTTTTTCCTTTTATTTTTTGTTTCTTTTCTTCCTCCGCCGGCCTCAGGCGAGGCCGGCCTCGCCGGCGTCGGGCGAGGCCTCGACCTCGCCGGCGTCGGGCGAGGTCGAGCCTCGCCCGACGCCGGCGAGGGTCGACCTCGCCTGCAACTGGCGAGGCCGGCCTCGCCCGACGCAGGCGAGGTCGAGCCTCGTCGGCGTCGGGCGAGGCCGGCCTCGCCAGTTGCAGGCGAGGTCGGCCTCGCCCGACGCCGGCGAGGTCGAGGCCGGCCTCGCCCAGCCCAGGCGAGGGCGGCCCTCGCCCGACGCCGGCGCCGGCCACCTCCGCCGGCCGGCGGAGGAAAGTAGGAAGAAAAAAAAATAAAAGGAAAAAGAAAAAAAAACAGAAAAGGAAAAACATAAAAGAAAATAATAAAAAAATTAAGAAATTACTATTCCGGTGACGGAACATTATTCAATATAAATTGTAATTAAAATGTAAATTGTAATTAAATTTGGGGACAAAAAGACAAAAGAGAAAGAGAGGGCTTGAACTTAATAAATTATCATTAAGCACGTTACAATTCGTTACAACGATCTATAAAAAAAAGAGTACAATATATATGCCCTAAAATGATCCCAAAACATAAGTATTCCGTGCGCAGGGGATCAAAGGTCACATGTCGTCGGATTATACTTCGGTTTCCCTAAGCTCACGTGGGCGTACCCGGTATGAGAAACAAGGGTTCCCGAAATATTTGCCAACTCCAATAGTACTTTTACCCTCAATCGTCACTACCCGTTCCAGTACCGGTAGCGGTAGTATCTCCGTCGTTAAAGAATTCGGATTCATTATTCCGATCTATCTCTTGTTGCCGGTATTAAGCCTTCGTCCAATCAGCAACACAAGCTTGCATCTCCACTGATTCTGGAGATAATTTTGAACGATGTTCGTCCAAAATATTACCTCCGGCACTGAATGCTTGTTCGACCGCAACTGTGGAACAAGGGGTTGAAAAAATCTGTTTTGCAATAAGAGAAAGGATTGGGTATTGGCTTGCGTGCCTCTTCCACCAATCCAAAATTAAAAAATCCGTACCACCTTCGGATTCAGTAAACTCAAATGAAACGGTTAGATAAGTCTCTAATTCAGAAATATTTCCTATTGCTCCATTTTATTTTTTTTGTCTATGTAATAAAAGTTGGTACCCTCTACTAGTGGTGGCCACGGGCCGGTTTTGGCCCGGAACCGGCCCGGTCAAACCGGAACCGGGCCCGTATGCCACGGGCCGGTTCCGGTTCCGAACCGCGGGCCCGGTGCCACGGGCCGGTTCCGGTTCCAGAAAAATTTGAACCGGCCCGGAACCGGCGGTTCCAGGCCGGTTCTTCGAAAAAAAAAAAAAAAAGAAGCTGCAGCCTGCAGGGTGCAGGCTGCGCTGCAGCACAGCCTGCAAGCCCCTGCAGGCCGGGCCCCCCTCCCCTCTCTCTCTCTCTCTCTCTCTCTCTCTCTCTCTCTCTGCATCAGTGCATCTTCTCCTTCTCCTTTTCCTCCTCCTTCTTCTCCTCCGCCCACCCTCTGGCCCCTGTCTTCCCAGATCTAACCCCCGCCGCCTTCGCCGCCGTCGACCCCGCCCATGGCCGCAGCCGCCGACGCCGACGCCCACTCCTCCTTCCCCCTCGCTACCCTGCTCCTCCTCCCCTTTTCTCCTCCGCCCGCCCCCCGTCTCCCCGTCTCCCCAGATCTGACCCTCGCCGCCGCCGTCGCCGCCCCCCATGGCCGCAACTGCCAACGCCGACGCCCCCTTCTCCTCCCCTCCTCCCGACCCCGGAGGAGGAGGACCCCCCGCTCCTCCTCCCCGTCCCCGTCCCCGTCCCCGTCCCCCTCCCGGCCCCCTCCCTCTCCCCCTCGCCGCCGCCCCCGTCTCCCACTTCATCTCCTCGCCACCTTGAACCCCGCCTCCGCCACCGTGGCCAAGGCCGCGAAGCCCGAGTGACGAACAACGGAGGACCAGGTCTGCAAATTTTATTTTATAATTATTTTATTAATTTTTAAATAAGGAGCCGGCCGGAACCGGAATCGGCCTGGAACCGCCAGTTCCGAACCGGAACCTGAACCGCCCCCTTGCGGTTCCGGTTCCGGTTCATTCGTGGCCACGAATCGGAACCGTGGCCATGTCTACCCTCTACTAATTTTACCTGTACTGTCATTTTGTATCTCCGTAGATTGGGAAGATCCAATAATATCACCTAAATTATATTTAGTATAAAATTCATTATATAATTATATTACTACGTTTTTAACATCACGTACTATGGCTGTAACATTTATCTCATCATAATGTAAATATTGATAATACGTACGCAAAAATTCATTTAAGCCATCCAATTTGCAACGCGGATAAAAAATACAAGCAACTAAATAAATAATGGGAATTTCTCTATATTAATGTAGCCACTTCATTTTCATTGCAACTATAGTATGTTGTAATTCAACATCATTTTCACATTCATCAAAAATTCCGACAATATTAGTACACTCTACTAAAAATAAATGTGTAGTAGGATAATAATCACCGGACAAAGTATAAGTTACATCATTAAAAACCTTTAAAACATCTAAAATTTTTTGGCAAATATTTCACTCTTGTGGGTATAAATTAATATGAGGTATATAATTAGAAACGAATGCACATAATAAATCTTTATATGCTAAAGATTCATTAAGCAAGTGGAAAGTAGAATTCCAACGAGTTGGAACATCTCTTGGAAATCTTTTTAGCTTTTTGCCATTTTCTCTACAAAATCTACCCCATTCTTTCATTTTTTGGGGATGTTTCCATAAAAATTGAATCGCCGTTTTTATTGGTTGAAGAAAAATATTAAGAGTTTTCAAACCATCTTGTACACATAAATTTAAAACATGACAAGCACATCTAACGTGAAAAAATTTTTCGCCAAAAGCGGGTTTACAAATATTTTCTAAATCGGAAATTAAAGCGGTATTTGCTGCGGCATTATCAAAACCAATCGAAAAAATTTTGTTAAGCAAATAATATTCTTCTAAAATTTGTCTAATTATTCTATAAATATTATTTGCCGTATGATTATTATCGAAAACTCTAAGTGCAATAACTCTTTTTTGAATACTCCACTCGTCATCTATCCAATGACATGTTTTGCCCATGTAAGAATGATTTTGCCAATGATCACTCCAAATATCACTACCTATATGCACGTATCCATTAAATTGCATAAAAATGTTTTGTAAATCTTTTTTTCCATTTTTGTAAAGATCTTTAATTACTCGTTTAGTTGAATTTCTAGGAACACGTTTTGCTTGTGGAGCACATGCTTTTTGTACAAATTCATTAAAACCAAATCTTTCTCCAAAATTAAATGTTAAATGCTCAACGGCAATAAATTTGCCTAATTCTTCCTTATAAGTTTTGTCATTAAAACGAAATAAAGGGGAAGTATTAGGATTGACGTACCCGGAAATTTGTTGTTACCCGATATCGATTCCCGTTTCGGTTGGATGTTTGCTCCTAAGATGTCGTTTAAATGTTCCATATCCTTGTCCACCTGTATATTTATATATTTTCCCACAATATATATAAATTATATCATACCTTTTTTGACCAATATCAAACCTTTCAATTTTCGTGAAGTGATTCCAAATATCAGATGTAAATTCCCGTTCCGCTTCCTTTGTTGTAGATATTTCGCCAGGAGGATAAAAGCTTTCTTGAGTCGGGACGCGCTCCACATCGGGAAAAATGTTGATTTCATCATCGTGAAAATCTGCATATTCACGAGGATCAAAAGAATGATGGGATTCCGTCGCGATATTCTTACCTTTGCCAGTTGGCACTCGACTTCCACTTGCCATTTTTCGAGTGGATTGAGAGAATTGAGTGGATTAATTGGGAGAATTAAGAAAGAATTGCGTGGATTGAGAAAATTGAGAGAATTCAAGAGAATTGGCAATTGGAGAGAATTTCGAGTATTGAGAAAATTTGAGACTTGAGAGAAGAGAATTTGAGAGAATTGTGTGAGTATTGAGAGAATTTGAGAGAATTTATAAGAAAAAATTGAGAAGAAAATTTAGAATTAAAAAAACAAAGAAGATAACCGTTGCAATTTTGCAACGGTTATCTTTTTTTTTTTAAAAAAAATTTGCCCATTGGTTGGGGGCTTCCGTTGCGCCTGCAGCTGCAGCGCTGCCCGCAGCAGGGCTTGCACTGCAGACGTGCAGGCCCTGCTGCGGGGGGCCTCCCCGAAACTTTTTTTTTGTTTCCGTTGAAGTTTGCAGGTGCCCGGCCGCGGCCGCCGGCCTCAGGCGAGGCCGCCCTCGCCGGCGTCGGGCGAGGGCCGCCCTCGCCTGGGCTGGGCGAGGCCTCGACCTCGCCGGCGTCGGGCGAGGCCGACCTCGCCTGCAACTGGCGAGGCCGGCCTCGCCCGACGCCGGCGAGGTCGAACCCTCGCCAGATCTGGCGAGGCTCGGCGTCAGGCGAGGCCGACCTCGCCTGCCCGACGCCGGCAAGGCTCGACCTCGCCTGCAACTGGCGAGGCCGACCTCGCCCGACGCCGGCCTCGCCCGACGTCGGCGAGGCTCGACCTCGCCTGCAACTGGCGAGGCCGGCCTCGCCCGACGCCGGCGAGGTCGAGCCTCGCCAGATCTGGCGACTGGCGAGACTCGACCTCGCCGGCGTCGGGCGAGGGTTCGAACTTCGACCTCGCCGGCGTTGGGCGAGGCCGGCCTCGCCAGTTGCAGGCGAGGTCGGCCTCGCCCGATGCCGGCGAGGTCGAGCCCTCGCCCGACGCCGGTGAGGTCGAGCCCTCGCCCGACGCCGGCGAGGTCGAACCCTCGCCAGATCTGGCGAGGCTTGGCCTCATCCGACGCCGGCGAGGTCGAGCCTCGCCGGCGTCGGGCGAGGCCTCGACCTCGCCGGCGTCGGGCGAGGCCGACCTCGCCTGCCCGACGCCGGCGAGGCTCGACCTCGCCTGCCCGACGCCGGCAAGGCTCGACCTCGCCTGCAACTGGCGAGGCCAGCCTCGCCCGACGCCGGCGAGGTCGAACCTCGCCAGATCTGGCGACTGGCGAGACTCGACCTCGCCGGCGTCGGGCGAGGCCGAGCCTCGCCAGATCTGGCGAGGGTTCGAACTTCGACCTCGCCGGCGTCGGGCGAGGCCGGCCTCGCCAGTTGCAGGCGAGGTCGGCCTCGCCCGACGCCGGCGAGGTCGAACCCTCGCCAGATCTGGCGAGGCTCGACCTCGCCGGCGTCGAACGAGGCCAGTTGCCGGCGAGGTCGAGCCCTCGCCGGCTCGCCGGTCTGCTGTCTCAGCAGTTTTTTTTTTTTTGGAACCGCCGGTTCCGGGCCCGTTTAAAAATTTCGGGAACCGGAACCGAGCCCGTAGGGCAAGGGCCGGTTCCGGTTCCGAACCGCCGGGCCGGTTCCGGGCCAAAACCGGCCCGTGGCCATCTCTAATTCTGACAAACCAGCCACAATGACATATAATTGAAACAAATAACTGAAGGAAAGTTGCAAAGTCTGACATGATGCTATTTGATATCTAATCTTACAATATATTCAAAACATGAACTAAGAGACGGGACAATCATAGAAGACGCAAAAAAACCGTACACAAGAAGACGCGGCTTTGGTACGATGGCAGGACACCAAAAGTAGTCACTTTTGTCGAGACCTGAGGAAATGTCGATACATAAATCAGTCCAGAATATAAAAGAAGCGTTTATGCATGGATGTGGAACTAGGTGTAAAATAACAAGAGGGTTAACAAAAATACATTTCAGGACGAACATAAATGTTCTTACGTATGAATATGAGTGAAATTATGAAAAACCAAGATTATGAAGCAAGCTTATTCCCGATTTTGAGAATTTTAACTAGAAAGTCTGGAGAAAATCATCATCATCATCATTCTCGGCATCAATGTGTTGGTCATCATTGTGCCCATCACCTATTGGATTGACTGGAGGTACAGGAGGATCGACATAGCGGTTGAGGTTAAGGTGTTGCATAACTAGTCTCATTTGTTGTTCCAAGTTATTTATTTGTTCATCCTTCTTAACAAGTAAATTATTCAGACGATGCACTTCTTGGGTCAATTGCTCGTATTGTCGTGACCTCCTTTGACCAGTCGCAGTGGATGATGAACTTCCAAGACTATTCGGCATATACATCCTTGACAACAATTCCATCCCATATATTTTTCCTTTTTTCACCCCACCCGTTGCCTCCATCCATAATGTCATATTATCAACTGATGGCCCGGACTCAGGACAATCATCACTACCACTAGCACTGCTCATTAAAAGTTCATCATATTTTTCCTACATTAACAATGTAGATGAAAATAAAATCACTATATATATATCTACCATAAATATTAAAAGCATTCACGGTTTTCATTATCGTTTACATATAAGCCAAAGTATAACCTTACATACTTTAACAGATTTTGCTCGATCGTCAGTCCATGTCTTATCTTTCTTTTGAAATGTGCGTTCAAATGTAGCTGCAAATGTCGGTTCCGTCCCCAATTCTTGTGCCTACAAAATGTAAACATGAGTAATTGAATTAAATTAACTTATAACTCATTTAACAGACTTACCAGTCGTTTGCGATGCTCCGCAATATTGATAGAGCTCCCAGCATATGTGGCTGACCCATCACTAGAACTAGAAGATCGATTCTTCTTATTCTGCTCACAGAGTTGCCGACTCTGTTCAGATGCCCAAAATCTGTTAATTGCCGCCCAATTGTCAGCTGTAAAGAAAGACGGCTTCGCTTGCTTGCTCTTCGCTCTATTCATGACATTTCGCATAAAATCACTTATTTTCTTATCGAAAATTCTTCTCACTTCATTGTCTTCAGCTTTCTCCCACATGAACTTCCGCTGCAATGAATAAAAACACAAATTGAAAATTATTATGATGATCACATATCCATAATCATGCACCAGACAAATATAGACAAATTTTGTAAAATTCATGTCTGGGGAAAATATCTGGTTTTTTAGGTATCGAAAACTACAGAGTTGTTCTGGTCCATTTACATCATTCTCGACCATCAATATACTACACCAAACTTAATTGGTGAGAAAATAAAATATGTAAAACTTACCTTGAACTCATTCCACCATATTTTTTTCACTTCTTGTGGAACACTTCTGTAAGTAATATACTCTCCCATCCAAAAGTTTCTTACTATTTTGTTCAATTCCCTCACAACAGACGGAACATCCGTGAATCTGCATTCATACGGATATTGTGCAACATGGACAATTTAGTTGACATCAATATCTAAATTCCTAAATATTACAAATACTCAAATAAAAATGAAGTACTTACGAATCTCCAAATGGGCATATGAAGAATCGGTTATCTTCTTGACCTCTGTTTCCGTCAATATTCGATTGTTTCGCCGAATAATGAGGTGGAATGGAAGGAGAGGGAGCTAAAGGAGATTGAATTGGAGAACATTCAGTTCACATGTGGCCAAGTCTCGTAACATGTTGTTGAGTGTTGGAGGAAGGGCCAACGTGTCCATATTGTGACGGACCATATTGTGGTTGAGGGTTAGATGCCGGGACAGGGGAAGAGGAAAGGGACGGGGATAAGGACGAGGAAGAGGCTTGTCTTCTAGGCATGTGACCTTCACGTTTATACTGACAAGTAGGAAGGTTATGCGAATATGTAAAGAACTATTGACACGTATTACGGACACATAATGATGTACATGACGAAGCTTACCATTTTGATGGAAAGACTGAGAAAATATTTCCTTGAAATGAGCCAATGTCGAGTGTTTATGACGTCCAATTTCCTACAAATAAATATACTATGAATCTTATTCATTTTGATATGAAACATCAATGTATGAGCACGATATGGGTGGCCATAGGTATCAAACATCACTATATGAATCGCATTTATTTTGATTAAATTTTTTTTTACCACGTACAAAAATTTAAATTTCACTGAAAGTGGATGGCCACAGGTATTTTAAGTCATTCTGTAAAATTTTGTAAGAAAAAAATTATTATTATTGTTAAATTTTTTTTGGGACCTAAAAAAAAATTTCACTAAAAGTTGGTGGCCACCGATATTCTAAGACATTCTGTAAAGTTTTGAAATTTTAAAATTTTAAGAATTTTTAAATTATTATTTTTTAATATAAAATTTTTTCCGTGAAATAAAAAAATTTTTCATACTAAAATTGGGTGGCCACAGGTAGTCTAAGCTATTAGGTAAAGTTTCCAAAATTTTTGTCCTTCTTTATTTTAATAATTTTTAGGGCACGTTAAAAAAATTAAATATAACTAAAAGTGGGTGGCCACAGGTATTATAAGCCATTCCGTGAAGTTTTGAAAATTTTGAAATTCTAATTTTTTTTGGCCATCTAAAGAAATTTAAATTTCACTGCAAGTTGATGGCCACATGTTTTCTAGGCAATTCTGTGCAGTTTTGAAATTTTATATTTTTTAAATTTTTTTTCACCCAAAAAAATAAAAATTTCCCTCACAATGGGTGACCACATTTATGTTAAGCCATTTTATAAGGCTATGGAAATTTTTAATTTTTTAATATTTTTTTCCCCGGAACGTTAAAAAATCTAAATTTCACTGAAAATGGGTGGTCACTATTAATTTTTTTCATTTTGTGATATTATGAAATTTTAGTTTTTTAAAAATTTTAAAAGACTTTTACGGTAAAATTTCATATTTGTTGCCAACATATACCGTTGTTTTAATTTTCTGTAATTTTTCTTGATTTTTTTATAGAATTGCTCAATTTTCAAGCATTTTCTGTGAAAACGCTTAATCAATCACATTATCGTCACTTAACGCTTAATCATCTACATAATAGACAAATTAACCAGTCGACCATCGATCAAAGCCACATGCAATCCTGAAATCGACCCGTAATTTAGCCAACGAAAAGTGATCCTAAATAATCCTTAAACAAGTCCGACTAATTACCTAATTATATTAACTAGGGTTTAAGGAGTTGCTTACTTGGTTCAAGGACAACAAAAACCGGTCGATCTAACAGTGGTGGTCTCGGCGCGGGCGTGGGCCCAAATGGTGACTAGTCGGCCAGGTGCTCGGCCACGACCGGGCGAACGACGGCGGAGCTTGGCAGCGACGGCATTGGGCAGCGGCTCGGCGGCGAGTGGCGGGCGGCGGCAGGAAGGGGCGACAGCATTGGCCGGCGACTGGGAGGCGGGTGGCCGGCTGGCCGGCGGCGACGATGATGACGGCGTCGGCGGCGGCTTGCCGGCGGCAACGGTGGCTGTGCTCCGTCGTCGGGCGGCTCCTGGCGGGCGGGCGAGGGCGGCGAGGCTGGGCGGCGACGGCGTCGGTCTGCTGGTTGGCGGCGGCGAGGCTTCCGGCCGTTGCTGGGACGCGACCGGCGGGGGGGCGGGCGACGAGGGAGGGGCGAGGGCGCAACCGGCGGGGGGTGGGCGACAGGCGGGGGCGCTGGCCGGCAAGGCGGGGGCGGGCGACGAGGCGGGGGCGAGGGCGCGACCGGCGAGGGGGAGCTGCGCAGATCGAGCGGGGGGCGGCGTCGGGGAAAGGGGGGAGGAGAGGGTAATAATGTTGCAAATTTGCGACGGAAAGTGAAGTTCCGTCGCAAATTTGCGACGGAAAGTGAAGTTCCGTCGCAAATGTGCGACGGACTTTCTATGTTCGTCTCAAATTACGTCCGTAGCAAATTTTCCACCGACAAAAATTTCCGACGGAAACAAAAATCCGTCGGAAATTTGTAACGGAAAATTTAATCCGTCGCAAATTTGCGACGAAAAGAAACATTTGTCGCAAATTTGCGACGGATTAATTTTTCCGTCGCAAATTTGCGACGGATTAAATTTTCCGTCGCAAATTTCCGACGGATTAAATTTTCCGTCGCAAATTTTGAACCGTAAAAATTCCCTCGCAAATTTGCGACGGACTATACTGATCCGTCGCAAATTTACGACGGACAACTATAGTCCGTCGCAAATTTGCGACGGATAGTTGACTCCGTCGCAAATTTGCGACAAACTGCAGTTGTCCGTTGCAAATTTGCAATGGATTTTTTTTTACGTCGCAAATTTCGAGCGGTAAAAATTCCCTCGCAAAATTTGCGACGGACTCAACCTGTCCGTCGCAAATTTTTGACCGACAAAAAATTTCCAGCAAAAATAAAAATCCATCGCAAATTTGCGATGTAAAAAAAATTCCGTTGCAAATTTGCAACGGAAATAAAAATCCGTCACAAATTTGCGATGGATTAAATTATCCATCGCAAATTTCGAACGGTAAAAATTCCCTCGCAAAATTTGCCACGGACAGGTTGAGTTCGTCGCAAATATGCACATACTACGTGAACGTTGTAAATTTGTGATGCCTTTTTTTCGGTAAAAAATTTACCATCTCATTTATTTGGGTCCTAAATTTGCTACGTTTTTTTTTTTCAGTCCAAAATTTTGGCATCTCAAATTTTTCAATGGAAATTAGAATATCGGAAATGTTATGGCACGTTAATAATATTTGACTTGTCGGCATTTAGGGACAAAATTTCGGACGATCAATTAAAATAAAAAGAATAATCGACAATAACAATAATAAAAAAGCACAATAACAATAATAACAAGAACAATAATGATAACAACCAAAATAGCACTTGTAGCATTAATAATTACACATCTGTAGTGTTTTGTGATAAAAATTTTAATCTTCATCTTCGTCTTCGTCTTCGTCTTCGTCTTCGTCTTCGTCTTCGTCTTCGTCCTCGTCTTTGTCATCTGTCTGAAAATCAGATTCTGAACATTCTTGTTTATTTAATTCGCAAATTTCAGTTGGATCCACATATATCATTGCTTCACACGGATCTCGTAAAGTTGGTATGTTATATTCCTCAATTTCAACCGTGTTATACACTTCCTCTTGTTGGTAGGCTCTATCCTTCCAGTGTTCCTCGATTTTCCTCCGTGCTTTGATTTTACATACAACCCACTAATTAGCTTTGTCACGTTTCAAACTAGGATATAATGCGTAACATACTTGAATTGCTTGTTGTGCCAAGACAAATGGTTCATACTTCATATACCTTTTCTTGTGATTTATTTCAACCAAATTGAATTTCGTATGCGCCTTCATTCCTTTGACGGGTCGAACCACGTGCACTTAAATAACACAACCCGCATCATTAATGGTCCAGGGTACTCTATCTCTATGATTTCATCCAACAAGCCATAAAAATCATCTTTCGAACTGTCACCATTGGATGACCGAACAGACACACCACTATTCATTGTGGATTTTCCCATTCCATATTCTTGAGTATGAAAATTATATCCATTTATGAAATATGCTGGCCAACTTCGAACTCTTAACTGTGGACCCCATGACAGATGATATAGCAATCATTGCCCTCCAATTTCATCATAATTACTGTGAACCTAAGGTTACACATGCAAAGTCAATAATATATATTTTACTAAATGATGTATATAATTTTAATAACTTGATTTTGATCCATAGGCAACTTACATATGTCTTGAACCATGCTGCAAATTGTTCATCGCACAAACGGTCAAACTCATTTGATTGTAGTTCAAACATTGAAGTTTGGAAAATCCTAATATTAAAAACGATATCATTATTAGCAAATATTTGACACGCAAAATATATATTTGCAAATTTACACTTACTTGAAGTATGGCTCGACTTCTGGACAGTTCAGTAAAATATAAGTATGGGCTGCATGAAATTCTTCGCCTGATAAGTAACGAAACTGACATGCGCCAATTGATCGACCCAGATAATTAAAAATAGAGAATGTTGTGCAATTGAGATCAATGGGGACCTCATCATTTCTGCCTGCTCTCCGCCTCTTGCACTGAACGTGCGGCTCAAAATAGTATGATGCAAATGTTGTCACTTCTTCCACAATATATGCATTACAAATTGAAGCTTCAACACATGCCTTATTCTTCACTTTTTTCTTCAAATGATATAAGAATCTAGTTGAAATAGAAAGAAGCTTATCGAAATATATTATATGATAAACTAATTTGAACTGTATTTAAAAAAAAACATTACCTCTCAAATGGATACATCCATTGAAATTGGACGGGACCTGCAACTTTGGCCTCATAAGGCAAGTGAACTAAGAGATGCTCCATCGAATCAAAAAACGCTGGAGGAAATATCATTTCTAAGTTGCAAAGAATAATTGGAATATTTCTCTTTAGTTTTTCCATGTGCGATGCTTTTAACACTGTCGAGCAAATATCATGGAGGAAATTGCTTAATTCTGTAATGGCACCCCATACAAAGTTTGATAGAACTTCCTTCAAAGCTATTGGAATTAGTCTTTCCATCATGATGTGACAATCATGACTCTTCAAACTTGTCAACTTGCATTCATTCAAATCAACACATCTCCCGAGGTTCGAAGCATATCCATCAGGAAACCGCACAGATTTCAACCATTGACAAACAACTCGCCTATGCTCCTTATCCAATGTATAAACTGCTTTCGGTTTTGGTCTCCTGCTGCTTGCATCCACAGCTAGTATTGGCCGATCGCAAATATCTCTCATATCTTTTCTTGCGTTCAAGTTGTCTTTTGTTTTTCCGGCGACATCCATCACAGTATTTATGACATTGTCGAAAACGTTCTTTTTTATTGCATGACGTCAAGATTATGATGAATAAGATAGGCCTTCCAATATGGTAGATTCCAAAATATATTGCGTTTTGTCCACTTATGTGTACTTCCGTACGCAAAAGTCGTGTCGTGCGGATTCTCAACAACAGTTGAAAAGTCCTGCACACGCTCCCAAATTTGATCGCCGGTCAACCTCAATGGTGGACGCGTTCTTTCAGTCCTATTCTTGATGAACTCTTTCTTATTCCTTCTGAAAGGATGACTTGGCGGTAAAAATTGTCTGTGACAGTCAAAATAGCTAGGCTTCTTTCCATGTTTTAATCTAAATGACTTTGACCTCTCCAAACATATCGAACATCCTAAGATCCCAGTTGTACTCTATCCAGATAACATTCCGTAAGCTGGAAAGTCATTTATTGTCCAAAGAAGGGCAACCTTCATTACAAATGTTTGATCGGTAGAAACGTCATACGTAGGAACACCTTCAACCCATAGCCGTTGTAACTCCTCAATCAATGGTTGCATATAAACATCTATCAACTTTTTTGGATTTTGCGGCCCTGTCACGATCAATGTCAAAAATATATAAGGTGTCTTCATGCACATACCAGGTGGAAGATTGTACGGCGTTAAGATAACTGGCTAGCATGAATAACTTTTTCCTGTTTTCCCAAATGGAGCAAATCCATCGGCACATAGACCTAACTTGATGTTTCGAGGCTCCATTACAAACTCAGGGTATGTTCTATCAAAATGTTGACATGCCTCCGCATTTGAAGGATGACACATTAGACCCTCTTCTGTTTCATGATTTGCATGCCAAGTCATGTGTCCAGCAGTGGCTTTAGACGCATAAAGCATTTGCAATCTGGGGATTAAGGGCAGATAAAATATTTGCTTGCATAGTCTACGCTTCTGATTACGACCCGGCCTCCTGTTAATCTTGTACCTAGGTTAGCTACAGAATTTGCAAGATTCTGCATTTTCATCATCTCTCCAATATATCATACAACCCCTACTACATACATCAATCCTTACAACCAGAAGACCTAAGTTATCCACTAGCTTTTTCATATCGTAAAAATCACTTGGCATGTTGTTATTACAAGGCAATGATTCCCGCATTACTTCAACAAAAGAGTTGAAGCAATCCGCAGACACATTATGCTCTGCCTTGATATTTAATAGTCGAGCTGTCACCGATAACTTAGTGTGGTCCTCACAACCTACCCATAAAGGTTCATCTGCTGCTTTCAACACATCCCAGAACTGATTAGATTGAAAAGTTTCATTATAGATATTCTCATCAAAACCCGTTACTCCTATATCTTCCAATTGTGAAGCATGACTAGTACCCACTTATTCACGTGTAGGAGTAAAACTAGTACTTGCATGATTTGATTCTGTGACAAAATTATAACTAGCTGCATCAATCACCATCCTCTCGTATGGGTCCAATTGCTCATAATAGCCACATTCTTCCCTAACTGAAAATTGGTCACTTCTTTCATATCCTTTATCAGATATAAATGGTTCACCATGGGAAGTCCAATTATAATAGTTCGGAGTAAACCCAAATCTAGTAAGGTGTTCTCTAACTTGATCACACACAAGAAATTTACCATTACCGCACTTTTTACACGGACATCTTAACTTATTTCCATCCATAAACTTATATTTACTACTAGCAAAGTCTAAAAATAATTCCAATCCAGTTCGAAACTCATCTGTCAATCCTTGACGTCCAGGTAAGTTCTTATTATACATCCAAGCCCTTTCTCTTTGCATTGTGTCTGTATTAAAATAAAAAATTCTGGTAAAATATGTAAAATATCATATCTATTGTTCTTAATTAAAACCATAAAATTTTGGAAATTATAATTTTTGTTATTCACGCAACAATTAATATGAAATTGCAAAAATAGAAAAAATTACCATGTAAAGAAGACTTACCCAAATATTTGACTGAAATATTGGTAGGAGAAAGTGATCAATTTGATGAGAATTGCAACGTCTACTTGGATTGCGAGACCTTCAATTAGGCACATACCCAAAAAGAATAATCACTTAAGAATCATTTTTTAATAATTTTTAATGTGCGATGGAAACAGAATTCATCCGTCGCAAAACGGCTGGCCGTTCAGCCTCATCCAAAGGCCGGCGAGGTGTCGCCGGTCGCCGGTCGTTAAACCGGTGATGCAGATACGAAAAAAAACAAACATAAACATATATAAAAAAAGAAATTACAATCCAACGACGAATAGTCACGAAGCTAGCTATGATACTTACCGGTACAAAAGCTTCACCGAGATTAATATGTGCGTGCGCGGATTTTGCTGATTTCAGACATATGAAAGAGGGAGAAAAGCTAGAGAGAGAAATAGGGTTGGAATATCACGGGCTGATAAACTACAAATTTGCGACGGACGTTCGTTTTCGTCGCAAATTTGTGACGGACTTACTTTGCCGTCGCAAATTTGCGACGGATTTGGCGACGGTTTTTTTTTCCGTCGGAAATTTGCGACGAACTTTTTTGCGACGGATTTATTTTCCGTTGCAAATTTGCAACGAACTTTTTTCCGTCGCAAATTGGCGACGGATTTTGCGACGGTTTTTTTTTCCATTGGTAATTTGCGACGAACATTTTTCCGTAGCAAATTTGCGACAGAATTAGCGACGGTTTTTTATTTCCGTCGCAAATTTGCGACGGTTTATTTCCATCGCAAATTTGTGATGGAAAATAAATCCGTCGCAAATTCCATGTTTTTTTGTAGTGTTTTCACCCCTTTCCTATTAACCAACGCAGAAGAAAAAGACCACGTAATGCACATGAACAAGAGAGACACCCTCTTGGAAAGCACTTGCTATAAGAAAACAAATTAGTGGGACAAACATTTAAATCATGTTACCTTACCAAAAAAAAAAACATTTAAATCATGTCATTGTCCTTAGCTGAATCAGCAACATGGTCTACTAACATAATCTCACGTTTCCACAAAATGCTCATGCGATTCCCAATGTCGTGCGTCATTGCAAAGATGGTGTGGTAGGAAATCCTAAAAGAAGCTCCTTTCCAAGCGTCTGAAGAAAGGTCGGGGCATTTCTTGATTGGGTACATTCACCCTACTCCACTTTTACAGATGGATCGAGCTGTCGATGCACATGTGGATGTGGCCCTTCTTGCATCTTCAATCGGGGAACCAAATCCTAAGGCACATGGCCTTGGCTCTTTTCCTTTGCTTTGCCCATGTGCCGTTTTTGGAATTGGGAGCGTTGGGACAACAACGAATTTGGCCAATTTCTCTGGAAACAGTAAGAAAGGTATTATTTTTCCATGTGGCCAACCACTGGACACGTTTTGGGTCAGATCAATTCGATCCCTGCTTAGGAGTTAGGCTTGCCCATAATTAGAAAAGGAATTAATTTTGTCTAAATGAGTACGATCTTGCCTTGGTGGGTATTGGCGGGTCAAGCCAAAGAAGGAAATAGCTTGCTTAGACAGGCCGAATACATCTCCAAACCCGAAACCCGTAATCAAACTCTAGTTACTATATTAGTCATGAGGGATGACTATATGTCCTGCGGAGAAGAACGTGATTTGCTGCAGCAACCTTTCAAAGCCAACAAAGAAGTAGACTCTGATGGATTTTAGATTAGTCCGCATATTAAGATAAGGAAAAATGCTAAAAACTCTCGTCGCCATTTGATCCCAATAACGACTTTACCTCCTCTGAATTCTAAAACACCGTTTTGCATCATGAGTTTTCATGTCATACACCAAATTGCATCTCGGATACTTAAACATCCTAGCCTATGCAAAATTATCGTTTCTTCTTCCTAAGTTACCCCTTTTAAGGTTTTGAACTTCCGACGCTCCAAAAGATCCGTCCAATCAGTAAAACCCTAACCACCCAATGTAGCCTTTGATGGGGGCTTAGAAATCAGCAGCTTTTGAGAGCCTCTTTCAAGTGGCCAAAGAACAGCTTGTACTCGTCTATTTACATCTGAATCTTTTAAGTAATTGGGAGCTTGATGATTATGATGATTTGGTACCAGGAATGAACTTTGCTTCACACTAAAACATTCATCGAGTGCATATCTTCTTTGCTAACCGATTGTGCCCTATCATACGTCCCTTTTGTGCAATAACTCGCCTGAGTCCAAGAATAGCATCCTTGTTGAGTGTCTCCCAGGTTGTCTTGTCTGGGGATGTCTTCTTTTATCCTATTTTGGGGTTGGGATGTTAGGAACTACGATTCCCCATAATGCTGTGCATAGAGTAACTAGCTAGCCACAGCAACTAGCTAATCCCGTTTCGAGTCTCTATAGGGCTCCATCTCTTGGTCTTTTTTACTAAGTGATGTGCATATATCGCAAAGATCACTTAACCCCGGTTGCAACTCATGCAGTATTCTACATAATGGCTCTATAAGCTCCTCAATGAAATAGAGAGATAACACGTTGTTGGTAACATATCGCGATTGCTTACGGTAGTTTCGCTTTTCTTTTCTATGCTTTTTCTTGCAGGTTGCAGACGCTGGGAGTGCTTTAAAGACTCTCTATCACCATTGTGCACCTTCTTCTTGACGGCTTAGATCAGCAAAACATGAAGATGGAAAAAACATGAGCCTAGGGTTTGCGAGGCCCGCCCGGTTGGAAGTGAATTTGGAAGGGCTCAGACGAGAACGCTTCCTTCTCGGGTCCAACTTGCCAAATATGGATAATTTAAGCAACTTTTTCGATCATGGATGGGCTTGAATAAAGGGGTTAACTTAGAACGTGATCCAAACATTTCCTGTGATGCAACATCATGATCTGATATCACACGACACCGCAAGGTTATGCTCTGAATTTTCTGTGTCTTTTTCGGCGACCTTGGTGCCACCAAAACTAGAGTGGACCGAACTCTCCAACCACCAGTCGGAACCGCGTTTTTTTTGAGTTGTTTTCAATTTGGAGCCAATCAAAGAGCAGCAGCCCATGTTCCCGTAGCTGTTGAATTCCTAATTCCAAGAACATTCAGTGGCCGCCGCATGCCACGTGGATGGCTAGCGACTCGCAAGACGACCGATAGAAGGGCTTCACGGCTCTCGCTCTTCATCTACATCGCTTGTCCATTCATTTTTCGCTTCGTTTATCGCTTTCTTTTTCACGGCGATCTATGTCATAACTCAACGTAAAAGAAGGAGCGCTATAATGAAAGGGATTTTGAAAACATATCTCATATTCTCTTAGGGTTGATGTTGTACATAAGCCAAGCCATGGCTACTGAATCGGGAATATCTTATGCAACGGCTATGCCACGTCTCGGCGCACAAGAGTTTGGTAATGTCAAATTCACAAGCAGAGAGACCTTCTCATTCGATGGCGGCACATGACCGCCTTCATTGAAAAAGCAATTGGCTTGCTTCTTCGCATCGGACCGTATACAATTCTTTCACGAAATACTTTCTATTACGCAACGATAATGGTCCTAAAATTCGAGAGACTAAATTACCAAAGGTGACCATCACCACTTGTCAAGATATGATTTTTTCTCCCTCATTTCAATTATCAAGTGGAATTCTAACTACCAACGAATTGAAATTAGCCTTCACCGCGTGGGTCCATCAGCATTCTTCTGCTTTTAAAGTGATGAATATGGCCACCACCCACAATCAATCAATCCATCAATCATTGTAACAAACCTCGGTTGAAGGATGAGATAGAGCCCGCCGTCCGTACGCGAATATGAACAGATTTTACCCTTCAGAGACGCAAAAAGGCAAATTCGGTCCTCCGACTTGAAAAAAATCACGAAGAAAAAGTCTCCATTATAGCTCGTCAACATATCTAATTGGACTTATCTCTACTTGAAATTGAAGTCGATCGGTCATATACTAATTAGGATAACAAGATTCCTTCCCCCGAGATTTTCACCGAATGTCAATACATATTAGGAGATAGTCATCAATCAACTATTGGTTCTAATATCCAGTTATTCGGATGTATAGGAGAAATCCGATACCTCAATTTAGTGAGATTGCCAAGAGAAAATCCAAGTGACAGGCTAAAAAGGCTACCATAAATAGACTATCAGCTCTGACACCCATTTGTTCAGATGTATAAGAGGAGTTCAATAACTCAATTTAGAAAATCCAAGTGAAAGCCAAACAAGGATGTGAAACGTTTTTGCTTGATTCATTCTCTAAGACGTCGCACATCAACTAAGACTCCACTCATAGGACGGCGAGCTTAAATTTATCCTGCATGTTCTGATTTGAAAAAAAGAACGAGACTAGTGGAAAAAAGATCCGTCTTCAACTTTTTCATAAAGAACGCTTTGAGATTCCGGGATGAAGGGGGGAAAAAACTCAATCTATCATCATTAGGAATACCATGACAATGCCCCTAGATGTTTGAAATTGAAGTGGGTAAAATGTGCAATTGTACTTGAATCCTTTATGCAGAGTATGAGATCTTAAAGACTAGTGGGCGATGAGTAGGTTCATTGAAATTTCAGCAGAATACAGAGTATCAGGTCTAAAAACTGAAGAACGTAAAATATACTTAGGGAAAAGATCGAAAAGGAAACGACTTTAATTACAGCTTTTTCTCAGCAGAGTTCTGGCAGTTCTCACGAGCTCTGAGATCACGCCTTTCACTTCCGATTTCACCACTCTAGCATCATTTTCATCACCTATGAGAGAGAAATGATACTTAATTTCCTCAATAGTTGAATTTCGATTAATATATGCTTTGTTGTCGCTTTCGATGCCAGCGTAAGTTGTCAATCCTTTTCACCCTTAGCATCATTATACATGCATTCTTCGTGTACCCAAAAGTGAATCGATGTTCATGACAAGATCTCACATGAAACAAACTTAGATCTTGTTCCTGCGTTTTGGAACCTCGACTATTGAGGTGGAGAAACGGGTCCGATGCATTGTAATCTATTCGAGTTGAAGTGATATGTGAGCTGAGATCTATGCGGGGTCGACTCGAAATCTAGATATGCCGAGAGAGTTCACGAGCAACTCTCTGGCAATTCGTGACAGAAACATGTCTCTACTTCTTTCGTGGTAATGTCATGAACACTTAAATTTGATAGGTAACCCGCCGCTTAGGATTCAAAAGATGGAAACATCATTAGCCTGAGGCAGGAAACTGACGAGTGACAACCCACCTATAAAAGGAGGCTAACGAGAGACCCACTTGATTCCCTTTGATTTCCTTTCTATTTGAGATGGTCCTCACGCGTATTAAGCGAAGAGTTGGCATCCATTTGCTTCTCGATTAGGTACCATCCGACAGACAATTGCAACTGATGGAGACTTTTTGGCACTGTTATTGTGGTCTAATCATCCCCCATCAATTTGATTTAGATGTGAATCAGATCTAATAGATGGGAGCAGCATATGCGATGAGTGATTAAACTTTGGATTTTGGACCAAATTTAGAGGTGGGAAGGTTTCTCTTTTCGTGGCAACATGCCACAGTAGTTGTCTAGTAAAAAGGAAATCGATTAGAATGTCATGGCTCGTTGGCGGTCTTTAGCAAGCATATATTTCTTCTTCTTCTTCTTTTAAAGTATTGCATTCATTGCATGTATCCTAGACCTAAGTCCAATTCACTGATCTAGTCAAAATACAAGTCAATCAGATTAAGACAAAAATTTCAACCATTTTTATCAACTCCATTAACAATAGAATATTATTCTTGCCAGAGGTGGCCATGCCTAGGCCAAGGCTGGACATGGCCATCCGGTCGAGCTTAATATGTTGTCCAACGTCGTGCATGATAAAAAAAATCATATGTAAATTAGTTAAATTAGGCTAGACATTCCGACTAAATAGCCTTGCCAGTTTCAATTGGCTCGGGAAGGCCTTGGTAGGCTCGTGGACCACAAGATCCATGATCAGGTCTAATTCTTGCTATTTAATAATGTTACCCTTTAGCTGAGAAGGTTCCTTTTCCCTTTGTTATGTTTGGTAAGGAGTTATATATTGTCTACCTTCTGGTGACAATTTTTCTCCAATCATTAAGAAAATGTCTCTACCATTGTGGCAATTGATTTAGCATAGCCACCTACTATTAGCTCCGTTGGGATGTGCAACAGAAGTCCAATATCATCTTGAGAAGATTACCAAGAGAAAGCCAAATTTCGAACACACCACACTATCAATTCCAATTAGACACGCCTTCATTCAAAACCACTCTACCATGTTAATGCTCTAATGTAGGACTTCTTTTGTGTAATACTCTCATAGAAACACCTTAGCAAATCTCCTCCCCATTTGCAAGCCTACGGTATCAAGTCTCTCATTTCTTTAATCTAGTTATCCTCTGGACTAGCTAATCATGAAACACATAGCCCATGACCGCATCGCTACACCTTAACCGTAGCCTTCGCCCATGGTCATCTTCCGCCGAACCATGACCCAACAATCCTTATAATCTAGGAGAGTCTTCCTTGAAATATCCAATTACAATAGGGCCCACCAATCAACCATCAACTCTAATACCAATTGTTGAGAGCGCAAAGCAAAAACTCGATACATTTTGCTTGGGAACGTCACCAAGAATAAACCTAAGTCCAAACCCATCAACATATCTAGTTGGACCCACCTTCACCAAAAAGCTTAAGTCAATGAGTTATGTGCCAATTAAAATATATTAACTGCTAGAAACCACATCAATTATTCGATGTGGGACTTTTTCTAGCATAACCCACACATGCATGTCAACAATCTCTCCCTCACGCATGAGTTCAATGTTAGGTTTACTCCCCATTAATTCAAATATCATTTAGCATCAATTTATCTCAACGTGGATCTCCAACGCCCACTTTAACCCTAGTCTCTTTCTCTGAATTGAACCATGAACGCTGCCATCGAGACCATATTACTACACTACAATGCCCACATGCCCGGAAACCGCGTTGGTCATTAGATTTATTCCTTGAGATATTTACCAAATACCGATGCATATTGGGAGTAGGCCACCAATCAACCATCAGCTATAATGTCATTGTTTGGCAGTTTTGGACCTTTCTCACCTTAAAAGCTAACTAAAAAAGATAAGGCTTTTCCTTACACTTATAGACCGACCACCAGCCCATTCGATAATCCCAACAATCTCCCCTTCACACATTAGGCTTTTGGGTCAGAACTGTAACAACCCTTTCTGAGTGACTCTTGGATTCAGACTTGATGGTAACCTGGGCTCACACATGATTTGTGCAAAAGGATTCCGGACCCAATCAAGGCGTTTTCTTCATGGAGACGCTAGTGTTTCAAGTTGTGGGTTTTACAACTAATGAGTTGTTTATTTATGAACACTTTGAACTTCGGTGTAATCTAGGTATGGGAAACGCTCAAGTATACGAACGAATTATAACTTTGATTCTTTGATTATAGTTGATTATTTGCTACTGGCTTTCCCCATGGTTGTAGGTATCAATACTCGGATCGAACCATGTAAATCTTCTGTATCTTTTATCATTCCTCGTTTATTTTTCTAGTTCTTTCACATTGATTTAATTGCAAAATCCTGATTAGCTTCCATGTTAATATTTTAACACCCAATTGTTGGAATGAACACCAAAAGTCCAATCATCATTCAAAAGAAATTATGAAGAGGAAGTCCAAATTCGAAACATATCCGTTCGGACGTGCTTTCCGCCGCATGCTCCGACCCGCGAGTTAAATGCGAAATTACTTATTTTAACTACTCGATACCATTACCTATACGCTTTCGCCCTATACCTCGACGCGCGTGCCTCAACAAGCTGTTTTCTCCTTAGAGGGACAAGGGCAGCAAGGACCCGACACTGAAGAATGTTGTGTCAAACTAGTATAAGAAGTAGACCGCTACCTAATAACTGTTCCCGCAAGGCAACACCGACTAGTGCGCAAGAGAAGTCTTGCCCTTCTCGCTATGATGGTCTTGAATGAGTCAAACATCGAAACCTCTCTCTCTCTCTCTCATTTTTCCTCTTGAAGGAAGACTTTCTTGTGGCGCAAGAGGGGTTTTGTGGGGGCTCCACGACCCTTCTTTGGCCAAATACTGCTGAAAAAGTGGCGTCACCGGCTCCTTTCTTTGACTGAATTCAGAAACCCCTTCGTTGACCTGCATTAGAAGGAGATAGAGGGAATTTCGGAAAGATCAGCATCCGCTCACATTGGTTTCTTCGATTCGTTAGTTCTAGTCTATTGCTGAGAAATGGACAGCACATGTCCTAGCTCCTCCATTGTCAACAAATGAATGCCACGAAGATGGTGATTACTTCTCTCGATTTTCTCATGTCACGAAGATGGTGATTACTTCTCTCAATTTTCTCTTTTGGTGCCCCTTGAAGTTTCTCGTATCGATTCGATGGTTGGAAAAAGTTGGGCAACGACATGCAAGGAAGAGATGGGGGGCTAAATATAAATTTATTGGCTTTCTAGAGGATAGGTTGCTAAATTGTGATAGAGATAAGCCTTGGCCCCCCTCTATGGAACATGATGTTATTAGGGTTAAATACAAAACAATATGACAATCTCTACGACGTGGGGTTCTCGTTGACGTGTGATAATTGCGTGAACAGTCATTATATACTTAAATTAGTTTCCATAGACACTTACTCTATCCTTGTAATATGTCTATTGTGGTCACTCACTTTCTGAATATATTATAAGATGTTATAAAGTTCAATGCGTTTGGTGAATGGAATCCCAATTGCAAACTATATCAAATTGCAATGACCGCTAATGGAATTTAGCCTTATGAGATAAAGTGAAGGATGATGCTTCCTTCATCTCTCTATTTGTATCTTTCACCCTCCCTTTATCTTATTATTAAGATTTTCCCCCTAATCAATCTCGGCAATAATTGGAATTCATAACATGCTTAATCGATTGTTTTTATGAAATCATGCAAGATATAATCGAAATTATCATGGGGAAAAGTACCAAAAAAAAGTCATAAACCCATTGCATTAGTACTAATTCAGTCTTAAACCTTACAATTGAATCAATTTAGTCATAAACATTTTTACATTGGTACCAATTGGATCCACCCAGCCAATTTAGGCCGGAAATTTCTGACGCGAATGTTAGAATTCCTACGTAACACAGCCGATACTGAAATGGACATTTTTAATAATAATTTGAATTTTTTAATAATTTTTTTATGTTTTTTCTTTTCTTTTTCTTATTATTTTCTTTCTTTCTTTCTTTTTCCTTCATTTTGGCCAGCGAGGGTTGGCTGCAGGCCAAGGTCACAACCCTGGCCTAGGCCCTCACTAGATCCGTGTGAGGGTCACCTCGCTTAGAGCCGGCAGGGCCATGAAGGCCTTAGGCAAGGGCCTTTCTAGCCTCGCTCATAGTCGACGAAGGCTTGTTGGCCCTTGCTGGCCAAAATGAAGAAGGAAAAAAAAGAAAAAAATAGTAAAAAATTAGTAAATTATTACTAAAAATATCCACATCAGCGCCGAGCATGCCACGTAGAACGATCGACATCCATGCCAACGACTTCGAGTCTAAATTGGTCGGATGGATTGAATCTATACCATTGTGAAATTGTTTATGACTTAATTGGTCCAATT
The DNA here is from genome assembly GCA_031216235.1 of Syzygium jambos. Classification (NCBI taxonomy): domain Eukaryota; kingdom Viridiplantae; phylum Streptophyta; class Magnoliopsida; order Myrtales; family Myrtaceae; genus Syzygium; species Syzygium jambos. The sequence goes on along the minus strand of CM062229.1, from coordinate 12,373,575 downwards.
GAAAAGTTTAGAGCTAAATTAATACCAATGCAATTGGTTTATGACTTTTTTTGTACTTTTCCAAATTTTAATGCTAGGACCTGTTTATACATGATTTTGGGCTTAGGACATGATTGGTTTGTCCAGATTTACACCGAGCCTATAAAAGCAAAGTGAACCAACAACTAGTTGAACTAATCATGGCATGAAGTTCTTCTCAAAGGTGGAATATAGGCTTAAAGCATTGCATCTCATTTATTACCACGTAAAACATTATCTCAAGGAAAACAAAGCAATTATGACATGAGTGGTTTGTGACGAAGAAACCGTACGGAGCACTGATGCTGTCTATTTTTTTTTGGTAAGGAGATGCTGTCTATTTTGTCTAACGGAAAAGCAAGATTCCATGATAATTGCACTAGTGCAACATGGACACCCCGAAATGGAGTCTTGAAATTACTTTTGCTTCACAAAATTAAAAGATGAAAATAATCGCTTAATTCCTCAAAGAAGCCTCTTTGTTGTGGCAGAGATCATGAATCTAATATTGGGTGATAGTGGAACCTATAAATAATGGTTTTCATCCCTATGTCCAAAGGATATATTACTTGCACGCTAAGCATATAATAAGTTCGATTAGTCCACGACGACAAAGCATTTAGTGCCCTTGGTCTAGACAACGACTCAAACTTCCACAAATGTGGAGACCCAATGTTGATAGGAGGATGAGGAGGAGTTTTTGCATTTCTCGACGTTCCCAATCATATTCAAGGTTACAGCGACGACACATACTCCGATCGATCTGTCAAAATGACTTTGAAAGTAATGCAGTGAATTGAAAGCAAGTATTTAAATAAGCGAATCGCATTTACCATTCAACGAGAGAATGAAGTGCCGGATAGAATCATAAATGTAATGGCCCCATGTGTCCTCCTATCGTAGTTAAAACCTCTTTTCTAGTGATTCTGATGTGCGGAATTTTATTCTCCTGTGGTGTGGCAGGAAGAGAATGTCCGGTCAACCCCAAGCCCTTCGCATTTCTTTCTTTGCCCCTTTCGTTTATTTTTATCTCTAACTAGGCTGAAAATCCGGAACCATCAAAATGACAGTCCAATGTGTAAGCACGTTTATCGCTATTCTGAAAATCGAAACGGATTGGCCGGCTCAACTACTTTTGATCATCTGAATTCTTTTTTCTAGATTAGGACCGATTTAACTCGACTCGATCGCGTAACGTTTATGAACGAAGTTGGATTTTCAGTACCGACAATATTCATTGTAGCCTTGTAGGGACGGCAGAGAGGAGGCGTGTGACAAGGGTAAAAGACGAGCGAAGCTCCCCCCGCTTTCATCGGTGATATTTTCTGGTATGCCTGCGGCAATTCTGTGCGTAAAGACACGAGACTCCGTTCATGTCAGAGACTAAACTCTTTACATCTACATGCGACTCAGAGAGAGAGAGAGACCATTTTGGACTTTGGATTGAGACAATTTGGCCTTAGCTACCCAGGACTTTGGCAGTTTCTGCATTCGTCCAACGCTCCTTGGAAAAATAAAAGGAGAAACAACAGATCTAGCACGAACCAGAAGCAACAGTGAGAACAACCTTTCTCTTATAAATGCCATGAGAGCACATCCAACCCTCACTCAAATTCTCTCTCTCTCTCTCTCTCTCTCTCTCTCTCTCTCTCTCTCTCTCTCTCTCTCTCTCTCTCTCTCTCTCTCCCTAGTACTTAGGAGCACATTGAAAAGAGACATGGACACTGAGAGGAGCTCTTTAGCCACTTGGGCTTACTACTGCCAAGGAAAGGTATGTTTTTTTTTTGGTAAGAACCAAGGAAAGGTATGTTTGATGCTCTTTTTTCCTGTTAATGATGTTATGTTATGAAGGTTGAATGGGATTGTTGGTGCTACAATGTGAGAGTCACATCTCTAGCCCCTCTTGTGTTCCCCTGCCATCGAGGTGCTTATTCCTCTCATTATGATCATGCAGAGCATGGACGAGCTGCGACATTCTCTCGCCTGCATGACGCTGGAGCTAGAGAGCACCAAGTTAGCGGTTCAAGAAGAGCTCAAGAGGCGAGACGACCAATTGAATTGCCTCAACAGACTGCTCGAGAAGACGATTGCCGAGAGGAACGATGCGGAGATCAAATGCCAGCGGCTCCTGCTAGAGAAGCTGCTGCTCCAACAGCAGCAGCAGCAGCTAAGGGTTCCGCTCTCTGGAGTTTCATCAGTGGAAGATGAGCCGAGGAGAGTAATGGACTCCAATAATGCGTTCTCGTCGTCCGATTGTGAAGAGAGCATCGTCTCGTCACCAAGCATGGACCTGGTTCATCCACCTCAAATGACGGCAGCGCCGCTGGACATTGAGGTAGTCCCGGAAAAGCCGCTCCCCGAGAAGGGCAAGCTCTTGCAGGCAGTAATGAAAGCAGGTCCACTGCTTCAGACACTCCTCCTTGCAGGACCACTTCCCGAGTGGAAGCACCCGCCGCCGCCGCTTGCTTCATCGGACATCCCCCCAGTTACAATACCATCACCGCCAATTCCGCCAACCCCGTCATTCTTCCTCCCAGATTCTGCTATCAACATCGGCAGCGTCATCACCGGCACAAATTGTGGTGGGGACAGTAGGAAAAGGGGACTTTGTGAGGTATCAGCTTCCTCAAGAGAAGCCAAGTACCAAAGAGTTGTCCTCAACTGACTCGCACCACCAAAACAGTCCCTCCAATTTGACAATTGATATTTTTAATCTGCTGATTAAACTAAGACTGGTCTCGGCACTCGTTTAGAACAGAAAGGATCGGCAAGGAATTTGGGTTGATGACTGGTTTAGCATTTGTACAGATGCCCTCATCTAGAAAGGGAATTACCCAAAACTTGATTTGTCTCGGAGAAGAAAAGTAAGGGGGCTTATCGTCGAAGAATTTCAGCTTTCTTTTCTTGTTTATCCTCAATCTATTTAGCATCAACTGAAAGAGAGCTTGATGTGTCCAAGGTTATTTGCTCTTTGGTACTTAAAATGTAACTCCAACACCAGATTTATGCTATACATTCTCATAAGCCACATACGCATCAAAGAGAGTGATGCATAGTCCAGAATAGTAGGATAGGGAGATTTATATGGTAAGAACAAGAAAACTCCAGGACCCTTTGATGTCGGGTCTGCATAAACCCATACACTCGAACCTAGTTCTATGTCTTACCTTGGCCAAGTCTGCCTCCTGACATCTCTTCGGAAAAGCAATCATCAGCCTACATTTTAGGCTACCAAATATTCAATTCCGTAAGTTGTTTCCTCTATTTCATGTACCGATACTCTGAGCCATGGATCCCGTCTCTTGCCCCCAATTTTTCAGCTAAGCTAGGAGCAAATCTTGAAACCGCAGGGACTTCAGATCAAATCTATACGTAACGTGACAATCGAGTGATTTGAGCCGTAACATAGTGGTCCTACACAAGTTAAAATCGCACTATGATCCACCGGAGACCGTGCAACATAAAAATCACCTCTTACGCAGAAGATTCTTCTGCCACCACAAGTCACGTTCAAAATTGACAAACTGCACCAATAAAATTGCTGTTTCAAGTCCTTTGAACTAGCATATGAGGAGCCCAGCGAAAAATTATCCTAAATGCTCCTCTAGATAATGACCAATCACAGTGATCACACGTTAGCAATAAGAATTACACGTACCTCCAGTGCCTCGGAGATAGGTGAACAAGAATCGATTGCTCATGAGACGTAGGAAATTACCAAGCTTATTTTGACACCAAACTGGAAATCTACATAACAGAAAATTTTGTAAGTCAGTAGTCCTATGGAGATATCTGCCTCTCTGGGATTTCTCGAGTGTGCAACATGCAACCCAGCGCAAGAAAATATAAGCGATAACATCAAGTATAAGAAAGTGCTCCACCCCCTAGCCCTTTTAGAAGGTTTCGACAAAGGAAGGTCTAGTAAAAATAAGACCCGCATTTACACGTACACATGTACTGCTATCTTCTCCAATGGTTTCTGATATAGCATGCAAGTATAAAAGCACCAAGGAGCATGAAGCACGTTTTCACTCTTGCTTGAGTCAATATTTTTCATCAACCTGAGGTGTCAATAGTGCGGGATACATGATGTAGCTCGAGAATACAAACAAAACTACATACAGGTTTACAAAATGGATTTGTCAAGGACACTGCCTGCTCTCTTTAACAGAAAATGGCAATTTGATACAGCAATTGATGTAAGTGATCTCCAATTTTGTGTCACAGGTGCTGCATCTGCAAGTATGGTGACTTGATGGCAGTATTGATGCTTAGGCTTTGGTCACCGTTACAATGAAACGTCTTGTCATCGCAGATAAATAAGATCACCTCTACTTACAGGGAGAATCACATGGAAAATGTTTGAAACATGAGGATTTTGCTTCTCAGTCATCTTCATCCTCATCTTTATTATTCGGGTGATTGTGCTTCTGAGCAAAATACATCTCCGCAATCTGGATATAGTAGAGGAAAAATTACAGAGGAAAGCCAGTGAAAGAATAAATAGTCACTTCATTTACCCATTCCCACACCACCTCTATATCAACATGGTGTACCAAACAAGACAAAAACTTAATAGCACTGTTTCTCACCAGATCCGATGAGCTTGCTTGCTCCGGTGCTTTATCTTCACGGACACGAACTAACCGAGGAAACCGGAGAGAGATTCCCTTCGTACAAGAATTCATGACAAGATTTAGTGATGAATAAAGAATACAAGTTAATTGCTATTCATCGGTAAGGTCTGCCGAATAGAAACCCCCTCCTCATTCCTAAAGAAGAAAGAAGAAGAAGAAGAAGATTAACTTAAACCTTATCGGGATCTACTGTTCCAACTGCAGCACGATGAACAGGGCTAATAGTTAAGTCTGCAGCTTTCACCTCCCAAACCTGGAAGAGAGTTGGAGTTCATATAGAAAATTATAAAATTTTTGCAGAGACCAGAAGCTGCACGCAAGAAATATAAATGAAAAAGGAGAATGCAGAAAAAATAAAAACAGTTGATAAACTACCTCAGACGGTTCAAACCACACATCTGGACTGATTGTATCTGAATAACGATAATACGACTGAAATAAACAAAGAAAAGAAGTTACAAAGTAAAATATTTCTTTCCCTTCTTTTGAGAGAGAGAGAGAGAGAGACCTTTGGCTTCGGAATAACCTTAGACCGAAGACTGGCAGATCGTTCTTCAAGCATGGCTTCAGAAAAACCAGTTCCTAGCCGCAATGCCAGAGAGAATAATCAAGTCATGTATTGATAAACAGAACGTGTGTCATCAAACAACAAAGCAAATTATTTTCTCTCACCAATTTTACAAATGCTTTGAAACTCTTCATTGGAGCTGTCATAACAAGCAAGGAGAAACGCACCATACACACCTATAAAGGAGAAAATCCATAAACTCTGATCAAGCTTAATTTAAAGTTTAATGAGGTAAGAACAGAAGCATACATTGGCCCATGAGTCCAGTAGACTGATCTGAACAGCTGAGGCAAATAAATAGAACAATGAAAGATATTGTCCATCAAGGCAAATTCATCGAAGATAATATCCTTATGTTATCTTCGAGAAAATTTTTGGAGCAGGTTGAGCTCAAAATAACCTCCAGAAAAGGCAAAGTTGACTAATGTCAATGAACAACATAATGACCATATCGTTGATTTTTTAAACAATCATGAAAAGTTCATAAATAAATTGAAGAGTGGATTTTGTAATAGAAAACATAGCCTGCAGCAGTAGCCACAGCCCTGACATTTCTTTTAAATAATTAACCTCTCCTTATCACTTCAAACGGAAGACTACTATTAAGGGGAAACGGGCATAGAGGTCGAGCCTCAAGACATTGTCCATAGTGATTACTCAAAGCTGATTACTTTAGTTAAGTCAGTTTTCTAATGAGCACTTACCTGTACGCTTCCCACGACCATGGAAAGCGGCAATAGGCACCAAATCTACTGAATCGCCAATACTGCATAAGGAAAGAAGCATATATTAGACATTCACATACCTAGTGCAAGACTATCAGAATGACCATGTTATTACCTGTCCATATAATCTTTCTTCAATTTCAGCCAGTTATTTGACCTCTTTGAAGGCTCATATGTAGCATCTTGATCCAGTGTTTTGATAATCAAACCTTCACAACTGCACCAAGTATGTCAACGGTATGGGAAAAGGATAAGGAAATCTCAATTACAACACTTCAACAATATTTGGTCACCAAGGGAGCATATTTTTAGATTACGCACTAAAGCTATTCCTTGTGGGAGACAGTTGTCCAAAGGGTTAGACATGGAGAACTTGCCAATTCGTAGGAATATGACAGATAAAAAAGCAAAGAGACCAAATGAGAATCACAACATATACGGCCGCCACACAAACCCCCCCCCTCCCCGCCGAAAAAAAAACCACTGAAATAAAAGAGTAAAGAAAAACACGTGCATGCGCAGAGAGAGAGAGAGAGAGATCCTGCAAATGCTTTTCAGCTCAATTGTTCACATCCCAAATAATGTGTTACGGCATACAAAAGTTCCACAATTAAGAATTGCTATTTGAGTCGTTCACATGATGCTTTTAGGCAGGTGCTTGGGGAGGCTTAGACACCCGATGTTATAGAAAAAGAACTACCAAGTGTTTAATACGATCAAATAATGACACATGACCGCTGACAAGCGAACAAGAAATACCATACTGATATAGCATGAACAGAGCATAATACCTTGCATTAACAGCAGCATCAAGAAATGTTTGTATCTCCTCTATATCATTAGATGCTATTGCGGTGGCAAACTGAAAAAATCCGGGTTCTTCCTTGAATGAATCGTATAAATGCTGCACAATACCACAGCAACAGGTCCATAAGAATGGACATTACAACCTTTCACAAATTGCATGAATAGCAGGGCAACAAAATTATCGAGAGTCAAGACCTGCTAATTAATATGCCAATACCTCTAGATTTATCTAGTCTCTGAAATTTATATTTCCAATGCCTGGACAGAGTTTTTTTTTTTTTTTTGGTTGAAGCCTGGACAGAGTTCAGGGCCATTTTTTTTTAAAGAAAAAACACCTCTCAATTCCTGCCAATCATTTTGTCTCTCTTAAAAGATCAATGGCTTCATCAAGCTCTGCAACTACCCAGTTCTTAACAAAAGACAAAAAACAACTTACCAGACTAAGACAAGACATTCTTACAATAAGGCCTTAGCACATAAGGTAAAGATTTTGTAAATAATATCATCTTAAGTTGAGCAGTTCCAAACAACTCATGGCTTAGAGATGAACCTGCACTTTTCACCATATAATTAAAGCAGAAACACCCTTTAAAGCGCACAATCAACAAGTCTCTCTGCTCTGGCAAGAATTTACATTTCCAATAAGGGGAAAAAGGTACTATTAGCCTCTACTTGAAAAAAAATGGCAATACCTCCCTCCGAAGTTTGAGTTCTTCCTGAATAAGTGGCTTGCCATTTAAATAAAGCATGTCAAAAGCATATATGCAGACATCCACCTTGATCTCACTCACGACTACATTTTTACGAGCTCGTGTACTGAGGATCTGCGACAGAAACTTTGATCTTAGGGCCTGTTTCAATTAGCTTTTGCAACCATCTCAAAATAATAAATTCTCGATCAGATCCATCACTCTTTTCAGTATAAAGAAACTAATCACAGGCATAGGTAATATCTTGGAGTGTATAGCTATCAAAGTGAATAGTACAGCAAGATGAGCATTAAGGCTAAAATTCAGGGTTCAACCGCAATCAAACAGGATGTGAATATATCAATGCCAATAAATATTGTGAGCCCCGCAATTACTAAAAAAAAGTTAGAAAGTTTGTTGTGAGAAAAAGAGAAAGAGAAAGAAAAAGAGAACATAGGGGAGAATAGATTCACGTGAGATCTATTGGTGACTCACATCACACACGTGCATACTAGGTCAAGAGTTACAATTAACAAATAAATAAATAATAAAATCTCCACAGGAAGTAAGAAAAACATCACTTTTTTACTTACATCAATATAACTAACAACTGCTTCGGGGCAATGAAGAGACACTGAGCAGGTAAGGTAAGATGAAAAGTTAGAAATAAGAGAAATAATTGTTAAAGTTGATAACTCCCACATGTGCAGGTCCCTCTGACAACTTATCTCGTGTCATAACTTAGTGCCAAGGTTCAACTATTTCCCTACATAACATATTGTAATTGTTTTAGTATCTTTAATTCCCGACAGCTATTAATAACCACAAAATCCCTGATTGACAATCAGGTTGCCAAGGATTCAGCTCTGAGTGATTGCTTGCCACACTTCTCGGTAAACTTGGCTCACTTGTATTCTCAACGTCCAGGGGTTCATATACCTGGAGATTCTGCAAATGCCAACAAGCCAATCCAACTAGCCAATCTATCTTACGCACAAATATCAAAAGCAATAAGAGAACACAACAGGGTCGCTGCACCAACTATGCTTGAGCAGATAAATAAAAGGTAGCCTGAACTGGTAGATCAGCTCCTAAACAAGGATTATTTTTACTATTAACATCACTAAAAAGTTGAAAGCAAAAAACATTGTTCCAGAATTTGAGATAGCACCAAAAAGTGAAACCAGCTTTATGAGAACCTATTACCTGGAAAGGAAGAATCTTTTTCTTTTCTCGATCATAAGCGACAAGTTCGCAATCTAGAACAAATGATTTAACAGCGTCTTTCTTTAATCTGTGTAACAAGACATGCAGCAATTAATTAAATTTAATGAAGTATCCATGTACATTATGAACTTTCTCACTATCAAATACTAAAGTTAAGCGTTACTTCCATTCACCAGTTACCCACCCAAGCAAGGCAAAGAACTGAAAGACAAATCTAAGAAACCATGCAGGAATGGCCATCTCTACTGAATTTCTAATCTGGTAGCCATCTGAGCCGTGGAGACTCAAGATGAATGGTCTACATATCGTGTAAGAGAAACTTGAAGAAAAAATTACCCACCTTGATGCAGTGGCAACAACATCTGGAAACTTGCCAGTGTTATGTTCAGCATTTCTACTGTATATCTCAACAGAACCATCCTCCTTATAATGTATCTGTTACAACAGCAACACTGTATGACAAAGCCTTACATAAAATAACAAGAAGTGATGAGAAAAAAATTGACTCAGATGTATCACCTGTGCACGCTCCCCATCATACTTGTATTCACAAGTGTATACCATGTTCTGGAATTTACTTAAAATCTCCGAGACACCTTTTGTTGGTTTTGCAAGCATAGGTCCAACAGGGACCCCCAAAGTAAAAGTACACGACTTTGGAAGATTCCATACACCGTCAGTGAGAAGAGCAGGAACTATTTTATCATAAACTGGAAGAACAGAGTACACTTGCTTGACAATCTTTGCTGCCTGTAACAGATAAAAATCATAAATCATGTATAGAAGGAAGCAAGAACGATTCAGAAAGGTAATCCCAGTCCAGACTACATATGGAAGGAAAAAATAAAAAATAAGGTAAGAAAACCAAAAAAAAGGATGTAGACACAAATTAAACAACCACACTTAAGAAAATCCAACTCAAACCTTACAATTAAAGAAAAGAGATCATCACAATTCTAGGACCGGCACTTAAAGAAATACATCAAAAAAATAGAACTAAAGCAATATTACTTACCAAAAACTAGAGTAAAAAGAAATATTTTTAGCAGCGTTAAACCCTCCAACAATGGCACGGACGAGAGAGGCAATTCTAAATTCTGTGTCAAATATATTGCTACTCTCAGGACATGATATACGGAATACTTCCTTATATGCGAAAAGGAAGAGTGAGTTGATGAAAAGACGGAGGGCTTTAGCAGGAGTATAAACATTTTCGTTTCAAGTATACGCAAAGTTTTAATTGAAAAAGGACCAAAGGGGTAACGTCCCTATGTCCAAGGGGAAGCCACCCACATAAAAAAAATAATGAACAAAGAGCACACTTCCTAAAATATCAACACTACACGAATATATGTAAACATATGTCAATTTCACCTCTTCTAGAGGAGATTGAACATCTGTGGATGGTTTAGAAAGTTTTTCAGCATGTACTGCAGCTTGTCCAAGTGCAGCTAAGAGAGTCTGCTCTGCTAATCCAATCCTCAATTTCGTCTGCAAGACACAAAGTTTAGCTCAAATAAAACCATCAACAAACACGTATCTAATAACATTATAGAAGTCTCGACCATAACCTGAAGTAGGCGGATCAAATATTGAGGTTCACAATCAGTGGCTGCAACAAGAAGCGCCTTTATATGGTTCTTTTTCTTTTCCTGACTATTCTGCCCGGATTCCTGTGAATATGCAACAAGAAGCAGATTAACCAAGGCAATAACAACACTCTAAAAGTTGTAGTCCAATTGAATTAGATGATATCCGGCTCATGATCCTAAACTATTAACTATAGGGAGGAACATTGATGCATAGGACATTACACCAATTTTACTTCCAACCAGAACCAAGCATCTGCTCTATGTGCAGACTAACAAAGAACTGGCTCTGTCACAGGGAAGAAGAATAGCGGGAAAAAAGCAAAAGACTAAGAAAATGTTCGACTCAAAATTATTTTACTAGATGCTGCAATTACACCCAGCAAAGAGCTCATATGACTTCAACTTTGCACGGAAGACGATAGAAACCCAAAAACGTGAGCAGTTATCCAAGTAACCAGGACTAAGAAAGCCATTTTATAGCCCTTGCTGCAGTAGATGTTTGCATTCCAACAGCTTCAATCCCAAAGCTAATACCTAATTCTCCTAGCAACTTACCTCCAGCTGTCTCCGATAATGGGGGTCTCCCGTGAAAATATGCATCAAGGTCAACTAAACATAGGATAGCCTCTTGATCTTGGGAAGCTGGAGGCACAGTACTATGTTACACTATGTCAAATACTAACAACTAATTATCAGCTCTTAAACATATCAACACTCTTAGATAAGATATCGATTTCAAAGAAATATATGTATTGGAAAATACAGGAGCCACAGAACTTCCAGAATATATCAACACTCTTAGATAAGATATCGATTTCAAAGAAACAATGTGCTTCAAGTACCAAATATATTCAACAAAGTAACATAATACAGGGATTAAGCAAAAGCTTTCACTCTTGCAACAAATGATGAAGCATTTCAAACACTTAACCTTAAAGCAAACAACACTTTGAGGACAAGGAATCAATAAGGACAACAACTAATAGACATATCAGGAAACAAATATCATGATATGTTTTTCACCATATTTTTATCAGCTGCTATGTCTCTCACCAATACAAATTTGCAAGCAAAGTGATGTGTGCACAATTGCTACTCCAAAGAAGAACACAAGATTAGTAATAAAGAGTTACTATACCTTGGCTATGAGCCGAAACGTATCAAATACTTTGGCAAGAGTTAATGCATCAGGCTTCCGCATCGTGGATTGAGATGATCGACTTGCTTTAGCGACAAGGCCCAAATCTCCCAACTCCTACAACATAATCAAGCAAGAAGTTGAGCAATTGTACCATAAAAGGTTTCATTAAAGAACAAAAAATATCTGCATCATGATCCAGTAAATTGGATCCTTTAGACCCATAATGCAAGCAGATGGCTAAAATTTAAAAATCCTAAGTGGGCTTTACGCATGTAGGAAGAAGCTGAATTTCCTGACCCGTCTAACGGCGACAGTCTGGAACTTTCAACAGATTTCAGCTAGATCCTACAAAAAGTGAAAATGTTGAGTAAGTTTGTGAATTTCAAAGATTTGGATAAGCTGTATGGCCAGAATCGAAAATGAAAAAGTTGAGTAAGTTTGTGAATTTTAAAGATTCAGAGAAGTTTTATAGCCAGAATTGAATGAAAAGTGACAAAAGCCAACAAACTTCGGGAGAGAATTAGGAGGAAAAGAACATTGAGACTCGCTTAGGATCATCAATTGTGACACTAGGAAAATTTTCCCAATGTTCGATTCCTTGTCAGTGGCATCAATAGCCTTGTAAATTACCCCTTTCTAGATGATCATGTTGGTATCATTTTAAAAGTTTTCAATAGTGATCTATATTATCATGCCCAAAATCCTTTTTCCAGTCAGTGGCCTTGAAATCTTGCTTGTAATATTCCGTATATTAAGTATTATGTCAAAATCTTCTCATTATTTAATCAACTAAGTTGATTTTCTCCACCACTAATGCAATTCCTGAAAAGTGCCAGTAAGAACATGCAGCATGGAGACTCCCTCATGTAAATTGAAGTTTAAATATCGAGACTCGGCAATCATGAGCTGACACCAATCAACAGAATGTAAAGACTAGAGCTCCACACTTCAGCCCAAAAGTTCAAACGAGAGGATGAAGGGATCAAATACATTTAAAAGATAACCTTGTATTGCTTCTTAATATGCACTTCTGTCCTTCCACAGGCCTCAGCAAGCGCCTTAATGATCGACGCATCCCCGATTCCCAGCTCCAGCCCCTCGTGAGCAGGAGCAATCCTGTTGGCCAACAGGTACACAACAGCAACCAAATCATCCGGGGTTGTGTTCATCACAGTCCTCAGCACATTACACACTATGTCCGTAATCACAATCCTCCCCGTCTCATTCGATATCAGGTCGAACGCCAAGCACAAAAACACGAACGGAACCCTCTCGCCCTCGCTCCAGCAAGCCACGGACTTCGGGGAGAAATCCGCCGGCTTCTTCTTCAGCAAATGGATCTTGCTCTTCAATTCCTTCACTCTCTCGGCAGACGAATCCCCTTTCTTCCCACTCTTCCCGCTTCCCTCGCTCTGCTTCGCCTTTTTCTGCTCGGGGCATGTCTCCGGATTCGAGCCCTCGGCTTCAATTAGCCGGTTCCCTCCCGCGCTCGTCTCCGACCGATCGAGTTCTGCTCCGGCCGGGGCCGAATCGGGCTTCGAGGCGTCGCTAGGGTTTCCGACCGGGGCGGGATCGGGGGACTTGCGCTTCCTCGGCGAGGGAGCGCCGGGCTTCTTCCTGGCGGCGGCGCGGGCGCCGGACATGAGGGCGTCGAACGCGGAGGGCTTGGAGGACATCCTGCGGAGGGGCGGCGGCGGCGGCGGGGAGGAGGAGAGGGAGGCGGGGCGGCGGCGGAGGAGGAGGGCGGAGGAGAGAGAGCGAGCGAGAGGAGAGGCGGCTAACCTGAGATCGAGAGCGAGGCGCGGAGGGCAGTGGCATGAGCGAAGGAAGAACATGAAAGACGAGAGGGAGGGAGCGAGCGAGCGAAGGGGTCGAAGATGGACTGATGAAGGTCAAGCTGGGAGCAGAAATGGCGGGAACCAGAGAGGGGCTTCCTTCTGTTTGCGCTCAGCCCCAAAAAAAAAACAAAAAATTTCGGACAGTCCTCGCTCGTTCCGAGGGTCATCCATGGCCGGGAAAAGGGTCGGAAAAACTACTAAACCTTTTTAACAACGTCAATTTAATTTTAAATCTTTTTAACGAGACAATTCAATCCTTCTTATTGACGTGGACGCCAGTTAATATTAACGTGAATAATTTTTAATGATATTTTTTAAGTATTTCTTTTTCTTTTTGCCTTCACTTGATGCCGACGAAAGCATAAAAATCTAGAGTCAAACAAAGGGTAATAACATTTACCGATGAGAGCTGGAGGAAGATTTTTTTTTTCAGATTTTATAACATTGGCAGAAGTATCCTTTATTGGTATACTCTCTTTAAGATATGGAATAGAGGGTTATTCTCGAACCAACTCAGCATTAACATATGTCAAAGGAGCAAGGATCACTGGTAAATGATTGGAAGTTAATGTGGCAGGAGTCTTGCTAGGAAGAGAAATGGGAGAAGCACTGGACTGATAGGTCTTAAGAGTTTCTGGATTGATCAGAAGATAAACAAGTTAGTGCTAATAAATACATTAGTAGCCTCCAAATGTAAAGCATGAGAGTTATCTCTTGGAGTGTGCAGCTTTATCATAGCTTGAAGTGTTGGCTCTGGAGATTGATTCACTGCTGGAAAACTCTCTGGAGGCGACTCTGAGGATCGAATAATCACTCTCCTAACACTGCGTTTTGCTAGTACTTTTCTCTAGAGCAAATGAATATGAAGCTTTCCTTTTCTTGCTCACTATAAGAATAAGAAGTCAGATTGAAGGTTGGGTAATATATATATATGAAAGGCAGAATCAAGTTACCTTTAGAAGACTTTGTTAGTTTAGTTGAAGGCACATTTGCAGCTTCAATTGTTTTTGGTACTGTAAGAGGAACAACATCCCTTATCTTCAAAAGAATCCGATCTAGAGGATTTGAAAACACAATCTTTCGATAACTATCCCACCAGAGGTCGAAATCAGCTGAAGAACGGTCGGGGTATCCAGTAAATTTGGCAACACGAGACAATCGGTAAATACCCCATACCAGTGTGGTCAGCTCAATAAAAGGTTGATCATCTTTCAGCTTGCATGATATTTTATCGAAAGAAGCAAAGAGAAAGTATAAAGGGCTGGAACAATAATCTCTTGAATCAGCTTAAGTTGTCTGGCACAATACTGGGGAAAGTAAATTTCAAAGCTAGCAATGAATCTGCCCTTTTTTGAAAATCTCACAAGGAGATCGATAGAGGTCAGGACAGTCTGCTAGAAGTCACTTCTATTTTTCTAGAAAGCAGGAAGGTAGGACTTGAATTAGGGAACAAAGAAAGGAAAGAAGGAATATGGGTTCTCTTCAATAGAATAGATTTGAGTAATAAAGTACTGAAAATAAGAAGATGACTCTTTGGAGATAGGGACCAATTTCCTACTCAAGGCCTGGCAGACTGGTTGGTCAAGAATAGAAACTGAAAGGGGTTGGAGAACTTGATCCTTGAAAAACCAAGCAGGGTAATAGAAAGCTGTCTATACTTAAAGAAGCCAAAGAGGACCACCAAAAACTCCACAAACTTCGTCTGAAGCAATAGAGGAAGAAGCATGGGCTAAATCCCGGTATAGCAAGGCTAACATTATTTTACCTAGAGCAAGTGAGGTCCCTGAACCTAAAGTGGAGGCAACAACAACAAAATCATTCGAGACCCTAGCTATGGGATGGCAGAAAAGGAATTTACAGAGCCAGTATAAAAGAAAAATAGTGCACTCCTCGTCGGTAACTATACTCTCCTTCTTAAAGTATTTCTTAATGAATGCCCCATAGGCCATTTCAGAATCATACAATCTACCAAGCATTGAGCAAGAATCTGGAGACAGGATAGATGGGTCTCTACCCAAAGGAGAAAGCCCAATAAGACAATATACGTCAAGCAAAGTTATCGACATAGGAGAGAATGGAAAAAAGAAGCAGTTAGTTGAAGATGACTAAAAACAAGATAATGCTCCGATTAGTTCATGATTCAAATTGTATTTGAAGCAGCTAACACATAGAGCATTATGAATTAAAAGGGAATCCCAAAGAGAATCCTTAGAAAGAAGGAGTCGAAGATACCATTGATAAAAATCAGGTTCAAAATCAAAAAAAGCCCTAAGAAGAGGGGATGAGAATGCCACTGATACGCCAAAATAGACAATTCGTGGACCGGAAGTACCTCAAATTGGTGACGTGGTACTTGATCAATGAATTTTTTTTCTCCTCGTGGATTTCTTAAAATAACACGCGATCCGGTGAATTGGGCTGCCTTGCTGCTGGAGGGATTGAGCGCAGGTGGTCGTGTTGCGTGATGTTCACTCCGCAGAGGAAGGTGTGGTCGATGACGGGGAAGAGCATTGTTCCTGCACGGCCCGTGGCTCCTCCTCTGGGCTCGAATGGGATGGTCATGGACGGAGGCGATTCAGCCGACAAGGTTTCGCCGCTCGAGAAGGAGGTTGGTAGATAAATTCTGGCTTGTTTTCGCCTTTCGTCTTTTTCACTTTCTGCAAATTTGTTTGCATGTCCTTTTGGCAACCGGCAGTGGCTTGTGAGGGTTGAATTCCTGCATTTGCTATCTCTGGTGCTTTGCTGTAGTTATTCGCCAATCTTGATCAGTCTTGACACGTGAAGGTGTTCCTCAGTGATCGACAGATTGTTCCCTTGTTCTGCACCATCGGCCACTGTTACGTTGCTCTTGATTCAGGATGAAAGACGGTATTATTTGCTGCTATGGTCGTATGTGGGCATATTCTACTACGGTGGTGCAGTATCTTACATGCAGTTCTTCTCAAGATAAGCCAGTTTGCTAATCCTAGGAGAGTTTTGTGGCAAGTTCAGTAGATCATAGGAGTAGAAAACGGGTGAGGAATGTCAGTTACTTGATGAGAATGAAGATTGTCGAAGCAATGTCAAATATGGCAAGAAAGCTTTCGTCTGGGGAAAGGGGTGCCGATAGGTTTTCCAAAAGAATGGTTTTTGTAGTTGTGGCCATGTTGAGCTTTCCTCCAAAATCAGTGAGGGAGGGATGGAGGGATGGCGCGGAGGGTCTTCCATATTTGTTCACAAAGTGATATCTTCGATCAGATGTAAAAGGAACAAGTTCCTTAAGTACATGCAACTTGACGGGAGTAGTGGAAGTTCATTGAATAGTACAATTGGCATCTCCATAGAAGGGACTTTGCAATTAGCTATGGGGTCCATTGCGCAAGAAATCGATTGCCTTAGAGAATATGTAGGTGTAGATAAGTAATGCTTGGTTGTAAGCTCTTCATTAGAATAGCTGACAAGCTGGTGGTCGTGTACTGAAACAAGATTTACTATGAACATCATCAGAACTGAGCGAACTCAAGTTTCTTTTGCAACTCAGGTGTTGAATTTTATATAAAATCCAGTTCTGTGTCAATTTACTGCAGCCTTTGATTTAAATTTCTAGCCATTCTATGTCTATTCGTACGTATTCACTTGGTTTAAAAGTGATGATAAGCCACGACAGTTATGGCATGTAGCATGTGGAAGTGGAAATGCACTTATTATGGAATCATTTATGGAGGATCCACCCTGTGAATGTGTTTTCATCTTGTCAATTTCTTATACTGCTCATCTAAAATCAGTGCGTGTTGCTCTAGTTCCATGTCTTTAGCCTTTCTAATTGTTGCATTTTAGGAATGCATTAATGTTGAGAACCCTTTCCGTTTCCTGATCTTTTGGTCCAGCTTTTTGAGTACCAATATAAAATGGGACGTATCTTGATTGAGAAAAGATAGTGGGCTTTCAAGCATGAAGAGCTGAGGCGAGCATTGGAGGAAACAAAGAATGCTTTCAAATGCGAGCAGTGGCTCATTTGATTGCTATGTCAGATGTCGAAAAATGAGAGGATGACTTGAGGAAAGCTCTTGGTGTCGAGAAGCAGCGCATGAGTGATGTAAGATCTCCATGTAAAATTACTTTACCTTTTCTTTTCAGCCCAAAAAATGTCTGTTTGAACTTTTTCTATGTCTATGATTGCAAAGTAGATGGCATGAGTTCAAGGGCGATGTTTGATTTGATTGCCTGCAAAATCGTAAACTCAGTGTCAAGATTGTGGTGCATTTCTTAAATAACTCCCTTATTTGCTATGGGTGGGGATCTACCTAAATTGGACTACCTCTTACTAGTTGGTTACACAAAAGCTACTTTGATGCATCATAGGACAATATTTCTTTCTCTCTTTTCAACTTTGAAGATGTTATCCTTTTCTCTTAATATAAGAGATAACATCAGCATGTGGCCTTCAAAATATGGATTTCGATATCCTCCCCTCGATTTCTAACAGATGCATATTGTGTTGTAGTTGCATTTTGATTATCTAGTTGACCATAATTTAGTTATTATATTTGTGTCAGTATCTTGAAGTCGTCTCTCCATATATGTACCAGTGAAACGTAAAAGTGAATATGCCCACAACATGTACGTGATCGCTTTTATCATCTGTTTCCTTAAACAAATAAATTTTTACTTCATTCAAATTTGCCTGGAATGTAATTAAATGGCCACAATATCAAGGTTTACATAACTACAGCTATCTGTGTATGAAATTCAATTTATAGCACAATTTGGATGGTGAACTTTACAAATTAACAAGGTAGAAGAGGAAGGATTGGATGTAGTTTCACATGCAAAATATCTTCGTTCATTTGCAACTTACAACTCAGTTTAAGTTGGGAGTTTTTAATGCCTCGAGCTTTGTAATTGTGGAAGTGACAAGCAAAAAATCATAAAGTAGCATTTAGATATGGTAGGAAGGTTTGTGTGGTGGTTAGCATTTGCATAAAATGATGAAAAAGCAATCGTGCATATGTCAAGGCTAGTGTTAGATGAAGAAAATGGTTTTGAGTGCAATACCCAGGTTTTCTTCGTTAGAAAGTCACATCTTCCGTCACGCCTTGCCACCCCATCCCACCTCCAAAGTGGGCAGTCCTTTTATTTGCAGTGAGATTACATTGCATGTACTTGGTTATCCTTTTCTTGCATGATGGATGATGTTAGAAAGAAAATATCCGGTAATTATTGTTCCTTTTCTTGGGAATGTTGGTTGCAGCTGGAGAAGATCTTGCATGAGGCGCGTGCAGATTATGTTGAAATTGAATTTACAGCTGATTCTGCAAGCATTGAGGGAATATCTCTTGAAGTGGAGGCTAAGTTGCACGCTGCGGATGCCAAACTTGCTGAAATAAGCCAAAAGAAATCGGAAATCGAGAGGAAGTCGCAAGATGTGGATGCTAGGGAAGCTTCTCTTCGAAGGGAACAGCTATCATTCATTACAGAGTATGTCCAAAGCATTTGCATAGCTAATTTCGCATGGTTCATTGTAGCTATTTAAGTCTGTGGTTGTATCTCTGGCCATTTAATGTTGTTGATACTGTTGTCTTCTTTGATAAATGAGCTCGTTGCAAATTTTCTCAGGCGTGAAGTGCATGAAACCGCTATGTCCAAGCAAAGGGAGGACTTGCAAGAATGGGAAAGAAAATTGCGTGATGGAGGGGGAAGGTTGGGAGATAGATTTAGGGTTCTGAACCAGAGAGAGGAGATGGCAAATGAGAAGGACAGGATGCATAAGCTAAAAGAGAAGGATCTGGAGGAAGCACAAAAGACGATAGATGAAGCTAATCTAACATTGTCAAAAAAGGAAGAGGATATGAGCAGCAGGCTGGCAAATCCAAAGTTGAAAGAGAAGGCAAGCCTTTCAGATGCTGCTCACTTAAGATGTTGACAACGGGATGATTCTAATCTAACGAATTCTTTTTGGCCGCAGGAATTTGAAACAACGAGAGAGAACCTAGAAATTAAAGAGAAGCAGTTGGTTGCTACAGAAGAAAAGCTCGATGCCAGGGCAATAGTAAGTTTTTGAAGTTTGGAGATTTGCATTTGCCTAGTATTTGCTGGTGCATAGGTGTCTTGATGACTTACCCATCATGGGAGTAATTTAAATAATCTTGTAAACATTCTTAAGATTTGACACTCCTAAACATTCTTAAGATTTGACTCTTTATCAGTCACTTTAATCATCAAATTTCTGTAGCAATTTAAATAATCTTCTAACATTCTTGAGATAGGACACTCCTCGTACTTGGTCCTTTTCAGGATGAAATTCAAAAGATCTTTGAGGATCATGCCCGTGTTTTAGATGTGATTTAAAAAAATTTTAAGTTGGAACTTGAGCAAAAGAGGAAAAAGTTTGATGAGGACTCAGAAATAAAAGGATTTGACATACAGAAGAAGGAAGCTGAAATTAATCACAAAGAGGATGTACTTGTGATAAGAGAACAAGCAGTGGAGAAGAAAACTGAAAAGCTCAAGGAGAAAGAGGATGACCTTCTGAAAGATCTCGAGGAAATGGAGAAATTTCTCGAGTCTGAGGAAAAGAAATTGGAAACTCAGAAGAAATCGGTCACTGTTGAGAAAGAGGAGTTGCTCAGCTTTAGGGCTGCTCTCGAGAAGATAAGAGCCGAAAATGCAGAACAGCTGGTGAAGATCCGCACGGAGAAGGATCAACAGAATGTGAGCGAAGAAGAAAGGTCAGAATTTGTGCGTTTGCAATCTGAATTGAAGGAAGACAGAGAGAAGTGCAGGCTTCAAACTGAGGACTTGAAGCAGCAAAAGGAAGCCTTTGAGAAGGAGTGGGATAAGCTTGATGAGAAAAGGGCTCAGATTGAGAAAGAAAGGATGGATGCAGAGCGACAAAAAGAAAAATTTGAAAAGCTCAAACGTAGTGAGGAGGAAAATTTTCGAAGGAACAGGATGGAGACGGATGATTACATAAACAGGGAGCTGAAAAATTATAAACTGGCTAAAGAAGCCAGAATGGAGCATGAGGCTACAGTTCTTGCTGAGAAGGTGCAAAGTGAGAAGTCAAATGCTTCACGACTTTGTGCTTCAGAAAAAGGAGCTTGAGACTAGTATGCAGAATGAATTGGATGAGATGGAAAATAACTTGCGGGGTAGAGTAAAGTCATTCGAGGAAGAAAAGGAGAGAGAACTAAACAGTATCAACTACCTGAGAGAAGTAGCCAGGACAGAAATGGAAGGAATGAAACAGGAACGAGCAGAATTGCAAAAGAAAAGGGGAGAATTTACTGCAAATAAGAAGCATCTGGAGGAGGATGAACAAGTTGAAATAAGAAAGGACATTGAACAGCTTGTTGCACACGGCAAAAAGTTGAAGGACCAGAGAGAGAAATTTATCGAGTGGAGAGATCGCTTTATTTCTTTTGCGAAGCAGCAGAGTAGCTGCAACACGTGGGGAACTTACTCGCGAGTTTCTGCTTTTCGATCTACAATGTATATCTGAGATTGAGAACGCTGAGCTTTGTCAGTCAAAGTTGGCCGAGGCTTATGTAAAGGAAGAGGCAAATATGACCTTTAATTGCTTCTGGATGGCCAAGTACCGATACATCTCCAAATTTAGTCGGTTCAATAACGACTCTCTCCCCTGGCACTGTGTCTCGGCTTCGAAAATGCACATCTAAGATATTTAGCTCCGCCCCTGGCAGAAAAACTGATTCCCATCCAGTTCAAGATTTGACTCAAGAGGGACGTGTGCGGGGGTGATCATGTAAATGTTGAAGAACCTTCCAAAGCATGTGCTGAAGATGATGCTGAGCTCTCTTTTGCAGTAGCGAGTTCTTCTTTCAATGTTGAGGGGTGTCGCAGGGAGGACGAAGCTGATCAAGATACTTCATACAACGGCAATGTCGACAGTAAGAGACGAGAAGTTGCTGAAGATTCCCAGCCTTCTGATTTAAACAATGGTGTCCATCAGCCTCGCGAGAGGGGCAGAGCAAGGGCTAACGGGACACGTACCATGAAAGAAGTTGGCCAAGATGCTAACACTACAGTTAGGAAAGGTTTTGGTTCGAATGAGACTGAGCGGGAGAATGGAAATGCCGAGGACTCTGCGCCTAAGAACGCCGATGGTCGGGACGAACCCGGTCTTGCTGACAAAGGAAGACCAAGAAATGTCCGCAAGAGGGGTCGTGTTAACACCGCGGTGACCGAGCATGATGCTGATGACACTGAAGGACATCCTGACAGCGTGAGGATGGGCTAGCGAGGGTAGAGGCGGCAAAGGAATGCTGCTGCTGCTGTTCAAGCTACGGGTGAACGGTGATTTAATCTCCAACGGCCCAAAGGGCAGGTTTCTGATGCCAGTATTTTCTAGCTGTTATTCTTACGGTAGATTCAGAGCAGCCACGTAAGCATTTCTCTTTTCTGTATGTACTGATGAACAAAAATGTTTTTCTCTTTCTTTCTTTTTTGCATAAATACCAAATCATGTCTAGTTGTAGAGAGAAAAAAACTACCGCAAAAACTATTTTAGGCTATGTACAGCCTAAGAAACTTGATCCTCAAAATCAGGACATTATACAGTATAATTTTGGCAACTAATCAACACAAAATTTTATCCAATTAATCTTAATTAACAGCTCACGCCAACGCTCCCCTTCAAGCCGGTGCATGGCTATCGCTGATGTCTAACTTGTCAAGTGGCATGTAGAAGATCTTGCTAGAGACGGCCCTTGTGAGTAGATCCACAGTTGGTCTTTAGATTTAACAAACGGGAATTGAACTATCTTGATATCAAGGTCTTGTTTGATGAAATGTTGATCTAACTCGATGTGTTTAGTACGATCTTGCTGGATCGAACTACGAGAAACATCTATGACCGTCTTATTGTCACAAAATAAGCACATCGCGAAATTTGTGGCCATAGCAGGGCACGGCCATGACGCCTCTCCTCGACTCCATGGCCACCGAGGTCAACCTCTGGTTCATCCTTGCCCCAGTGGGCGTCTCAGGGAACGCTTGGTAGCTGCTTGTGATATTCATGGCGACAATCATCGAAACCATCACCCAGCCACTGGGCGCCGTCGTTTTTAGGGAAGTGTGGCCAGTCGCTTCGCTACATGGACTCACTTTTAATATAAAAATGCCAAATCATATTAAATTTTCTATTATAAAATTCACGAAATATTTTTTTCTAGAATTTCTCGGCCGAGGGCACTTGTTTTTTTTTATTTTATAATTTGACACTTAAATGAGCCGGCAAAAATCCTATGCCAAATTAAATTATTTGCTCGACTCTGTCTCGATTATACTACGAGTGGAACTACTTTAGAGACAAGGCCCACGTGTCTGACTTGATGCGATAAGCCCCCCGAGGCCACGAATCCCGACCAGCAAACACTCCAAGCTGGCAATGTAGCGTAGGATCCTAGTAGGCTACTACTTATCATTGAGTCCATTTCTTGTCTTTCTTATTTTCTTGAAAATCATATCTTCTTCGAACTATCAAAAACATATCATTAGCCAAGTTCATCGAGTTTAAGTTGTGTTTATTTAGCAGAAAATGAATAATTCAAAAAATATCTCATTAAAAATAGTTGTTTTATATCATTTACAAAATCGAATGAACGAAAAAATATTCTCATCGCATGTGAAGATGTTCAGACATAAATTGTTATTGATGATGAAAATATTTTGCATTGGTTAATTATTTTAAGTGATACAGGTTGATCATTTTAAAGAAAATGCTTTCCACATCATTCATTTTTCGCGAAACAAAGGGAGTTAGAAATTTCGTTTTTTTTTTTCATCCCATAGGAAAGTCTTACTTTATTCTAACCGAAGACTATCATGTTCTTTTTTTTTGAACTTTTTTTCTTAGCCAAAAGGAAAATTTTAAAAACGTCGACCCATCCGTTAAGGGGAGTTTTTTTGCGCGGCAGAAAATTAGAATGCTAGAGAACGAGCTAACAGCGAAATAGAAAATGAGCAATTCGACCCATCAGTTTCGGTCCGGCTTGATTGCATGAACGTTGGCTATCTCTTTGCCATTCCCTACCGGCAATTGAACTCGTGCCCTATGGGCCTCGAATCCGCGACATGTTATCCGTCTCTTATCCACGTGACATAGAGAGAGAGAGAGAGAGATCGGGATTTAGCGCGATCAGATGTTTCATGGTTGCTTCTATGTGATAGCCCGATTACAAGTCAATAAGGCATCACAACGATCAAAACGAAATCACCGCGCGTTCAATTTGTTCATTCCAACTAATCATGTGCTCGAGCGGCTACACAAGCTTATGATGAGTTGGGGCGTGGCTTGTTGAGCCACACAATGTTGCCTCCAAAGAAGGTTACTCAAACGCGCCCCATGTACCGTCACATTCCTCGTTCAAAAGATTTGTTTAAACCAATCTCTGCTTTTCTTTTCACGACACGAAAACTATCTTATAGCGGTAAATTCTAAACGTTTGAAATAACTTACTTGTTACGGGCCACATAAGATGCGAGCCAAAACTTGAATAAGCGTTCCGACTGATTGTCCGCTTTTGGCGACGTAGGACCGCAAGATTGTCCCGCGTCCTTGGTCCCCAAAATCATTCGAGGTTTACCTCGCGGTTTTCGGCGATGATGAAAGAGTGCCAATAGCTGCCTCTGCGCGAGGACGACAAATGATAGGGACACATGTGGCACATGATAGGTTATCTTGTGGTTTTGTGCACTAGTTGACGATGACAAGAGAGCGCTGATGGTCGGTTTTCATTCCCAATCTACATCTCTTGAAAATTGAAGCGGACGAAATTGCCGGTATGGCTAAAAGTACGGTTCGAAAAGAACCGGCGTCACCCCGGATCAATTCTAACGGT
The DNA here is from genome assembly GCA_031216235.1 of Syzygium jambos. NCBI lineage: Eukaryota > Viridiplantae > Streptophyta > Magnoliopsida > Myrtales > Myrtaceae > Syzygium > Syzygium jambos. The sequence goes on along the minus strand of CM062229.1, from coordinate 12,349,492 downwards.
CACGGCTATAATCACCCCCAGAGAAGTTTCAATATTCGATCTGATTATATGGATCGAATAATTTACGGCTCGCTCGCGTTTCGCGCGCAAGGCCCATCGTTCTTAGCTCTCTCGTCGCATTTATATTAACGCGCCACGGCAGGCAGAGCTCGCACCGAGGTTGCCGACGAAAACGTATCACGCGACGGAGGCGTTCGGCGGCGCGGTCCGGAGTCTCTTTGTTCCGTTTATTAGTAAGAGAGTTTCTATAAATAAAATGAAATGAAATAAAAAGGGAAAAAAAAAAAGGGGAGACGAGGCTTCCGTTATATAGCGGCGACTCAAAAAAGGCACACCCAGGTTAAAACCACGTTCTAGTAATTATTATGTTTTGGCCAAATGCGCGTCAATAAAGCTATGGAAAAGAGAGAGAGAGGGAAGAAGAAGAAGAAGAAGAAGCTCCTAAAAGCTAGATCTAAACCAAACCAAAACCATACCATTACCATTACCATTACCGTTGAATGAAAAAGGTTAACAAACGGAGGGGGGAAGAAGCGAACGACGTGACTAACTTAACTTTCGAAGCGAAGCCCCCCACCACCTCTTCTCCTCGCCTCTCTCGTCCCCGCCTCCTCCGTCCTTCGCCTGTCGCTCTCTCTCTCTCTCTCTCTCTGAGCAGCTTCATCTCTTCCCGGAGCAAAACGACGACGCGGGGTCCTCGTCGACTCCGCAGCGCGGCGGCGGATTGAACGCGCGGAGGCTTCTCCTTCTCTCTCTCTCTCTCTCTCTGGTCCCCACCCCCACCCCGCGCTCCCCCGTCCGTACATTCTCTACCGGTCAACGGCTGCTTCGCGGTCGTCCCCCCCCCCTCCCGCGCTTGAACCGGCGATCGCCGGCGGCGGCGGCTCCAGGCTCCGGTGGCCGCGTCCGCGAGCGGCGCCGCCCCTCCTCCTCCTCTTCCTCCTCCTCCTCCTCGGCTCGGAGCATTCGGGATCCGTTCGCGGTTCTCTACCGGTCAACGGCTGCTTCGCGGTCGTGATTCCGTGGTGGTCGGATACTGATCGGAGGGTTGGTCGATTGGGTCCCTGTAATCTAGGGGTTGTCCTGCGGGAGGAGTGCTGGACTGAGCTGTGCCGGCCGGCTCGGGGAGTCGGACTTGTTCTTCCTCCTTTTGGCCCGGGGGGCTGGCGGGCGGGCACCGCTAGGGCTTTGGCCGCGGGTTCCGGCGGAGGGATGGAGGCGAGGATGAAGAAGTATCGGCAGGTGAGCCCGGAGAGAGCGAAAGTGTGGACGGAGAAGTCGCCCAAGTATTTTCAGAGCAGGAAGGTGCCCGTGGTTTACTATCTCTGCAGGAATCGCCAGCTCGAGCATCCTCATTTCATCGAGGTGCCCGTCTCTTCCCCCGAAGGGCTCTACCTGCGAGGTAACAGCGAGGCGGGAGCCGCGTTTTGCTTTTCTTTCTCTTGTTTTCTGGGCCCGCTTCTCCGTCGGTAGCAGAGTGTGTTTCTCATTTGTCGCGAATCCGGGTTTCGTTTTGGCAGATGTGATTGATAGGCTGAATGTTCTTCGAGGCAGAGGAATGGCATCCATGTATTCGTGGTCCTCTAAGAGGTACCAGTTCGAATTTCTCTCATTAATGGGTGATTTCTGGTTGCATGAGAAGCGCGTCTTTGATCATCTGGGGGGGTGGGGGGATCCGTGTCGTGTTATTGGATGATTGTTTGGTAAATCCTACGAGTGATGCTGCCTGAATTATTCAATTCGTTGATCGTTGCAGGAGCTACAAAAATGGTTTCGTTTGGCACGATCTATGTGAAGACGACTTGATTCTTCCATCTAATGGAAATGAATACGTCCTCAAAGGCTCGGAGCTCTTTGATGAATCTAATTCAGGTGAAGTAGATGGTGGCCTTTTTTGTGCTTGACCTTGCTGCTGACTTTAGATGTGGTGTAGAAATTGCTTTTGCTTGTGAATTGTGTATGGCTACTATTAGCAAGCAGAAAAGAGAGCAGAAACCTGGCTAAGCTGGCTTACTCCCTGTGTTGCTATTGCACCATGATGTTTTATACAGATCGTTTCAGTCCTGTCGCGAATATCGGCATGAGGAATTTGAAGCAATTGCCAGCTCCACCGTCTTGTAGAAGTCAAGATGATTCATCGTCATCGTCAAGCATGAATGGAAAAGAAGCAAAACACTCCCAAGAGGATGACCATTCTTCTCCGGTTCATCACACCGATTCCACTGATGTTTCCCCACAGTCAAGAAATGGAAAAGGCTCCAGTTGGAATGGGTCTTTGAGCTTGACGGAGTACAAGGTGTACAAGAACGAGGGGTTAGCTGATGCATCAACTCAGACTGAAGAAAATGTAAGCAGAGATAAAACCAGAGAAACTTGTACTAGAGGAGTCTCTACTGATGATGGCTCCACCGAACGTGAATGCAACGATAGTTGCCAAACCAAGGCCTCATGCGTGAAAGAGACCTCTGAGATATCCAGTGGTGCAGTTTCCCCTCCTCCGACATCTTCTAGTGCTTGTTCATCTGTTGGAAAGACCGAAACTCTGGAATCATTGATTAGATCTGATGTTAGCAAGATGAACAGCTTTAGAATTCTTGCAGAGGAAGAGATCCGAATGCCGAACAATGCAAGGCTCAAGGCTACCAACATGTTGATGCAATTAATCTCGTGTGGATCAATATCAGTGAAAGATAACCATTTCGGCTTAATCCCAACTTACAGGCCGAGATTTTCCCATTCAAAATTTCCATCTCCTTTGTTTTCTACATCACTGATGACGGGGGAGCTTGACTGCTTATCAGAAAATCCACGGTTGATGGGCATAAGGCTGGAAGATAAGGAGTATTTCAGTGGGAGCTTGATTGAGACAAAGTATCTCCGGGAGGATGGAGATGTACTGAGCTCTCTGAAGCGTTCCTCTTCCTACAATGCTGGCCGGTAACTCCAATTTCCTATGTGGTGCTCTCTTTTCTAGATTTAGTTCTTTTTGCTAATATATGCGTACGAAGTGAATAAAGTAAAAAATGGGTATTTGTGCTTTGTTTTGTAAAGCCATATTGCAAAAACCAGTGTCTGTTTGTATGCACTATTTTGGAACCTAAGACCCTGCGAATGATGAACCAACTGCAGCTTGCAACACAAATCTCATTGCATCTTTAATAGGATTGATAAATTGGTCAAGTAAATTAACAATTCAACACCATTTTTGTATGGTAAATGTGTTGAAGGTGCAAATTTTACAGAGCATGTTTTTCCCACTCGCGGGGGGCCTTGGCTTTGTAAAAGCTTTGACTAGAGAAATTTCTGTTTGAGGATGGCTGATTCTAGACAGTAGACAATCTCCTTTGCTTATGTCAATTGTTATGGGGCCATAGTAGTTGCGAAGGCAACATTTATTGAGAAGAGAAGTTCCTTTTGTTCCTCAATTCAGATGAATATAGGACGTGTGATTTCTCTTGCAGGTCTGGTAAGCAGTTAGATTCAGCTGGGGAAAGTGAGAATGGGCAGTCAAAATGCTTGCCCCTATCAATTAAAGCTTCAATAGCTAAACAACCTCGAAGTGAGTCTATGAGATCCCCTCTCTCCGATAAACCAAGAATTTCTTCAGACAGAGCAGATAGCTCCAGAGCATTATTTGCTAACTCATCGAACGGTAGCAGTAGAAGAATCACCGAGTTTTCCCCAGGGAACACACCATTAAAGAGAGACTCCCTCCTGGAGGATGAGAAAGTGATAAAAATCGAAGAAAGGTAAGTTTCGACTTTGTTCTCCTCCATCTAATTTCAGTGACTGCTCGTGTTGTAGATCTGTGCGTTCATGTTGGTTGAAATTATCATACGTTCTGTTAAACAGGCTTGCATCAGGAGCTCGGGTTATAATCCAATCTAAAGCACCTTCCCACGTCGAGGTTGGCAGCTGTTAAAGAGACTTACCAATCATCGAAAGGTAAGATGCACTGTTTCCACATTGTCTCTGCTTGCGTGTGAAGCATGTGAAACTTTCGGAAAAGCTTCATTTGAATTTTGAATGCTAACCCGAAATGAGTTGGCGGGCCCTCTTGATGATACTGTACATCTGGAAAGTTGAGAAAAAATAGGAGAGAAGAAAAGGTTTCTTGTGTAGTGGGGGGACAAGCTCTGGTTATGTTCAGGAAATTTTTTTGGGTTCAGCTTTATAGAAAGTGGGTTCTCTCTTTATGGCATTTCCTCAGTTTTTTTTTTTTTTTGGTCGATGGCATTTCCTCAGTTACGGTGCTTCCACAGTGCTGCATCACCTCTTAGGGACTGTTCCTCCCTGCAAATCCAATGAGAACAACTGTTTTGTCTTGAGACTCTTACGCAACAAAAGCAAATACATCGTTTAATGTTCTGTGCATGGATGAGGATGTTTAGATATGAAATGCATAATGGGGTGTTTTGTGCATGGATGAACATGTTTAGATGCGTAGAATCATTGAAACATCTCCATCATTTGCATGAAACCATGTGGGAAACCAAAAAGGGTGCTGGAAAATAGGATCCTATGTGATGGAGTTGACTCTCACCTGCCATATGAAAACGTCCTTTGGAAAGTCCAAAAAAAAAAAGTACCACCTCGGTTTCTCGAGTGTGGTGTTAGTGCATGAGGGTCAACCATGAACTTTTGGGGCGCCATCTTCGAGTTCCCTGTCGCCTCAACAGTGTTATTGAACATTTGATCGAGTGGGAATTCCACTGAGAAGGTGGGCCCTGGTTGCCATTCGAGCCATTGAGTAAATTTCAGCTTCTTCTTTATGTTTGGAACCGAAAACTCGAGTTGGCATAGGAAACGAACTTCCATTAGGAGTAGAGCAAATTTCGGCTTCTTCTCTCTGTTCTAATGCCGAGTCTTCTTTGAAGTGACAGAGATGCGATGCATCCAAATTGTTTCTCACAAACATTATCCTACTACGCCTGTGGGAGTGATTTGATCACTTTGTATCCCCCAGTCTTTTGCTCTACACGTTATACCGATCATATAGCTACAATCTTCACGTGTTATACCAAGTATAATGTTCATGGATCCCACTCCTTTAGCCTGGTCCTCCAGGATGAATGTCAAAATCTTGGAGAAAAATCTGAAATCATCTGGTCAAAACCATTGCAAACTAGTCCGTACTATAGAGAAGTTATTGTTAAATCAGGATGTCCCACTAGTAATAGAGGCCAGATTAACAAAAAAAAAAAAAGGGATCTACGAAGCACGAGAGCTAGGCTAAACTTTACTTTTGAGGAACTCACGGAAGACGGTGCTGCAGTCACCGTTAGAAGAGAGAGACAGAGAGAGAGAAGTTTGAGAAGAGACAAAGCCTTGAATTGATTCTTTTGTGCACTTAAAATATGTTAGTTTTAATAGACCAATGTGGGGGCCCTGGGTCATAAATAACACGCTGCCATCTAATTGACCCAAAAGGCGCTTTGGACAGCGACAATCCCACGTTCGAGGCCATTTTTGTCAGGGACGGTTTACTTTTTCTTTAATGTGGTATAAAATTAGGCCTGTCAAATGGGTGGGTCGGGTTGGATTTGGGTCGGATCATAAATGATCCGATCCAAATTGACCCATTAACCCGTTTATGACCCATTTATGCGCAATGCAATTTTATTGACCTATACCCGACCCGACCCATACCCAATCCATACCCGATTAGACCCATATTGCTAAAATACTTCAATAGTTAATTAAATATAGGAAAATTCATACCCAAGCTGAAATGAGAGTGCAGAATGAGTGAGTGCAAGATTGAGTGAGGGTGAGAGAAATGCGTTGAGTTTAAATCAGTTGTAAACTCATTTATGACCCATTTGCGACCCATTTATAACCCATTTAACACTAATATAAGACTTCTACCCATTTATGACCCATTTACTAATAAATGGGTTAAGAAATGGGTTTATGATCCATTTTGACAGGTCTATATAAAACTATGCGTTGAAAACGCTAGTGCCCTCCTCAAGATCTCGACTTCATAAACTTTACTCGGGTCTGTTTTACCTCTTGTTTTTCTGTAACATGGTTCGGATACACATGAATCAATATATATATATATATATATGCACGTGCGGTTATTTATCTAATTTGATAGTTGAAGAATAAATTTCAAATTTTAGGGGGAAGTCAGGTAATGCTTGTCCCGAAACTCTATGGGCACTTCTTTCTTTCGTGTTCCCTCTAAAATTTTTTAACTCATAATGAGTCTTTATAACGGTGAAAATTCTGAAAAGGAAAATTCTAAAACTGATTACAGGAACTTCCCCCACATAGCCTAGCTTATTTTCTTCCCTTCATTTTGTTCTGCTCGATTTCTTAGGTAGAGATAGCTTTTATCATACAGAGTTCTCGAATGACTTGTCCGATTAGTGATGCGATGTCACAAACGTAAAATGACAGCCTCGTAACCACAAGGTATGCTAAACATATGCCCGAGCAAAGACCATTGTTTGAATTTCTATGGTTAAAGAGATAACTAATTTGCTTAGCCTCATTTTCGCGCCGGTTCTTAACTCCGACCCAGTTGCCTGATCCGCTTGTACAAAAGCGAAGAAGGACAAATGCGATGGATCAAGAAACAAATCTGATATAAATTATCAGAATTTCTCATCAGCAGCAAGAAAAAAAATTACAGGATTCGATGCCCACAAAAAAATGAATTCCCTTTTTCGGGAAAGCTTCTACAAGATAGCACAACCATACTAGGGGTCTTGAAGACCTTTATCTATTGCTCATGCCCCGACTCTATTCAAAGAGGATGAGCTGCTCTGTGTAAAACTATCGACTGTAGCAGTCATCTCATGACCTCGGTCGTCCCTGATGAACATGAGGTCGGAGGACCGCCTCGCATCTGTCGCGTGTTATAGGACTCGCAACTTGTGCATTTGTGCGCCACAATGTGAAACCGGACTTGGCATTGTGCTCCACAGTCATTGCAAAGTATCCAAACCTATCGACCACAATATGTTCAATTTAGAAACTTTGAATGAGGGCTTCGTGACTTTGAATGAATGATATAGAGTGAAATTCTCACCATCTTAGTTTGGTACACTTCAGGCATTGGAGTTTTTGCAATCTGTAATGAAATTCAAGAATCAACAAGCGATTTCAGGTGACAAAGCACAGATTCGTTGGCTGCAAGCAAAATCTATTGAAAAAGAAGAAGAAAAAACAGAGATTTCGTTCAAATTAGTACCTCTTGATCGAGTCTTCTCCACAAACTAGACATGTCGCAGATCGACTTTGAGCAAACAGGGCATGAGTACCTGCCGAATCCAAGAATGATTTCGATGTAAATCTTGAGGTAAACTAATATTTAGTCGACTGCAAGGCACTGCGAGTGATCGAGACATATGGTGCCAACCTGAAGTGACGTTCCATTTCCTTGACGCATTCCAAATGTATGGTGTGTCCACAAGGCAGAACAGTTATATCTTTCATTGTGTCGAACAGGTACTGCGGATAAATGTAGAATATTTAGCGATTTGAAATTTGACTGACATCATCTATGTAGAATTTCCGCTCTGTATCTTACCTCGAAGCATACAGGGCAATTGTGGTGCATTGCCCTTTCGACACAGCGATGGGCATCCCTCATTAACGTCGAATAGCAACATCCTACAGCAAATGTTCCAAGCATATCAGAAGTAAGTGTTTCACGATCACACTAGAATCTGGAGAGTGCTACAAAAAACAGGGGGAAAAAAAACCAAAAACATAGTTTTCAGAGGAGTCTGCTTGTTCATTTTCACTCACCACATTTCTCACAATGGAAGTAATTCTCCTCACCTCCAGTTCTGTAGAAGCAACAGATGGATTGAGGATTGAATATAATGATGAAATTTATGATATATAAGTGTGCGTGATGGTGAAAATTGACAAAAAAAGAGTTACTTATAAAACGATAATGACAGAACGACAGCGTCACAGAACTAGTCAAGAACCTGGAAATGCAAATATGAGCGATATTGGTTTGTTAATTTACCTGCAGATACCGCATTCGTCACAATGGTATTGATTCTTTGAAACCTGAAAATGTTTAGCAACCATAAGATAAGCTGATGCAATTATGTGGTGGAGACCGGGAAAGAACTGAAGGAAAAATCGAGAGAACAATAATTACATCATCATCGAAGAACTTGCACTTGGCGCAGAAATACTTGCCCATGCAAACCCCACAATTCTGGCAGTTTTGTTGAACCTGGCATATTGAACATTTAATTAAGTACCGACATACACGCTTTTCGTTTGCATATCTTTCAGGTTTTGAAAATTCACAGCTTACTTCTTGTTCGGTGCCACACAAAGAACAGATGACCTGAAAGGCCAACGAGACAACAGCACTATGAGAAAGCAGAACAAGTAGACAATTATAGATTTATTGGAAATAAACCATCAATGAAGCAGAAGCATTTCATTACTGTCTATTTGATCCAACGCAAGAAAGGGAGATTGTGCATCAGACAACTACGGATACGACTCGGCAGGGCAAAAGACACTATTCGCAATCAATCTAAATCGAACCCGATACGATTGGCTGTCTTTAACTGCCGTCAAACTATCCTGCCCTCATTTCATTCACAGTAACTGAAAATGCAAATGGGAAAACCCATCCAGGCCTTACCAAGAGCCGGATCCCCCAGGAGAAACTAGGACAAAACAAATCAACCTATTCACCAAGAATGTATACTGGACAATCGTGCACACCTGTTTCACTTCGTGTCGCGGAACATCGTGCCGTTTTAGAGGTGCAGTTTCGAGCGAATTCTGCACGACATCGAAGAAGATCCGAGGGCGTCAATCATTGACTATTCGCACAAGAATGAACCATGAACAAAAGCATAGGTTAGTTTCTCCGCATTTCTATACCTTCGCTTCATTATGACAGTGCCTGCAACCAAAGACCTCGTCGCAACACGGTGCTCTTATCTTGCATCTCCTCCTATAATGCGCACACCTAGCCATCGAAAGAAGGAAAAAAAAAACACAAGAACTCCAATAAAAACAAAACTTCTCATCACGATCAATACCCAAATTCGTAAACGAGTTACTATTATACCAACCCGTAATCCCCACATCCAAGATCCACCGCTCTTCCGCCCTCCATTTCCCGTCGAACCTCGATCTTCAATCTGCATCAACCGCAACCACATCCGCAGCAGACGCGATCAGAAGCAGACCCCCACCCCAACAGAAGAAGAAAACGGCAGAGATCAAAGACGGACGCAGGAGAGAAGCCACAGAGAGAGAGAGAGAGAGAGAGAGACCCAACTGCGACTCACGACCGAAATCTTTCAACAGACAAGCACAGACCCAGAAACAATCAAACGATGGTCAATGCAAAAAGCGAGCAAGAATATACGCCACCCCCGCACGCCTAGCTCCTGTCATTCTCGTTACCAATAACGAAGGGAAAGGCTGGCGCGGGGACACCTCGAGCTCTAACCGGTAATCAACAATCGCGCGAGATTTGCTCGAAATCAGATAGACCCACCTGAGAAAAGATCGCGCTTTGAACGATCGAGCTATATTGAGCAACGGGGAGAGGAGGCGGAGGCCTCTCGATTTATGTACGAAGCGAAAAGCGGATTTCCTTTTGTTTCTCTTCACGTCTCCCTTCCCCCACGCGGCGCCGGCGGTTTTCTTTATAGAGGGAGAGCCCCGTTTGGTTCCGAGTCGGATGGCGGGAGAGAAGGGGACAACGGAGCACGTGACTTGACGATAAGGGTCGCGTCGCTTTGGGGAGGGGGGTGGGGGGGCTTCCCCATGGGTTAACGGATAACCGTCGAGGGCATTTTCGGGACGACGGGTGCTTTTGTCGGGGGAGGGGAGCGGGGGAAGGACCTAGTTTTTTTGTTTTTTTGTTAGATAATTGGGTTGAAAATCTTATAATTTATAGCTTTCAAAAAGCGCAATTGAATATTAAAACTTGTCATGAAAGTGCAGTTAGTTTCTTAAAACTTATCGAATTGGTTCAATCAAGTCCTTCTGTTGATTGCGGTTTTTGAAAAGTTTTATGACTCGATTGTCCTTCCGTGACAAGTTTTTAGGACTTGGCTACATTCTTTGAAAAGTTTTAGGACTTAATTTTATTTTCACGACGAGTTTCGGGACATTCAGCAAACTTAATACTTCTTTTGTCCCTTGACATTTTTGTCCCTTCATTTTAATTTCGATTTATTCGCTACATTGATTTTGTTGGTTCTCGATATTGCAAGATGAGCTAGGATATGATGGACTCCATGGAGACATCATGGAACAAAGATTCGTGACCCTCTTTAATTTCTCTAGGGACGTTTTCTATTCAGTAATTTCACGTAAATTCGGTGAAAGCAATCTCGAAAACTCAAAGGGGCCAAAGCCGCCCGGTCGTCATTGCCAGCTATTGAGTTCTGCTAATCTTTTGCCCCTCCGGCGATGTTGGTCTCGCCAAAACCACGGCTCGTTTCGAGAGGAAATAATTTTGTTTTTGTTTTTTATTTTTTATTTTTTTATCGTAGAATGAATAAAATGGTTCTAGAGATAATAATAGGTCGAGAGAGAGAGACGGCACAAGTTAACGAAGGCATCTATGTCCATGTCGTTGTCAAAATGGATAAGGCATGTAACTTCGGACCGGACCGGACCGGATCCAATGCATTATCTGAATTTGGTTTGCCTTATCTATATGGCCGATATTTGCCAAGTCGAATAATAATCTGGAAGTGGATTTTATGTTTATCTGGATCCTGCGGCGGTTGGACCACGTTCCCCTTTTGGAGGTTCCGAGGCTCTCTCCCCCCATGCGAGAAAAAAAAGTTGAGGGAAGATATTTTCGGTGCGCCAAAAAACTGAGAAAGAGGGGAAAAGAAAAGGAGAGGTGCAGTGGATAGGATTAGGATCTGACTAAGTGCTGACGAGGACTGGGACCCACCGGTCCACATCCCCCTTGGTCCCCCAATCCTTTTTGCATTCGGTTTCCTGCTTCGAGCCAGAGAAATCCCCCACGTGCTTTTTAAGGCATCCTCGTGAGTTCGGATTTTGCACCCTTTTATGGGGTGGGGGTAACAAACAGCTCCAGGCGAACCCGCCCGACGTCGCTCGAACGAGATAATGAATCGGTCTATCCGGATTACTAGACGCGGCTCAAAGGATTTCGTCGGGAGATAATCATAAGACAAATAAGTCGAGAAAATTCGTATTCACGTATCATTTTTCGGGTTATAAAAAGACACCCGTATTTTTTCTTTTTATATCAGAAAGAGACGCCCGTTAATATTATCTAAAGTACGGGATATGAGGGGGGGACAAAGGAGTGGTCCAAATGGAAATTGAACTGAGGACCACTAGGGATGAAAGCAAAGCACCCTTTCTTTGGTGGGGGGGAGCCAGCGGAGGTTTCAATTGGTGGCCGACAGTTAATGGAAAACGAGGAAACGGAACTTTTATGTACCAATCACCCACCCCTTTCCTCTCGTGGTCATAACGGGAACATCCTTATCCTATCCCAAAGCGAGAAACTCCTTTTTCTTCAGTAAAACCGCCCTCCCCCGAGCTGGATTTCTTTCTTTCTTTTTTTCTTTTTTCCTTTAGATGAAAATGAGATCGGCGTTTCCGAATAAACTTTTGACGTTTCTAGCCTCCTTACTTAAATGAAGCCTCGAGACGCGCGCGCACGGGCTTGATAAGCTGAGTTATTATGTGAGTTGGTTATATTTAGTAAATTGATTTAGAATAGTGAAGCTCAATATAATAAGTGTTCTAAATGGATTCACAGCTTAAGTAAACCCAATCTACCTCCATGGCTCTTTCTTGTCCTCACTCGATCTCACGCTTGCTCGCTCCATGCTCTCACGTCAATTTGGATATGAATTTTTCTAGATTGGGTTAAATATTGAAAAGTTTAAGCAACATGAGACAGGTCAATTACGGATTAGGCATGAATCGAGTCAGGTATGGGTCACTAGATTTGTATTCGCTTGTAAGTTCACATAGATTTTACACCGATTTTGAAATTTCAATGATATCTTAAATTTCGATGGGAAAACATGAAGAACAATACTTTGTAGTTGAACTTAATTGTCAACAAACACCAGCCTCCCTGATTTGGTCGATTAACAAGTACATATTCCAAGCAAATCAGCAATTTCTCATGGAACAATTATGAGTGATTCTAGACATATTAAAGGAATCTCTCATCTAGTTTTTTTTTGTGCAAAAGGAAGGAGATAATGACCTCCATGCTACCAATCAGTTAAGCAATCAAGGAACGAACTCGTCATCTAAACTCTGCCAGAAAAAAAGAAAAGAAAGAGTGTTCCCAGTATACTCAGGTATCACAGCAGTTACACATTTATAGCACTTAGTATGCAACATTACATCTCGTAAACGGACGAAAGAAAGGAGCAGTGATTCCAAAATGTACCCTGTTAGCTTGATACAACTCCTGTACAGCTCTGTGGTGGTTTTACTCGGTCTTCCACTTAATGGGATCAGAGTATCCGTGCCTGCCCCAATTTCTCGAGAAGCTGAAGTGAGGGAGACAACTGCCATGATCAAAGGAACCATGAGAGAGAGAGAGAGAGAGAGAGAGAGAGAGAGAGAGAGAGAGAGAGAGAGAGAGAGAGAGAGAGAGAGAGAGAGAGAGAGAGTACGCCTGTGTGCGTGGCTGGCTGGACGCACAGAAAAGGAAGATTGACTAGATGCTATTTAACATGAATTTACCTTCCAACCCATTCAAACATGATCATACCAAGAACGTGGACTAAAACCAGACAATCTGGGAAGGTTTTAGCTTTTTTGGTGGCAAGGAGCTCGGGATGGGAAGGCACAACCTATGACGTTGTCAACCGAACAAGAAAGAGATAAGGTGGAGACTTCATCTTAATCATGTTGAGATTCTCTGTGAACTTCTGGAAATGAATTTCAAAGGCATAAAGAATGTTTGGTTAAAAGGAGTATTTTGGGTGTTCAGACGATTCAGATGACTGTGGCCCATTACTAGAGCATGGCGGCGCAGTTGCACCCTCGATGAGGACTTAAAGTTGGATACACAAAAGAATGTTCACGCACTTCCACGGTGAATTGGCCTGATCGATTCAACCGTATTTCCCAAGATGAGATCCAGAGGCTTTCAAAACATCTTAGTAGAGAGGAAATTCAGAATGCATTGTTTGGAATGGGAACATTTAAAGCACCAGGACCAGATGGATTTCAGGCAATTTTTTATAAGAACCAATGGGCAACAGTGAGCAACTCGGTAAATCTTGAAATTGAGAAACTATGGCTCCGGGATGGAAACCTAGATGGCGTCAACCAGACACTTATCACCTTGATCCCTAAAGTTGATAATCCCGATAGATTGGTACATTTCCAACCCATCAGCCCCTGCAATGTTTCTTACAAAATAATCACTAAGATTATTGTCAACCGATTGAAGGAAGTAATGCCACTTATGACTTCACCCAATCAAGTGAGCTTTGTTCCAGGTCACTACATTCAATATAACATTATCATTGCTCAGGAAATCATTCATTCAATGCGCAAGAGAAGGGGAAAGAAGGGTTACATGCTAGTTAAGATAGATTTAGAGAAGGTGTATGATCGACTAAATTGGGATTTCATTCACAAGACTCTTCAGTTGGCTGGTATCCCTGAATCATTGTTGAATCTTATTATGCGGTGTGTTACAACTAGCAACATGCAACTGCTTTGGAATGGGGAACTAACTGAAGTGTTTAAGCCTACAAGGGCCTAAGACATGGGGACCCACTGTTGCCTTTCTTATTTATCCTTTGTATGGAACGACTTTCTCATTTAATCATGGAGTTGGTTGAGAAGGGAGAATGGAAGCCGTTTCGTACACGTCCAGGAAGCCCTATAATCTCGCACTTAATGTTTGCGGACAATCTCCTTTTTGCGGAAGCCTCTCCTCAACAAATGCTGGTTATCAAATGGTGCTTGGATTCTTTCTGTGATGCTTCAGGTCAAAAGGTTAGCAATACCAAGTCCAAGCTCTTTTTTTTCGAAGAACGTCCCTCGACATGAAATGACACTTATCAGCACCATGGGAGCCTTTCCTCTTACTACCAATCTTGGCAAATATTTAGGGGTACCTTTGCTTCATGAAAGAGTTACCCATAGAACTTACCAACCTGTTGTTGACAAAGTGCATAGTAAGTTAAGCGGTTGGAAAGCTGAAAATTTATCTCTTGCTAGTAGAATCACCCTGGTTCAGTCTATTGCTATGGCTATGCCATCTTATGCGATGCAAGCAGCAAAGCTACCTGTTATTACATTTGAAGCAATAGAGAGAGTGTCGAAACTTTGTTTGGGGAGATGTTGAAGGTAAAAAGAAGAAACACTTGCTTAGTTGGGAGAAGCTTTGCCATCCGAAAAACTGTGGAGGGCTAGGATTTCGTAATTTGAGAGAGAGTAACAAAGCTTACCTTATGAAATTGGCTTGGTTCTTAGTTTCGAAACCATCACTATGGGTTTCATATATTCGAGATACATACAATTGTATTGAATTGGTACCATATGCTATACCCTCCCGTACTACACATTCTTTATTTTGGAAGGCTCTTGGCAGTGTCTAGAGTGATGTCCTAGAGAGTAGAGATGGGTAATTGTTAATGGGAGATCGGTTAAATTCTAGAAGGATAACTGGGTTGATGAGGTTGGCCCACTTACCCACTGGATTCTTTCGTCTGCTACAGCTCAGAACCTAGATTGTACTGTTCGTGATTTCGTTTGCAACAATCAATGGAACCTTTCTAAAAGACATTCTACCACAATCAATCTTGATGTGTATACATTCAATGCTTCCACCTTCTGATAATGGTGGTGAGGATTTGCTTATCTGGGGAAGTGATAGCAATGGTTCCTCCACGGTTAAAGAAGCTTATGAATTAGTTGCACCAATACATCAAATGCCGACTAACTGACTCTGGAGTTTAGTATGGAAATGGGATGGGCCACAAAGAATCAAAAGCTTCTTGTGGTTGGTTTCTCATCAGTGCCTACTCACTAATGATGAAAGATTTCGACGTAGACTCACAGCGGACTCTTGCTGCGTGATGTGCCCACACTCTCTGGAAACAATTATACATGTTCTCAGAAATTGCAAGTATGCAAAGGCAATTTGGCAGAAGATTCTGCCTGCCAGTTTACAGCGTGAGTTCTTCACCCAAGATCTACTCCCATGATTGATGTTAAACTTATCTGGTTCATCAACTAGGATTCGAGATAATTGGTCACTTATTTTTGCTATTGCTTGTTGGTATTTCTGGAACTGGAGGAATAGAAGAATATTTGAGAAGGATTTTTGTCTTACCGGCGAACCCTTGTGCGTGATTCTAGGCCATATTAAAGATATTGCTTCGGCTCGACTGACAGAACATAGATTGTCTCCTCAAAGGGAGAAAGATAAGCTTGTGGGTTGGATACCCCTCCGACTGGTTGGGTCAAGCTCAATTCCGACGAGGCCTTTAAAGGCAACCTGGGACCCATCTTAGTAGGTGGGCTTCTGCGCAATAAATCGGGCAACTGGCTCGCTGAATTTGCTCAAACTGTGAAAGTGTGCTCTTCGCTTAAAGCAGAACTATGAAATATCCTTTTGGGTCTTAAAATGGCAATTTCTTTGGGCATACCTAAACTTATTGTGGAAGTGGACTCGCAAATCGCCATTTCACTACTTCATAGATCATCTTCCGCTCTCCACTTTGGCAACACGCTCATTCCTCAAATTCAGAAACTTTTAAAGTGTTTCCAAAATGTCAAAATGCTACATAATTTTAGGGAAGGCAACTCATGTGCTAATTGGTTAGCAAATTGGGTCTTTCATTCTTGTGATGCAAATGACACCTTAGTGCTCGATAGGCCACCGAGAGGGTTGATTCCTCTATTGATAGGAGATCAGGTTGGTTCAAGTTTCGTTAGACGAGTTATATTGTAATTTCTGGGCTTTGCCCCTTTCAATACCAAAAAAAAAAGTGGGATATTACTTCAACAGGGAATAGGAAATATTTTGCCTATGGAGTTCTGGGTCAAAAACTGAACTTTCAGAGATCAAATGGGGCACAACTCGGCTCATTCAATTGTCTGCAGGACAGTGCAGCATTTGGATGATGGCCTTGGAAGCTGCCACAACATTATTGAGAATTTGGTGTAATGGGACCGAAACATTCATTATAGTGCTTGAAGACTCGATGGTGTTAGAGTTGGATCACTGTGATAGGTTGTCCGGAAGCAGGTCCCACGGGATTGTTACACTCAGATTAATTAATTCTCTCCACCCTTTTGTATTAGTGGAAGAAGCTTAGCAGAATCAAGTGCCCAGACTCTTAGTTTCTATTTTAGTGTGCCCACAATCTGCTATAGTATTAGTAATCAGAATTAGGAACCAGAACGGAACAACTCCTGTGACAACTGGCTCAAAGAAGCTTTTCTGGATTGATTCCACCAGTCCCGCTTGCATGCACTACTAGAATAACGAACTCAAGTGAGGATATCCAGAACTCACCGTACTGATGCAATGTAGCTTCCTTCAGATTCACCTCTCCGATCCACCCACCACAGAGAGGTCCATGGACCTGTGTAGCCTGTATAGCAGGCACCTAGTCACACCACTAGAAAGGGTGCTGCAATTTACGAAAAGTGCAAAAGAAACTTACCTGGCAACTCTGTGTGCATTCTCAAATTTTAACATCACGTCAGACATTGCAAAAGCCAATTACGCAGTCTTTACCAGGTACAGATGTATCATGCTGTTAAAAAAAAGGGAAAGCCGTAAGACATCATCTCCCTACTAAAGTATATCAATATCAAGAACTAAATAAGATTTTCATGCAGTTTTCTTCGTATTTGGTTGACAATAAGATTGCTATGCCTAGCATGAGGGTAATACTCGAGAAAAAGGGGCAACTGAGAGGAGAACTTCTTTCTCCCTCACTCTCCCTAAACATGAGTTCCTCACTATACATACCGAACAATGAAGTCATACTCCCACACACATAGATAAAAGGATGAATGAAAAGGAACAACCGATGCTCTGGGAGGTCATATGGTCCTGTTGGACGTCTTTGACAGCCAGAACTTCCCTCAACTATCACACAATGTGATAAAGCATCTCTCTCAGAATTCATAGTTCTGATCAGGTGCAAGCAGTAAAATCCAGATGACATTGCATAGGATCACATTTCCGAAATCATTATGGTGAAAAACACAATCCTGCTACCTACTATCTTTAGCCACACATTGGCTCTAAAAGATCTACGAGAAGCTACACAAACAAGTGAGGTAAATTACTTTTAAGGAAAACAAAAACAAGGGCAAATTGCAATAAACTTCTAAATACAATGCAGTACAATAAAAGGTGAGATTACTGACCCTAAGTGCAGCTCTCAGCACAAGTTGCCTCTGTTAATTTCAAGAAGAGAACCACTTTAGCAGCCACTTTAGAGATTTAGTCAATTCAATCTAGTGAAGAATCCCCTTCATTAGGGCTGCCTTCCTTGGACACAATCAACAAAGTCGTGCATTCTTTTATCCAGGCAGTTTTCTCAGGTTGATGTTCGAAAGGCTTAAGAGGATGCAACGACTGGTCCTCAAGTTGTATGCCATAGATAAAAGGAAGTCTAAGCACAAGAAAGCTCTCTGGTGGTAAAATCACTTGACATCCAAGGTTGAATTGCAATTTCTGTTCACAGTCAGGAATTGATAAAGGTAGACAAGATGCCTGAAAAGTGCAGGTAATTTTCGTATTAATCTTACTTATGCTACTTGTTCATGTGAACATAATCAAAGATAATGCAGGTGCCTAATGACAACAAAGCCCTAAAAAAGCAAGACATACCTCAAATTGTACGACCGGATCAATGGCTAATATGACTGGAAAAGGAGGAGTGACCTAGAAGAAAGTTCCATGTTAGTCTACACGGCATCAGGGGTCGAAGCACAATATTGTTGAATAAGCAGAGATGCCCCTAAAGTTTTCAGTTCTGTTGTCAACAAAAAAGCCGAATACCAATCGGTGTCTCCGGAAAACATGCATTGCAAAAAACTTCTCACAATTTCTTACATTTGTTAGATGATTTCATTTCCACTTCAATCTTGAATTTACTGTGGGCTTTGTTCATAAAACCCAGAGAGGAGGAATTTATACTTTCACAAAATAGCTTTTTGCAACAAGGAAATTCGCCAGCTCCAAAGAAATCAAAAGGAATGCCTACAATTCATGAGAATGAGCTGCAAATGCAGATTTTCAGCAAACTAAATAAGACAGGTTGGATAAGTACAAGAGTGAAAGGCAGATACCAGAAAAATCCTCTGGAGCTGTGATATAGTGCTAGCAAATTGAACATTTGATGTATCCTTCTTCTTCAATAACTTGCAGTGGGGACAGCTCATGTATATAGGTAATTTCCTATTCAAGAGAGAGGGTGCACAACCACCATTATCAAGGCTGAAGGAGTGAAGACGTTCTCCCAAGTCTTCCACAAACTCAGGTGCTCTTGACAACCTGCTTGTTGTCCGATAATGTTCTTTTCTTTTACCAGGCAAGTGTTCTGACTGATCATGCACTGAATTTCCATTGGCCAGGATCTCTTTTGATTTGCTCATATTTCTCAGCTTCTTTCTGGTGAATGCAATCCCATCTGAGCCCAATTGAACTTTATTATGACCACCATTCTCATCCAATTGACTAGAATCAGAAGTCGTATCCGACGGAGGAAAGTCAGAATCATTTTGTGGTGAATACAATGACCCAAGTTCATCGAGAAACTTTCGATTCAGCAGAAAACGATGTCCATGCGGGCACTCATACTCAAACCCTAAATAAGCCGAAACATTCCTCAAGGATGTTTTTGACGAGACCTTTTCACCAGCACTCATGTTTACGGGTATAACATTACTGCCTATCTGTACAAAGGGGTTACCCACGTGCAAATTATTAGAACCAATCCTATTTGAATCGATTTGATCAGAAATACCCTGAAACCTGTTTGATGCATTATGATCAACATTTGTGTGTATCTGTTCTGGAGCACTGTCTTCTGCAGTGATTTGCTTAATCACCTTCTTTTTAACTAAAGGAGGCTGTTTCCTCTGCTGGAGAGGAGGAAAAGCCGAATCAGCAGCTGCAGATCCAGCAACTACCTCGGAAAAAGGTCTTTTGATCATAAAATTGGGAAAACCTCTCCCAAAGCTAATTGTTTTGCTGTCAGAAAAGATATCATCAGTCTTCCCTGAATTGTCATTGCCATGCTGCACATGTCCCAGATATGATTTCATATTAATGCTCCTCTTCATGTCAGTGGATGCATTACAGTCAGATACTGGGTCTGCGTCTGACCTAGCTGTATCATCTGGTTGAATTGTCTTTGGTGGTGAACCATCCATCTTCTTCTGCTTTTCCAGGTAAATTGTCCATTTCAGAAGATATTTTTCAGTGGCATGGAAGCCACTCTGCAGTAAACCTTTGGAAGGATCATAGTACTTTGAATTCCCTAGACGTAACAAACACCATGAAGATGCATTAATAGGTTCTCTGTTGCTTGTTTCGGGTATTTGAAGTGCAGGGAGTAGCTTTTCGCAATCTGAAGAGCAGTTGACATCGTTGGCAGATTTGAAGTCAAAAGGGTCAGCTCGTAATCGCCGTGTACGGCCACAGGGACACGCATGGAGAAAAACATATCCACTTGAATGAGGCTTGGCATCTGCCGAAAGGGAATCAACTCCCTCAATACTGTGTCTTTGATGTACACATGGTTTTCCGGTCAAACTTACGGCATCACACAGTTGCCTTCCAGATGTCCAGATTGATATGCATTCATCCTTTAACATCTTCAAAAAATGTTGCACTGCAGGTCCCTTTACCATTGAGCAAAAAGCATGCAAAGCCTTTGCCAAATGAGTTTCATGCTGAGAAGTTGAATAACAAGCAGGCAAGTCCTTCAAATAGATCTCCCTGGCAGATGGAAGGGCTTTTTGGCACCATGAAGTTGAAAATTTCATGTTGAGTCCTTTTCCTCTCTCCAACCAAGATACTGCAACATCTACAGGCTCCGCACCTTTTAATGCAATGCCTTCAACCTGAGGGGAATTGATATTTCGCTGCCTAGGCTTTCTCTTGTTTACTTCAATTTCATCTATACATCCACGTTTTCCCGTAAGGATCCCATGCAGGACAATCTTGCTGGAAGAAAGCCAGGATTCCAGACTTGGAAGTTCAGGAGCTGTAACTGCTTTGCCAGATGCAGCCGAAGCAGCTGCGGCAGCTGCAGCAACAGCAACCATTCCAACACCAGCAGCTGAGCCACCATTGGTGTTCGCCACTAGTCCACCTCTACCCCTCAAGACATCAGACTGCCGATGAATGAATTCCTTTATTGATGTTATATCCTCCTTGTTGTTACTCTGACTGTGGCTTTCAAGCAAGAGAGAATCTGAAGTTGCTTTTCCATTCAAAACATCTTCCACAAGGCCCATTGCAAATTCAAGAGATTCACCACTCCGATTTGTTGAT